>JAWNNL010000638.1:0-268253 GCA_035045005.1 Liodrosophila aerea | reverse complement strand
ATTTGGTTGATTGATTGATGAAAGTTGCTGCAGCAGCTTTTATTAGAAAGTAATTTGCTTGTCGCGCAAAACTGCTTGGTTTGACCATTGATATTATAACTGGAGCTAATAGCTCGAAGTTAAATAATGTCGCTTTGATGTCTGCATCATACCCTGTAGTTGATTGACCAATGTTTTCTTTACGCCAATTAGTTTGGTTAATCGTGCATTTTGATTTGGCACTGTGTTCGACACGTGGTAATTGGCAGAGTAGGTACCGAGGGAACGATTGCGCAAAGTTGTGTACATCGCGCTCCACCCAGTCTGCGCTGTCATATTCTGCAGGGCCAAGGCGGGAGTCAGTCCTAGTTTCTTACTATAGCTCATTTTATCAAGTAGGACGATGAGAGCAAAAGCCGCTTTTATTTTAAATAACGTATAATTTTGAAAACGTTTATATGCAATTTAAATTTTTGGTTTACAAAATATGTATTTATATCTTCCACAAAATTATGAATGGCTTTGTCGAGAAAGGTTTTTAGATTATGAACAACAAAGGTGAACTGCTAGTCTCGATTATTCAAAACCGTCTACTAGATCAGAAACTGACATTTTCAGCGCTTACTATAATGTACTATATATTTTATATTACACATTGTCAAACTTTAAATAATAGAGCTCTACCAATGTTAGGGAGAATACAAACATTACGCCGCAAAAGACTCATCTGCATTATTAAAATCCATCAAGTTTCAATTTCACTTTTAAAAAACTAACTACAGAAAACTTTTGATTCACATAATAGATGGAGGAAGCCATAGGCAAGTTAGGTAGTATCATACATTGTTGTTAATATTAAACATTAACAATAATAATAAGAAATATTTTATTTTTAATATTGACTCTTAAAAGACCCTGTACTCTGTGTAACACGTGGAGACGTGGAGAAGTGGCAGACCCCACAAAGTATTTATATGTATTCTTGATCTGACCGACGAGCTGAGTAGTCAATACAGCCAGGTCTGGAATTTCGTCCCTACGAGCACCTAGGTCTTGAAAAACTATACGAGACGAAGCTGAGTCGATATAGCCATGTCCATCTGTCCGTTCTTATGAACACCTAGATCTCGTAAAAACTGTAAGAGCTAGAGACATCATATTTCAGCAGTTAGATGCCCCTATAGTGCAAGCAGATCAAGTTTGTGTTCGATTTTTGATTCCTATACGAACGAACACTTATTATCTAAATAATCGAGATTTTGAGTTCTTCTTTGATACTGCATTCTAATAATTCAGAGATCAAAGTTAAAGCATAATAATTACATTTTAATGAGACCCATGCGCTTGACCTACTTTGCATTGGAGTATTTCGAAATCTGTTATTATTACTAAACTCATTTTGAAGACTTCTGAGTAAATGCTTAAACATTACTAATTACTGTGTGATTAAATGCTGTGCATATGTAGATACGTGTGTGCAGAAACACTGTAGTTTTAGCACACGAGGGAAGCTAAGAACTTGGTTTTTTAATGTCGCCTGCATCTGACTGTAAACATATTCAGCTTTTTCTTGTATCCAGTTTTCCCTACCAGCTCACCGTTTGATGCATTTCACTGTTTTCATCAATCAGGGCCTCTAAGCTGTGATCATCTTTTGTGGGCTAATAAAAGTGGAGGTGTGGGTGAGCGATTTTTAGCAGCAAACAGTGAGCGCGGTAGGAAATGCCGCCCATAGTGTAAATATACATAGCGTCCCCACTTTCGACCAGCTACTGCGAAAACGGCAGCAATTACAAATAGTGCCGCAATAAACCACATGTTAACACTAAAACAAAAGAGACAACAACAATAACTATAAAGATTGTTAAAACACAGCAGAACCTATGCAGAATGTAAGCCTGTTTCATTTTTTTGGCCACTAGTGTTGCATGTTAACGCTTTGTTACTGGCTTGCGAGCAGCGTGCGCAATGCTCTCTCTCTCTTTCTCTTTGCACTTCCTCACTGTGTTTTTACGCTCTCTTGCACAGCCACTTTTAGTCTTGTGACCCGTGAAACGTTTTAATTTTTTCGTTATCGTTTTCCTTTTGTTATTTGCGCTTTGGTGTTGCTCCCACAGTTTCATCACGCTCTTTGCCTTTCAATATTATTTTCACTACACAAATCCCAATGTTTACTTTAGTCTCAGCACCACTTTAAAAACTTCCTACATACATTTCTGCATATGTATGTTAAATTTATAATTATAATATTGTTATTTATTTATGTGGAGTTACACTATGCATACATGTATACATACATACATACATATATATTAAAATAAGTTATTTGGCCTATTCAACTTTTTTGTTTTGTATTTAGCTGTGTACATCTATAGAAACGAGTTGCTGATTGAATGAGCACATGCCGACTGGCTGCATGATGAAAAATACCATAAAAGTTGGAAATGAAAGAAAGAGAATAACAATATATTGGACCGTGCGTGCTATACTCTCTTAAAATTATTGTGCTCTTAGATAACTTCCGAGCTCAACTAAAACTAATAAATATGTACATATTTATTTTCGATACTCATTAATACTGCTACACACGGCTGCCAGAGTAAACCACGGTTGTCATAGATATGTTTCGTATGACATGTGTGCACATGTATGTATGTACGAAGATATATGTATGTATGTACATATGTACTTACATATATGACAGCGGAATATTTCTGTTCACATGTCACGCATTAAAGTTAATGTGAATGTTGGCGTCTTCTAGTACTTTATTATTAAAATTGAAAATAAGTATTATTGAAAATTTTTATAATAAAAATTCAATTCGTTTGAACCAAAGGGGATCCATATTAAAAATACACATATGTCTGTATAGTATGTATGTATATTCATACACTAATAGGCGCTTTGCCCCCAGCGCCCTCACAAACGACGCACAGTGGTGTATTCAGCAAATTTACGGTGCCAAAAATCATAACTTTTTAGCGAATAAAGATATTTTAATGAAACAAATTGTGCTTATTAGAGAATATATTATTATTTTGATTATTCCCAAACTGTATAGTACTGCGACTTCTAGAAGCTGCGGTATACGACCTCAAAGTTTGCTTATGTAGCCTGTTGCAAATTTTGTCTAGCTTTGAAATTGTCATAAAACACATAAAATAACAACTTTAATTTAAAAAAGTTAATGGTTTTTTAGACCCTGTACTTTAAAAAAGTACAAAAGGGTCTATTAAGTTTGTGCAAATGACATTTGTGTGTAACAGGCAGAAGGAGGCGTGGCAGACCCCACAAAGTATATATATTCTTGATCAGGACGGCGAGCTGAGTCGATCTAGCCATGTCCGTCTGTCTGTCTGTCCGTCTGTCTGTCTGTCTGTCTGTCCGTCTGTATGAAGCACCCGAGATCTCGGAAACTATAAGAGCTAGAGACGTAATTTTTTTTTTGTTTGGTTCGTATATTACATAGGCAGGCCAAGTTTATGTTTTTAATTTGATATCTCATCCCCCTCCCCCTCAAATTTACAAAAATGTTCTTAGTATATACAGTTTGAGAGTCACTGGATTCATTTTTTGCACGATAAAAGCTTTAGATGCTTTGCATGTTTAGTGCGAGTTGCAGCCCAATCGGATAATAAACACCGAAGATATTCGACAAACAATTTTCAGTACTTGGCATTTGGGTAGGGGAGGGGGGAACCCACAACGTACGCGGCCACTAGGGCGTATGCGTGATTTTTGATTGTGTGTTTGAATTTCTGTATGAGTATTGGTTATTGTTTGTATTTTAGTATATATTTGTATGAATAAGTAAATGTGTGTGTGTATAAGTGCATGTGTATGTGTATGTGAGTATGTTCATATATGCTGCTGCTATTATAGACTCCCAGGGCAAATCAAAGTACAGGGTCACCTACTGTAGGTTGCGTCCGACTGTAGCTTTCCGAGTTTTTTTTTATTAATTTACTAATTTAAAAGCAGTTTGCATTAATAGATTATTTTAAAAAGGTGTCTATATTAAAATAATATTCTGATATCAAATTTTCGTTGATAAGGGAATATAAACCAAAGTAATTGAGAATAATGTTCAGATAGAGCAAAAATATCCAACGAGCAGCTTTTTACTAAATCTTGTAGATATTTTACATATCTTGGGGATGAATTAAGGGGATCTATAGAGGCATTGGTTGTAGAGCCTTGCAATATACATATATAAATATTTCTGAATTTCTTTTAATTTTTATTTTAAGCTGCTAGTGCTTGCTGGGATTTATGTCTCATTGGGAGGCATTGGTATTTGATCAATATTTGTCTGTTGGACAGTGTGGTAAGATCCGTTTGGGGACAATTTTTCGGTAACAGCTGAGCAGTTTTTGAGCCATTAATGTCCATACTTTTAGCCATTTATCCTTCACCTTGCAGTTTCTTGCAACCCAAAATGGTGCACAATACTTTATTGTTTCATTGTCCACTCCAGTAAGTATTCCGATCAATTAGATATTTTTAAACATTTTCTTAACACGTTTTCATTATTATTATTTCAATAAGCGTATTTAGGGCAGTTAACTGGCAGTTCAAGCTCTGTCATTATGAATAATGCTTTTCTTAAATAATGCTCCTAAATCTTTTTTCTTTACTATGTGTTTTTTTCAAAAGATTCTCCATTTCATGGAAGAATGTTCGAAAGCTTTAGGATAAACTCAATACAGCTACATATACTTCTGGCAAGAACTGGAGAAATCGCGTACTTAAGCTTCTGATACTCCACAAGGCAATAATAATTTAGTTATTTTTTGCATTAAGCTACATTTAATTTATCTGAAATAGGGGTCGACAAATACAAATATTCATAATTCAAACTGTTCGTCCAAATTCACTAATATTATGATTCTATGTGTTTTATACATTCTTTTGTCGGATGGGATTACTTTTATCACAAAACTTGAACAGGAAAAATACATTTTAAGCACCGTAAATCTAGCGCTAATTCAACTGTGATACCAAGACAAAAAATTCGAAAAATAAATCAAAGTTAAAAAAAAAAATTATTTTATTGAATCTATTCAGTTGTCGCAAAAAAAGGAAAACCTAATCGGTGTAAAAAATTATGTTTTGGTTTTGTGGTAATACAATTTTAGTGAAGCCTACAAAATGTTTTATGAAATTCGGATGATTAGTTAGTCATTTTTTATTAATTTGAACTCTTTAGCCTCCGAGATTGCTTAATTAGAGTCAAGAAGCATAGCGCTTTTATTAATTTTAACTCTTTTAACCTTCGAGATTGCTTGATTACAGTCAAGAAGCATAGCGCTAACAGTGGCCAACAGTTGCACCTTTTATCTTTGCTTAAATTTCTGATATGGCTGTACTGTTGATGGCTAAAGGGCTTTTCCAATGGATTGAACGTAATGCATTTTATTGCTGACGTAATTTCGGAACCTATAACACTAAATTGGCTATGTTTTTCAAGTTTCTTCATACCAAACAACGTAAATATGAAGCGTTGGCTCTTTATCAGTTCTTAATTGTCCTGACCGTTTTTCAAAGGGTCTCAGAAAATGTAGTAGTAAATTAATTACATGCAAATCTATTTCAGTCAGTTACAACAAAAAATTGAATCATCTGTTTTTCGCGCAAGTAAATTTATCGTCGTTTTTTCAGGCCGATGTTGTGCTAAACGAACAAAAAATTCAACTTTTCAGTACGAACACGTGAGCGCCCATCGTGTCACAATGTGACATGAAGAAAATACAGTCCATGCCCATCTCCACCCCGATGATAGACGAATAGAAATTCGGAACCCTATTTTAAAGAAAACGTAAATCAATTGAACGAATTTAAATTTGACGGCAGGCCTGATCATTACACGATTTATTATAATCAACAGATATAAAATAATGAAAGCAAGTGAATTTCTTACAAACTGGCGTTAAGATATGTACGCACGTTTCAAATTCAATAACGTTTTAACAATTTGGTACGTTAACTCTCTGATAGGAAACAGTACTATGTGGCTTAGTTCTTATTGTCATTCAGGTTTTTTCAGTAGTGAAGAAAACATTTTTAAATTTACTTCATACGTACATTACTTACTTTTGAATTGTTTTAGATATATGTATGTATACAGCTTTTGAACACAACAATCAGGTGACGCCTTCACACATACATACACAACAGCAGTGACCATAATCAACAATAACAATAACAGATGTCCGCATTAAACACACCTTCCCTATAATATACGACTGTATTATATATCCAACGCACTCAACCATTTGAAATTTAAGCTATCTACAAACACATACTACATAAGTACACATACACGTATGTATGAATTTATTTTAAATACTATTCACAAGCGACTGAGTTTGTAGATTATTCATAAGTGCGCGTCGAATTCCGCTTTTTGGTTGTTTACTATGCACCCAAACCGGTACGTACTGAAGAAACCAGTCGGACGCACTTGACTGTATAATGCTTTTCACCCTACATGAAACCCATTATACATACATACATATTTACACACATACGAATATTAATTCACACTTCTCCGTACTGAAAATTTGTTTTGTGCTATCGAAATAACTGCCAGACGTAGTTAGTTAGTAACCAATGTGTAGCTAGACTAAATAAACAGTCTATATTTCAACAAGAATGAGAAATGGTAATAATAAGAAAAAAATACTCTAAATTTAATTAAGTAATATTTAAAATTTTTACTATGTATTTAAATTTATATATATTGAAACGACTTTTAACCTCTGAAACTGGAAACAAAGAACTGTTGTAAAATGCATCATTGCATTGAGCATTTTAGACATAATACGAAGAGCTCAATGAAAGGTTCTAAGAACTATCACAGGAGAACCATGATACATACGGATTGAAAATATCCAAAAAGACTTAGATGGCGGCCTCATTAGGACTTGCATTAGCATTTTTCGTTACTTTTGCGAAATATCCATTCGTCTATCTGCAGAAGTATATGGTCGGACGCAACCGACAGTAGGAGACCCTATACTTGTCTGTAACTCTTGCGTCGATAGCAGCATATACACATATGGGCATTTCCAGGGGTCGCGAACGTACGTTCGTACGCTTTTAATGCAAAAATAAAATAGAAAACAAGCGTTTTCTAAAAAATTTTCTTATGCTTTTTTATAGCATTTTGGTAGTTCTTTGTCTAGTGTAAATGATGGGGTTTATCGAGTTTTCATTTTTTAAATAATTGCAAAAAACATGCGGTCGCGAACGTACGCAAAATAGAAGTCGGTTTTGGCTTAATCTACTAAAATGCAAAAATCAGCGAATTGGGATGGAATATTCTAAAGCAATAACTTTACTATTCAAATGCATTAATGTAGCTTTCAATTGCGACCATTCCCAAAAAAATATCTCCATTGGTTTTTTTTTAATTGAATTAAGTACCGGTCGCGAACGTACGGGTCGCGAACGTACGATTTTTCCATGCTACTTTATTTGCTTTTTTTTTGGTTTACATCTACTTCTTTTATGCATAACTTCATATTTCCTTTATATTAGATTACAGTAAAGAGATTTGGTAGAAAAAGTCCAAACATATTATATGTTTTCATTGCGAAATAATTAAATATAAAAATGCCTTTAAAAGTAGCTAAAAGTGAAGAAATTACAGTTTTTTCAGTTTTTAGCCCAATTTCCTCATAGATATGGTATGGATTCAGTGTATTATGAAAATTTTGGCATTTCTTTATGATATTTGATATTTTATATTTCTTTCTTCACACAAAAATACGATGATTATGAAGATTTTCATTTTCGGGCCTGGTTGACCATTTGGCGGATATGCCCATATACATATATAAATACACATATACTACTACTGTTTTTATAACCAGTCTGTAGCTTTAATAACCTTTTTAGATTTTATATTAGCGCAAGGTCCGTCAGGTCTGTGACATCCCATTGACGTCACTGTACAAAATTATGGAGGATCAAACAGCATCTGAGGTGCACAGCAGATCCACGGAAGACTGCAAAGTGGCGAAGGCTATGTGTGACACACCGAATCATCATTTAGCCAACTACCTATGTATTGTCTTTCCGGAAAATGGAGTGCAGAATGGCTACAGGTCTACTAGCTAGGTCTACTAGCAGGAAAACCGCTTGAGATACCTAGGGAAGCCAACGTTTGCCTCACTCAAGATGGTGGGATTACCGCTGAGGGTTTTAATCAACTTCTTCAAGACAGGGGGTTTCCAGACGTAGACCCAACACGAGGGTTATTCCACCACTAAGGACGAAGAGGTCTAAGTGTGGGATCCCTACCGGCCAACCTAACCTAACATCCAACTTTGTGCTTGCAAACAATCAAAAAAAAAACAAAGCAAAATAAGAAGAAAGCTTCGTATGTCAGAAGCTCAGACAGACAGACAGATATGGCTATATCGACTCAGTTCGTCGTTCTGATCAAGAATATATATACTTTATGGGGTCTGCCCACCTCCTTCAACTTATTACATACATTTCTTAGTTAAACATACTTAATAATCTCTTTTGTACTTTTTCAAAGTACAGGGTCTAAAAAGCACGGAAAGCTACAGTCGACAGCAGGAGATCCTCTACTATGTTTTGCTTGAGACATCGATAGCAGCACCTTATGTATACATACATAAATATACAGTCTGTTTCATATTCATAAGACACTCTTGAATTATAACTTTGACGGCTTATATCTGGTGATTAAAGGTTTCTAAAGCCGAAATTTTTTTTCAATAACATCGGGTATACATCTGAGCTTTGAATTCACCGTTAGAATTTTGCGTTTTTCCATTGAGCTATTTTTCACATGAATTTTTTTACTGAAAGCACGTTTTGATGCGACTTTTTGGTGTTTCGTTATCATAAGACACCCATCATTTAAACAAGAACCTTTTGGTGGAGAATTTTTTTTAAAATTTTTTTTATATTCAGTATATTTTTCTCGATTTTTGAGAACCTTTCCCAAAAGGTTTCGCATGAACCCTATTTTTTTTTTTTTAATTCAGGTTCAAATACACCCCATTCTGTCTTAAGGCCATAATTTCTCTCGCAGTGCCGATATCGATGACTAATTAAGAGTTTTACACGTAATAATGTCGATTATAATAAAAAAAAAAAGGGCCAAAGGACGAAAAAATAGGATATCTGGGTGCGATAAGCACATTTTAAGCTGTAAGGCGTCCAATTCTACGGCCAGTTGCGCGCAGTTGGAGGCTTCTGTGGGCTATTTGGCATCCAAAACCATTATTTGGAGAGCCATAACAAAGTGTCAACACTTAATCCGAACCAATAATGCAAAAAAATCCCAATCTTGATGACCGACACAAGGATATAAACACTGATTTTGCAAGCAGAACTTTGCCCTAAAATGGTCAAATGTACGAAATTTTTCGAATTTTATTTTTTTTGTAAAATTAATTTGTTGTTGCTGTTCCGATCATTTATTAAGATGAGAAATGTTTAATATTGATGGTTTTGATGAATATTCTTTTTATCTTCTCGATTTTAGTCAAAAAAAACCAAATTCGAAAAATTTCGTACATTTGACCATTTTAGTGCAAAGTTCTGCTTGCAAAATCAGTGTTTATATCCTTGTGTCGGTCATCAATATTGGGGTTTTTGGCATTTTTGGCTTGGATTAAGTGTTGACACTTTGTTATGGTTCTCCAAAAACTGATTCTGGATGCCAAATAGCCACCAGCAGCCTCCAACTGCGCGCAACTGGCCGTAGAATTGGACGCCTTACGGTTTAAAATGCGCTTATCGCACCCAGATATCTTATTTTTTCGTCCTTTGGACCTTTTTTTATTTTAATCATCATTATTACGTATAAAACTCTTAATTTGACATCGATTTCGGGACTGTGAGAGAAATTATGGCCTTAAGCCAGAATTAATAGGATTCATGCGAAACCTTTTGGGAAAGGTTCTCAAAAATCGAGAAAAATATACTGAATATAAAAAAAATTTAAAAAAAATTTTCCACCAAACGGTTCTTGTTTAAATGATGGGTGTCTTATAGTAATGAAACACCAAAAAGTCGCATCAAAACGTGCTTTCAGTAAAAAAATTCATGTGAAAAATAGCTCAATGGAAAAACGCAAAATTCTAACGGTGAATTCAAAGCTCAGATGTATACCCGATGTTATTGAAAAAAAATTTCGGCTTTAGAAACCTTTAATCACCAGATATAAGCCGTCAAAGTTATAATTCAAGAGTCTTATGAATATGAAACAGACTGTACATATGTATGTTAGTGATGGACTCGGTATTTTGGTCTAAAAGCTCAGAGCATCATTGCGTATTATGACAATTGGGCATTGCTTGCTGTCCAAGCTTGCTGTAAGCTCAGTTAGCATAGTTTTAACATTGGTTGACATTTTCTTTCTGCTCTTCAAGTAAAAAATGCATCTCCCTAAATGGTGGATATATAAACCGCCTACCAAGTGTGCAGCCGTCGGCACAAATTGCTTCTTCAATTATGCAATTGTCCCAGCTTTCAATTTAGTTCTTTAGAACACTTCTTGAAGCACAAAATACAGGTTTTTACGCCTTCAAGCCAACGCAAACACTTTCGGCAACGCTTATTTTCAGTTTCTTTGTATATAAATATATTATAGAAGCTGTTAATTTGCTTTCATTAATTAAAATGGCATCAAGTGGGCTTCGTCAACTCACGTTAGCAATTAAATTTCATCGAACAGCTGATTACAAATTAACTTCGAATTTGTTTACGAAAACAAAAACGAAATTCAAAATGAAACGAAAATTTCGTTTTGATGTGAAAATGGGAACAGGCCTGATTATTAACAAATAAAACTGAACTGAACCGATTGAAACGGCCGCCTAAGCAGCTTTTACCACACATCAGAAAATTTGACAAGACATTTTTGAAGAATATACGGAACTTCAAATAGAATTGGGTTGTAAGAAAGCTCAAGGCAACCTACTTTGCAGCCAAAAAGACTATGCTAGAAGATGCTTGGGATCGTTTCCAGGAAAATGATTTCATACGAAGCATGGTCAACTATGCGGTTCGTGAAGATCGTATAACTTCATTGAAGATTTCCGGCAAATGAATTATATTGATTCATTGTAAACAAAAAGTGGTGTTCCAAATTCCTCCAAACCAGTTTATTTTCTTTAACTTATTAAAACTTTGGTAAATATCTGTTATAACTCCGTAACCCTGATTTTTTAGACCCTGTACATACTTTAAAAAAGTACAAAAGGGTCTACTAAGTTTGTGCAAGTGACATTTGTTTGTAACAGGCAGAAGACCCCAGACCCCATTAAGTATATCTGAATGTTCGTCTGTCTGTATGAACCTTAGGGTCGTGTATTACATAGGCAGCTTAAGTTTATGTTTAATGTTCGATATGTCATCCCCCTCCCTCTTAAATTTGCAATATTTCAAGTTAGTGCAATTGTTAGCCTGTACATTTAGCGTCACTATTGCATGAATAAAGCTTAAGATTAATTGAATGTATGGTGCAATTTGCAGCCCGATCGGATAATAAACACCGGAGATAATCAATTTTGTATGCTAGGCATTGGGCAGGTGTAAGGGGAAGTCACACTGTACGCGGCCACTAAAGCGTATGCGTGATTTTTGATTGCGGGCATGTATGTATATACATATGTGTGAGTATTGGCTATTGTTTGTATTTGCGCACACACAAGTACGGTAGATGATTTTGCTGTTGTTGGGCGATTTTTTACTCTTTTGTTATTGTTATTGAACGGATACAGTCTGATGCAACCGACAGAAGGAGACCCTATTCTTTGCTTTGCAGCAGCTAGTGCTAAATTTGCACACATACACACATATCGCAAAGTCAGACGCAACCACGCATACACACTTTTGTACATTAAGTGCATGCTCGCTGCTTGAATGTTCAATATCTTCGGTGTTTATTATCCGATTGGGGCATAATTCACAGCTCAGATAAAAGTTTCCATAGGATTTTTATATACTGAAGCACACGTTCGTATCATCAGAATTGTGGCTGTGGTGCTTTTCTATTAAGTTTGTGCAACTCAGAAATGTATAGAACAATCAGAAGGGGGCGTGGCAAACTCCACAAAGCATATATATGCTTGACCAGATCGACGAGCTGAGTCGATATAGTCATGTCCGTCTGTCCGTCTGTATAAACACGAACCCCGTAAAATCTTTTCAGCGTGTATAGTTTTTAAGTCACTTTTATTTCTTTGCATGAATAAAGCTTAAGATGTATTGAATGTATATTGCTATTTGCAGCCCAATTGGATAATAAACACCGGAGATATCAATTTTCTGTCCCACGTGATTTTTGATTGTGGGCATGAATGTATATATGAGTATTGGTTATTGTTTGTATTTACGCGAATATTTGTATGTATAAGTATATGTATATGTACATGTGTGTGTGTATGTATATTTGCAGCTGTTGTTATCGACGCCCAAGGCCAATCAAAGTACAGGGTCTCCTACTCTCGGTTGCGCCCGACTGTAGCTTTCCTGTCTTTTTTAATCTATATTTATCGTTTTTTTTTTTACTTTATGTGCATTTTTACCTTTCTTCTGATATATTTGGCTATTTTGGATAATTTCATCGGTTTGACGTTCATTTTAACTGTATCTTTTTGGTTTTACTCTGTTTTTGTGTATTTTTCCTATTATGTTTATCTGCTCGTTGCGAAGGTGATGCTTATTTCGAATGCGCTCTTTTTATTGACAAAACCAGGTGGCCACTTTGGCCTACAGAGCGGAACATTCCAAACAGTTAAATATATAAATAAATACATCAATAAACGTGTGTATTTGTACACAATAGTACACAAATTTCAATTAAGATGAATTAATCACTTTTTCATATAATTAATTTGTTTGAATTTATTTTAGTTAATTATTTCAATACCAGTATCTTCATGAACAATATAAATTTAATGGAGCGCAAGACGGCGGCGTTTCGATTGTGACTGTGCAGGTTGAATGTGTTTTGAAAACTAAAATACTAAAACAGAAACTGTTCACAAAACAAGCACAACGGTCACTGTTGCTCATATGTGTATTTTTTGGTGTTGTTGTTGCCGCTTCGTGGATGCCGCTCTCACCGTCAATCTCTCAACCACCAGCGCCGAAAGCAAACAACAAATCAAAACGTGGCTCAACAACAGCGGTGCGATTTAAACTGATAAGCCAGTATTTCAGTTCGAGTTGAGGCACAATATTTTGGCCACCACTGCAGTGAAACATTTGCGTTGTGATTGTCGTTAAGCCTGCATGCATTTTTAGACCCTATTAGTACAAGTCGGCATTTACACAATGAAGTATTTGCGTCATAAAGCACAAAGTTTGTAGGCAAAGGGTGTAGAGGGGTAAGACGGGAAGCATTACCTCCCTACATCTCTTGCCTACAAACCAATGCTTCACGAGGCAAATGCTGCATCGTGTAAATGCCGACCAAGAGTGTACATATATTACATTTATTCAACTGAGGAATGAAAATCTGTATGTAGCAGGCCATAGAATGCATAGAATGATCAGGGCGACGAATTGTGTTGAGATTGTTACGCCGGTCGTTGTAAACACCTATTTCTCACAAGAGTGAAAAAGCTAGTGCCGCTATATTTATCTTTTAGGTACTTCTATAGCGCAAGCAGTTCACCTTTTTAGATTATTTATAGACGCAGGATGCAAGCGCGGTTTTTAGGCCCTGTACTTTAAAACTCGGAAAGCTACAGTCGGACGCAGCCGACAATAAGAGACCCTGTACTTTGATTTGCCTTGGGCGTCGATAACAGCATGAGCTGTACATATACATACACACATACATTCACACATACACTTATACGTACAAATATACGCGCAAATACAAACAATACTCACACATACACATGTGTCCGCAATAAAAAATCACGTATACGCGTATACTGCGGCTTCCCCTTACCCCTGCCCAATGCCTAGTATACAAACATAATTATCCCATATCTCTGGTGTTTATTGTTCGATCGGGCTGAAAATCGCACCATAGATTCAATTCATCTTTGCTTTGTTCATGCAATACAGTGACTCTTAAACTGTACATGCTAACAATATTTTAACATATATGAGCGGGAGAGAGAAGAGATATCGAAAATCAAACTTGGTTTTCGTATGTAATACACGAAACTAACAAAAAAAGTATTGAGTCTTTAGCCCTTATAGTTCCCGAGATCTCGGTGTTCATACGGACAGACAAACGGACATGACTATATCAACTCAGCTCGTCGTCCTGATCAAGAATATATGTATGTATAGGCTTTGTGGAGTCTGCTACGCCTCCTTCTGCATGTTGCATACATACCTAAATTGCACAAACTTAATAGACCCTTTTTGTACTTCTTTAATGAATTTAATTTAGAAAGGGTGCTCGAACAGGTTTACATTGTGCTAGCATAGGCACATAATAGTATGTACAACTATGCGATTTGTGGCGAAGTGAGCACCGCTCAGTGTGTGCTGATGTCTAATAGATCTTTGACTCCAGTTGGTAGTGGTTAATTTTTATAAGCTATTATTTAATTTTAAAGACTTATAACTACTTGCCTCAACACGACTGTGTATGTGTGACTTGATCACAGTTGTAGCTTTTCGTAATGCAAAGCAAATGGGAAACATAACAAACGGACGTTTATATATTTACACTTATGTAAAATGGTTTCAAGAATAAAAACGATTTATTAAGTGCTAAAACGATTATTAATTATACGATATATTAGCCGAAATGCGATCTTAGCCCATCTGGGAAGCAAAATGCGATTATTGGGCGGGCATAGATGATGTGATGTAGACCCTGATACCCTAGATAGTAGGGGATTACGCTCCCCGTTCATACATTTCCTAGTGGCATAAACCTAATTGACTCTTTTGTATTTGTTTAAAGTACAATTTCTAAAGATTATGATGTTAAGTGTAATATAGCTAGAATTTAATAACCTAAGAGCCGATTTCTCACCTCTGACAAATTTGTAAACACATATATAAATATGAAAAGTTCATAGTAATGATCTGCCCAGGTAAAAAAAGAATATTGGGAGTATGAAAACATTACTTTATACATCTAAGTTAAAACTGGAACTGGCTAACGATACAAAATCAAAGAACAGGCGAAGAAAAGAAGAAAATAAGGACAATTCAATTTCATTAAACAAAAATAACGTGTTTTTCAAAAATGAATAATCTACAGTAGTGTTTGTGCTTTATTTACTATTGCAATTGCATTTCATGTTAGAACAACACACAGTAAAATTAAGGTGGAGAATTCTTTATAAAAATGTTTTATAATCCTAACCTCGCCGCCCAACGATTCCAAATCATGCGATGCGGCATGAGATGCCGTTTTAATAATCTTGTAGGTCTTGGCGAATGGCGCCTTTATAAGCTGCCGTATAGAGATTGATATCACAATAGATTGTTACAGTTTACGTTTTCATTTTTACTGTTACACAAGTTAAATTTTTTTTTTAAATGTATATTACAACTTTACAAAAAAATCAAGATAAAATTTGAATACAAAATAAGGCGCTTTGAAAATAGGATGAAGAAATCGGGTGCATCATAATTACCAGAAAACAATATGTTGTCAGACAAATGACAAAATTAATATAAATCAACAACTTTTTTTGCAAAATTGCATACTTTTAAAGGTGCCAATTTATTTGTTTGGGAAAACTAATATTTTTTCTTTAGTAAGAAATAATATACTAAAAACTCATACGAAAAAAAACAAAACGTAATTATGATTTTTAAACAAATAGAATATTATAAAATATGCCTTACCTCCCAGGATTCCCGCGTGAGATCACTGATTTCCTCACTATTACCATAACTAGATTTGCTGGTGCCGCTCTTTGTCCACTCGGTATCCTCTTGAATTAACTCAAAACCGCGCGCCTTAATTTGGTCTTCATCTAGTTCACCGTACAGATGTTTCACCCAGGTGTTTATAAAACGATAAAGCTCATCAACGCTGCAAGTAATAAGTTAAAGCTGATGTAAGGTTTATAAAGCAAAATAACTATCTTACCGATTTTTAGGCACACTAAACCAATACTCGGCACGCAGCTTATTTTTTCCATATGACATAACTGTAGTTCCCTGTGGTATGGCTTTGCCAATTGGTTTGCCCATGCGTAGGCGGAAATACAAAGGTGGGTCAGTACATGCGCGTGCGGGACGTGGTATAAGCTCTGGAATACAAATAGCTATATTTAACCTCTATCCATATAATCATAGTTCATTTTGTTTGCATACTATCCACGCTGATGAACAAATCCGGTTTATCATCTAATGAGACCATCGACCGATAATCCAATTTTGGCGGCAGTGGTTTTGGATCCCTATGCTTTATGCTAGATGCATTGCCCTCAGCCGATTGTGGTCGTATAAAGGTGCCAATTGAAGAGCGTCTGTGCAATTAAATAAGTTCAATATTTATGTAAAGTATGAATAGTGCTTTAAGCATAAAAATTAAAATGGATATAATTTGATTAATTCAATAATATATACTTAACAACTTCAGTTGAATCTAATGCAAGTTTAGATCTTTACTGTACATATTACGAGTATTCGCTGAATGGCGAAATACTAAAAACTACAACAACATCAACTTTGATACATCAACAAATGTCAGAAAAACCAATCCATAGTTCTTACCCATAGGGCATATGGCCCTCGGAGTGTGTCGAGCGCGGTGTCAATGGTGGCACTGGTGATCCACCAGATTCTTCTGACGGAGTTTTCGAAAATAGATTTCCACCCAACTCTGATACCAGAGTAATGGGCGAGCTAAATAGTATAATGGTGTGCCATATTTGTTTTTTTTATTGTGAGTTATATGCGAGTGAACAGTTTATGTATGGAAATCATAAGTTTAATTTATTTGATCGTAAAACCAGCCGGTCCGTATTAACCGAAGGGGAGAGTCAGCATTTTAAAATTTAGTTTTTAAACAACGAAATAATCAAGAATTTTGTGGAACCAATTATATTAAAATCAATTTGATTAAATTTGTAATCAGATATGTTTTATATACACACCTTGAGAATACTTTTGAAAATACGCTTTGATTTGAGTCACCCGTATTAGGCGCTGAATCTTGGTCTGACGATTTGTTTAGGCTACCGCCAGGGATTGAAGCTGTCCCACCTTCACCAGTTAGGCCCTCCACCCAGGTTAGGGGATATGAGAGACGTTTTAGCATCTGTAACATATAGAAAATGGATCAAATTCTTTATAAGTATTATGTTTCCTCTACTCACCTTATTCTTTTTGTCGGCTTGCTTGTCACCACTCAGCGCTGCCTGAGGCTGTTGTGCTACCTCATCATCAACGCTAAAGCTAACACTCGAAGTTTTCTTCCGTGCGCCGCCAGCGTCAAGGCTCTGGACACCCAGAATAGTACTACGTGGCGGTGACTCACTAAAGTGTGTTGGTGCAATGGTCTTCGGTGGTACCCAGTCAGAGCTGAGAACAATGTCAGCATCGCTATAAATTGTTTTCTTTGGTATTGGCTGTATTGAAGGAATCGGATCACGTATATCAATGCCCGAATCATAGCAAGACTGCTTTGACAGGTCCATATGCTCCAAATGAACGACTGACGGTGGCAGAATACCAGCAGGAGCAACAGCTGGAGGAGCCACAGTTGGAGTAGCAACAGGATCACACTCAGTTGTAGGTGCGCCACTAGTCAAACTTTCAGTCCAATGTGGATCTTGAATACGTGCACGGCTGTCTGCAGTTAGATTAGGCTCGTTGTCGGCTTCATCTTCTGATGATCTACGAGAATTAGACAAACAATAGCTTAGTATTGAGCGCGATCGATTATTTGTTAAAGTGTTTCTTTTTTTTGTGATGAGGTACCATCGCGTAAAGCTAATATGTAACCCACATATAAATAAATACTAACCGTTCTTTGCTCGGAATAGCCCAATGATGATCCAACAAACTTTTTCGTCTCTGCTCCAATGTGTTACGTGTATTTGTAAGCCCAAGCTTCTGCTTATCCTCATCTTTTGCATTGGCGTCCATTTTGTCGCTGTCTTTTGCATCCTGCAAGTTATAAAAATTGTGAATCAAAATATATATAATGCTTGAAACACTCAACTAACCTCAACTTGTTCCGTCTCGAAGGCTTTGGGGAACGAATCACAATCGCGTTCAGTGCAAGACGGAACTGAAACCTGTGCATCAGTAATCTCCAGCGACTTTATTTCTGCTAAAATTTCACAAATATTATATGTTTTTTTTATTCATTAAATTTCTTCAAACTGACCCTTCAAACGTTGGTCATTGGATTCCCTTTTGTGTTCCTGCTGCTCGGATAGTTCGTCCTCAGGTAATGCAAGTTTCGGATAATAAATTTCTGGCTTTCCAGCATCGATGCCACTATTAGAAGTCGCAACTGCACTCGGTATGAAACCACCAGTAACACGCATGTGTGCAATATCATGAAAAATAGCTGCATTAACCACTAAATCCATTGGTGCTATGACACCATAACTCTCCGGTCCATGTTCAATTACCAACGGATCACTGACATTTGGATCAAACATGACTGCATTGCGTGTAACTAAAAGGACACCACTGACAACGCCCTGACCATCGGTGATGTGTCTGACATTAATCTTAAGAAAACGCTGTGTAATCACCGCATCGTCGCTTTTGTCTGCGTTTTCCTCTGCATTATCAATTATTCCACTGCTATCGCTAACCACACGCTCAATATGTCCTGGCTTGGGTGAACCTGGTCGCAGGCCCTCTAGAATATCTGAAAATGTTCAAGACCATAGCATAAATGTATGTATGTGTAGGTATTTTAAATATGAATTATCTTTGAACTAAGCTGTGCTTTTTATCAACCTGATAAGATAGTGTTTCGGGTCTAGTCTGATGTCGACGCAACCATAAAGTATTTCGCTTTAATTAAATCTTTAAATGCCTAACGTGTGACACCTGTATACAGGTAGAATGTGCGATTCAAAAAATAAGTTTGTTTTGTTTTGATTTTGTGTGTTTTCAACAAACGTTAGACAAGATCGACGGAAATTAGCACATTGATTACAAAAATAATAAACCAAGTCAAAATATTGGTTTGCCATTAATGACCTCCGTTTCGCCAAAAGACTGCCGTATGCATGATAATAAAAGTTTTGTTGCCGACGTATATTCTGCACTTCAATTTAGGTAACTACTAAGTATTTTCTATTTATCTTAGCCTTTGACTACCGCAAAAGCAAATAAAAAAGCAAAGATGTCACGAAAACACTTGGTACCGTAAAAGGGTTGCATAGATGCAACAGCTGTTTCGCTGTATCAACTAGGGATGGGTATAAATACGGCAATATCGAAGTTATTATCGATGTAAGATAGAGATATTTTAACAAACAAAAAAATATATTTTAAAAGATATACATATTTATTTACATTGAATTGGTAGTTCACAAAGCAAAAAACCTGAAATTCAAAATATTCAGGTGAATGGCAGCTGATTTGCTTTGGTGTGAATGAATAAATGACACAATAGACATTTTTTCCGTGGAGTGAGCAAAAATAGCAAAAATGTCAGTGCCTGAATACTACCGTCGTGGTATTTTAGATATTATACCTATACGCTGGTCGCTCTCTTTATGCCGATTTATAGATCACCTACATTAAAATTATTCCACGAATAATTTCCACTAGAGTAATTTTTAGTGATTTATCTATCATCTTGGAAATTTATGAGATATGCCAAAAAAAAATTTCTTTACAAACTCCATACAACAAATTTTCGCCATTCGCCACGAAGTTTTGATACGAACACGACAAAAACCCGCATGCTCTTTACTAATTGTATATGTACATTTCGATCAAATCTTTTAGAAAAATGGAGGGAAATATAATTTAAACTATTGCAAAAACGCTTATTGAAAAATCTATCTAATGGACCGCGCGGGCAGAGGCCGTGTTGCTTAAATTATAGAAATGACGAAAAAAACAGATTTATTTCGATGTGAATGAATAAATTACGCTTTTGGCATTTTTGCACGTGGAAATCCAAAAAATTACTAAAAATAGCATTATAAAAATTACTTAAAATTACTCCCGTGATATGCGCCTATAAGATATGTATGCTTTTATTATATGACATTTAATGTTATTACCGATAATATCGATATTTTCCAGCCAACACCCATCCCTTGTATCATATAGAAAATACAGTGTTGTTAAACGTTGTTTGTGCAGAGTTGCCAACTTACGTGCGAAGAGAAATGCAATAAGTTTAAATATGTGCGGCTAACAAATGCTTGGTATACACAAAGCAAAACGAACAAAGCGTAATGTTAAAATTGCTAGCTACAAAATAACTTAAATATTATCCCACCATTTTCATGCAGCTTGTAGTCATCGCTAGACTGCTTGCGCTGAATGGGACTGGACTTGCCGGAAACACTGCCATCGTCACAACCACGTCCGACTCCTTCAATGGTGCCAGTTGAACTAGTAGATACATCATCTTTGACACTCTTATCAGGCACCAACAGCTGCTGGCCTGGATATATGAATGAGCTATTTAAACGATTCAAATGTGTAAGCTCAGACGGTGTCGTATCAAAACGTGCAGCCACCGAGGTGAGTGTATCGCGATTTGCCACTGTGTAGGAAATGGTGGGTATGGTGGATAATGAAGATTTTTGTTCTGTAAAAAAAATATATATATATATTTATATGTATGTATGTTTATTTCATGTTATTTTAGTTGGTAAACCTAAGCAAGCCGTATAAATGATTTTTACTATTCGACTTGGGAAGTTTATCGAATATCCCAATTTTTTGGTGGTCGGGTCGTAAGGGCGAGAAGATAACTTCCGCGTCAATTGTGTTCGTTTATATGTTTTCGTATCTGGATTTGCATTTGGTCTCCAATAATTTTGTACCGTTCGTTGGTCAACAAACAGAACGCATGAACTTATTTGTCGGATTCACAGTGTATAAGTTCAACGTCCTAATTGTTTTCTTTTGATTTTATGATTGTTTAAATTTGGCTTGTCACAATTTAAAAGTAGACAAAAAGAAAAACATTGACATTATTGTAATAATTAGAATAGTTAATATTCTACTCAATGAGTTTAACAACCTAAACGAATTTCGCGTTTATAGAATAAAATAATGCAACCTTACAAAAATATAGTTTGTATACATATATTTGCATGTGTGTGTTGTACATGATAACAAATAATAAAGTTAATGCTTAGGTGAGATTAAAATATTACTGACTAGGAAATTGATTCATGCATAGATAACATATGTACATACATACATATTTGTTCATTATAAATCCTCAACTAGTCAGATATCGCGAAGCAAACCCATGGAATCTGGCACGGTTTATAAAAGTCTCAGATTGGACATAATCCCTGTAGTCTAGTCGAAGCAGAATTTAAATCTGTGGGCCAAAACAAAGGACCTTGCTGGCCTAAGTGAACTAGGATCATAATTTATATGCCCATTAACATGTACATACATATGTACATATGTGTTTGTTTTTGGTTGGTTTTATTCATGTGTTTTTTTTACATTACTTTGATTTTAGTTAAAAACCTTATTTTGGTGGTTACTCCCGCTAGATCTGGCGTTTATCAATTGCTAAATGTGGTATATTGTGAACTAGCGGCTAGAGGGAAGCAAAGCTATTTTTAAAGTAGCAACACCTCTTTCGATTTGGCCGCTTGAGTGTAAAAATTTAATATCATGATTAGTAACAAGGTATCATAAAAAAAAGTATGATACATGGCTGGTATCATGGCTAGTGATGGCAAAAAATATTCATTAATCGATTATTGAATCATATGATTAATTGAAACCGCGCGATTATTAATGGCAACTGATCGAAGAAAAAATAAAATAATCGATTAATCAAATGATTATTTTATTTGCTCCAAACAGCAATTTTTGTATATGAATGTAATGCAAATGTAACAATAATAAACAAGAAAATAAATTACATAATATTCATTTCTTATTTATTCATTAATGAATTTAGGAACAGTATTTTAGACATACGTCAAGTAGTCAATCTGTTTCTTTTTTCTGTAGTCGTAGCACCCGCATTATCAAAAAGACGCTCTGCCGGTACTGAAGTGCCAATAAGAAAACAATACTGGCAAGCTATAATATAGAGCTTAGGATATACCAAGCGCATCTCGTACAGGCTGCAAAGGAAAGTACAGGGTCTCCTACTGTAGCTTTCCGAGTTTTCTTCTTGGTTCACAAGTGAATTAGCGAGTTTAAAAAATGTGAGGTTCAGGTATTTTAAAAGCTACAAGGAAACACGTAGACCATCTTATTTTTCACGATATGCAATAGCTAAGACAAATTTTTAGACCCTGTACTTTAAAAAGTACAAAAGCGTCTATTAAGTTTGTGCAAATGACATTTGTGTGTAACAGGCAGAAGGAGGCGTGACAGACCAAATAAAGTATATATATTGTCTTGATCAGGACGGCGAGCTGAGTCCATATCTGTCTGTCTGTCGGTATACACCTAGATCTCGTAAACTTAAGAGCTAGAGACTTAATTCTTTTTTTGTTAGGTTCGTGTATTACATAAGCAGCTCAAGTTTATGTCAACTGTTCGATATGTCATCCCCCTCCACCACAAATTCTCAAAAATATTCTTAGCAAGTACAGTTTTAGTTCTTTGCATGAATAAAGTTTGAGATGCATTGAATATATGGTGCGATTTGCAGCCCGATCGGATAATAAACACCGAAGATATGGGATAATCAATTTTGTATACTGTCCGACTGTAGCTTTGCCTACTTTTTAGACCCTGTACTTTAAAAAAGTACAAAAGGGTCTATTAAGATTGTGCAAATGACATTTGTGTGTAACAGGCAGAAGGAGGCGTGACAGACCCCATAAAGTATATATATTCTTGATCAGGACGACGAGCTGAGTCGATATAGCCCTGTCTGTCTGTCCGTCTGTCTGTATGAACACCTAGATCTCGGAAACTATACGAGCCAGAGACTTAATTTTTTGCTTGTTAGGTTTATGTATTACATAGGCAGGTTCAAATGTTTGAAAAGTCATCCCCCTCCCCCTCATATTTACAAAAATGTTCTTAGTACATATATACAGTTTTAGAGTCACTGGATTTTTTTGCATGATTAAAGCTTTAGATGCTTTGCATGTTTGGTGCGAGTTGCAGCCCGGATAATAAAGACCGGAGATATTGGACAATCAATTTTCTGTAGTTGGTTTGGGGAGGGGGGAAGCTACAGTGTACGCGGGCACTAAGGCGTATGCGTGATTTTTGATTAGGAGTTTGAATTTCTATATGAATATTGGTTATTGGTTTTATTTGAGTATATATTTGCATGTATAAGTGTATGTGCGTATGTGTGTATTTATAAGTGCATGTGTATGTGTATGTGAGTATATACATATATGCTGCTGCTATTATTGACGCCCAGGGCAAAATAAAGTACAGGAGACCTTGTATTATAAAAATACATGTATTATTTTTAATTTTATTTTAAAATGTTGTCTCTATTACAATAATTTTCTAATATACATTTTCCGTTGATCGGTGAATATAGACGAGAATAATTGAGAATAATGTTCAGATAGAGCAAAAATGTCCAAAGAACAGCTTCTTAATAGACCTTGTAGATATTTTACATATCTTGGGGATGAATTAAGGGGATCTATAGATGCAACCCGAATATTGAATATATGTATATTAATATTCCTGAATTTATTTTAATTTTTATTTTAAGCTGCTAGTGCTAGCTGGGACATCTGTCTCTTTGGGAGGCATAGGTATTTGATCACTATTTGTCTGTTTTGTAGAATTATAAGCACAGTGTGTGGGAAATCCTTATTGGGATACTTTTTCGGTAACAGCTGGGCAGTTTTTGAGCCATATTTTCCATGCTTTGAGTCGTTTATCCTCACCACGTAGTTTCTTGGAATTCATAATTCCAATTTTTTGATTCTTTTGTGGTTCACTCCACCCATGTTTTCCCGACGGTTCTTTTTTTTTTTTTTTTTTGAAACATATCCATGACCAATTTCCAGCATTGGTGTTTCCTTTGCTATGCTCAGGGCAGTCAAGACATAGTCCAAGTCATCTTATCCAGACTAGCATCTTTCCCTTTGTCAGTGTGTTTTCTTTGAAAGATTCTCCATTTTATTAAAGAATATTTTAAATCTTTGGGATAGACTCAATACAAATACATACATATACTTCTCGCAAGCACTGGAGTAATCGCGTTTTTGAGCTTTTGATCCTCGACAAGGGAATTTGAACTCTGAAAATTCTCAATTCACAAATGGCCAACATTTACCAAATTCCATCGTTCTTATTCGTGGCAAAAGTGCCGTAACTACCTTGACGAGATGCCAACGTATCGCGCGAAACGAAGAATCTCCTTGAAACACTTGAAATTGATTACTATGAATGAAAAAGTACATATATAAATTGTTATGATAATAGTAAAAAACCTATTAAACAATTCAAATCAATGAATTGCGCATGAATGCAGTAAGGAATTTTTGTACTCCGTTATTGTTAAACAAGGAAGCTGCATAAGATGGCTGATTTGCTAGACAAATTAGCTGTTTCAGTGGCCGCTCTTTTAAAACTTAAAAAATCCGAAAAGCTACAGTCAGCCGCAACCTACAGTAGGAGACCCTGTCCTTTGCTTTACCTTGGGCTCCCATAACAGCAGAAGCATATACATATATACACACATACACATATTCATTCACACATAGACACATACACGTATGTATACAAATTTACGCGCAAATACAAACACTAACCACATACAAATCTACATACTCGCCATTAAAAATCACGCATGCGCCCTAGCTGTCGCGTACACTGTGACTTTCCCCTCCTTCTTCCAAATGCCTAGTACCGAAAATTGTTTGTCCAATATCTCCGGTGTTTATTATCCGATCGGGCTGCAAATCGCACCAAACATTCAAAACATGCAAAAAAAGGAACACAGTCAGGCCTGTTCCCATTTTCACTTCGTTTTCAAATTGCTGTTCTCATTTTCGATCCAGTTCGAATTTCGTTTTTGTCTTTGAAGACGAATTCGAAGTTAATTCGACAACAGCTGTTCAAGCTAAATTGATTGTTAAAGTGCAAAAAATTGCAAACCACATTTATAATTTTTGTACATGAAAGAAAAATGCCAGCACCTACTATATTTGCGCAGACGGCATAGTGTTTTCGATAACAAATCGATACAAATTATTACAAATGATACAGAAATAACAAAAAAAAAGATATATTTGACTAAATACCATAGCTTGCAAATAACTGTTAACCGAATCGTGCGGTCTCAAAATAAGTGTTTTTCACTCAGACTTTGAGTTAAAAGTCTGAGTGCAACCGATTGAATTGCTCATACACAAATTTTGCTCGCGCTCAGTCGAAGAACAGTTTTTTCTGTTCTCGTTCGGTCTGCTCATTCTGAGACCGTTTGCCTACGTTCGACGATTCAAAAAGTCATTTGCGCATGTATGTGTGTATGTAAAGTTTCGTGGGTTCTACGTAGAGGTGGGCGCGGGCCGGGCTTTTAACCGTGGCCCGCGGGCTTACACAGGCCCGGGCCTTAACAAAAAGGCCCGGCCCGTAAAAGCCCGAAATAGGCACACATATTTTAGAGTTCTGGAAAAATGCAACGGACTTAAAATACCTTTCTAAATTAGCTCGGACCATTCTGGATATTCCCGCCAGTTCGTCTACGAGCGAAAGGCTTTTTTCAACATCGGGCCATGTTTTAAATGAAAAACGCACTAGGCTAAAAATCACAAATTTAGAAAAAATTTTATTTTTAAATAAAAATATGACATGATTTGTTTTTTTTTATTAAATACATAACATTATTCATGTATGTATGTATACCTTAAAAAATATGTACTTATATATACCTATAAATTGCATGTCTTTTAAATTTCCTTATATGTATGTGTAAATAGGTTTCGTGCCGGGCCGGGCCCGGGCCTTGGTGAAAAAGTTTCGTGTTCGTGCGGGCCGGGCCTCTTAAAAAAGAGTTCGTGTTCGTGTGCGCAGGAGCCTCAAAATACAGGGCCGCGCCCACCTCTAGTTCTACGCGTCACTTTGCTTGCGTGAACTTCGCTTGTGAACAGTGGTCAAATTTATTAAAAATGAAATCGCCACACTTGAGTGCGCTGGCACAAGTAGTATTGGCCACACCGGCTACTCAAGTGTCGGTTGAAAGAGCAATTTCAGCTTTGCATTTTATTTATTATTATTACATTAGTACACAACGTACCACTGTGCAGCCAAACAAAACAAATTGTTGAAAAGACTTTTTCCGCTGACTTTTTCAGTCAATCGGTCTTTTAATAAGTCTCTTTGCGCGAGCGTCACTCATATCTCTCTTTGTGCGATGTTCGCTAAGCAAGCGTTTGACGGTCAGCTCATCGTAATGCGCTGAACAGAAAACCAAACCAAAAAGAATCAAAGTCTGCTGTTCAGAGAGAGAACGAGACTGCATGCTTTTTTTCGGTTGTTCGCGAGCAGAGCGTTAGGAAAAAAACTGTTAACAGTTATTTGCAAGCTATGCTAAATACACTTTAAACGTACGTTAAATATTGCTTAAAAATTAAAAACATTAATAATGCAATTAATTTTTACGTTTAAGATTATTACACACATCAAAAACTTTGTGTTCGAAAAATTTGTGTGATGCGTTAGCAACCCTTGACTTTTCGAAGACAACCGTTTGTGTGTGTTGGTATATGTGAAACGAAATTGCGAACAGCTAAAGTGGTTTCGTTTTTCATTCGATTTGCTCAAGCAGGCAAAATCGTAGGTAGCAAATAAAAAAAAATGTTATTAATTAAATTTGCATGAAGCATATATTACAAACCGCATATATATGTTCTAAACATTTAAAATAATGAAAAAAAAAATAACATTAATTGAAAATTTGCATAAGTTTTTATGTAAATACTACATTCGTTTTCAATTCACTGACACAAAGCTGATCGATTTCAAATCGTAGCAAAAACGACGCAAATCCAAGCAAAACGGAAACGAACATTCGAAATTCGGAACCGCATTTTAGTCAAAAAGTAAATCGAATGAACGAATTCGAAAATGGGAACAGGCCTGAGTGATTCTAAAACTGTATACCCTGTTTACGAATTTGATGGGGAGGGGAATGAGATATCAAACCATAAACATAAGCTTGGTCTGCCTATATAATATACGAACCAAACAAAAAAATTACATCTCTAGCTCTTAGTTTCCGAGATCTCGGTGTTCATACAGACGGATGGACAGATGGACAGACATACATGGCTAGATCGAATCCACTCGCCGTTCTGATTAAGAATATATATACTTAATGGGGTCTGCCAAGGCTCCTTTTGCCTGTTACACACAAAAGTCATTTGCACAAACTAAATAGACCCTTTTGTACTTTTTAAAAGTACAGGGTTTAAAAATTTAACAACAATTCGTACTGTATAATAAAACAGTTGTTTTTATCGATAACCACACAATAAATAAAATTTCGATAACGAAAATAAAGTTAAAACCGGAGCACCCAATTTCGCCCAAAAAAAATATACGACAAATTAAAGTGGAATCTGCATCAAATATGGGAATATACATATATATATGTACCTAGCTTATGCCATACTAAAGTGCAGGGACTATTACCCTCGTATCCATGCAACTGTAATCGTTCAAGTTTATTTTACCGATGAAAATGAAAAAGTTTTATAAAACTTTACTTACTAGATAATTTATCCACACTCTCAAAACGTTGTTCAACCTTGGTACGCAATGTATCTAAATCGAATGGTGCCGCGAGACCATGATCAACACTTCGTGATTTGCTCCTGTAAGTAAAATGGAAGAGAAAAACGGGGCGAAGTGCGAAACGGTTGTTAGATTAATTGTATTAAGCAATAACAACTCGCAGCTGCGATCTTCATCACTTACAAATTTTATAGCTTAAATTGTGACCATAACTATGCATAGCTTATAAAAATGTATTAATTTATATTTGTGTATTTGTAATATTTATAATGTTTTGTTTGTCCAATTAACAAAATGAATGGCCCAAAATTTGAATGGTTCATTTTAATTAGTTTGACTTAGTTAACCTTTAAATGCTCTTATAACGTATTACTGGTTGTTGTTGTAAGAACTAGCCTGCAGTGCTGCCAACCCAACAATCTAGCTCTTTTTATAGTTCTTTTCTGAAATTGTAAACGACGAATGGTGGGAATTCTAGCTTTATTAGACCCTGTACTTTAAAAAGTACAAAAGGGTCTATTAAGATTGTGCAACTCAGAAATGTATGTAACAGGCAGAAGGAGGCGTGGCAGACCCCATAAAGTATATACATATATTCTTGATCAGGACGACGAGCTGAGTCGATCTAGCCATGTCCGTCTGTCTGTCCGTCCGTATGCCGTATCTCATCCCCCTCCCCCTCAAATTTGCAAAAATGTTCTTAGCATTTACAGTTTTACAGTCATTGGATTCCTTTTTTGTATGTATAAAGCTTTAGATGCTTTGAATGTTTGGTGCGATTTGCAGCCCAATCGGATAATAAACACCGAAAATATTGGATATTGGATCCATTTTCTGTAATAGGCATGTGGCTGGGGGCTACTAGGGCGTATGCGTGGTTTTTGATTGTGAGTATGAATTTCTGTATTGGTTATTGTTTGTATTTGCGACTATAAGTGTATGTGTGTACGTATAAGTGTATGTGTATGTAAGTATGTACATACATACATATGTATATTCTGCTACTACTATCGACGCCCAGGGCAAATCAAAGTACAGGGTCTCCTACTGTCGGTTGCGTCCGACTGTAGCTTTCCCTACTTTTTTTTTATTGCGATGTTTTAAGCTGTTTGTGAAATTGACAGCTATTTACCCATTTCTCAATTGGGTTGACCGTATATCGGCTGCATTTCTTCCATCAATTTGAATTAAAATTGAAAAAAATATAACACAAACTTGATCTGCTTGCACTATAGGAACATCTAACTGCCAAATATGATGTCTCTGGCTCTTACAGCTTACGAGAACTGACATGGCGACTGCCACACCTCCTTTTGCCTGTTACATACATTTCTGAGTTGCACAATCTTAATACAGGGTCTTTATTTCAGCATTCAATTTAAGTGTGCATATTAGCGACTGCAGTGACTTAAAACAAACACAACACTGTGGATATTGAATAGAGTAAGAGATTGTAAAATTGCCCCGAGTCAAATTTGTAATAAATGGATAAGTATAAGGAAGGATACATATTACAGCAATACAGTACATACATTGGTTGAGCACAGAGCGAGTTGTTCAAGAGAAGATGTGATGTATACCACACTTATGTATATGGTTTTATTTTTCTCTAAAATATTAGGTAAAGTAGGCTACGTTGACTTAAGGGTGACATACATATGTATATACTACATATGCATATAAATCAGTTCATTTTTACTCGGGATACCTTATTGATCTACATTCGCTAATTATAAGTGATTCTTATATGGAGGAATATACACGTGAGCCTTGTCCGTTTCGCGTTGTTGAGGATTGTGGTGGCGCCTTTGCTATGGGCTTTGTCGGTGGTGCGGTTTTTCAAGCTATTAAAGGATTCCGCAATGCGCCTAACGGCGTACAGTATCGCCTTGCCGGCAGTTTAGCTGCAGTACGTGCCCGTTCCGCACTTGTCGGAGGCAATTTTGCGATATGGGGTGGAACCTTTAGCGCAATTGATTGTATATTAGTTTATGGACGCGGCAAGGAGGATCCCTGGAATTCTATTATAAGTGGTGCTGTAACTGGAGGCGTTTTGGCGGCACGTGGCGGTTTGTTTGTATGTTCTTAGATTTAAGATCAGAGTTATTAAGTTATGATGTTTCAGGTATTACATCCATGATGAGCAGCGCTTTTGTTGGCGGTACACTATTAGCTTTAATTGAGGGTGCCGGAATTGCCGTGTCACATTATACAGCTGATACATATCGCCAAGTTTCCGTAGTGGAACGCATGCAGCTTTATAATGATCTTCAGCTTCATGAGCATCAACAGCAGATAACCAACTTCTATGGGAAGTCAAACGAGGCAAGCAAATCTCTATGTTTACCTATTAACATCGAATCTAAGAAAATTTCCATTGTTTTCCTTTTCAGGGCCAGTTGCCGGCTTAACAGCAATAATCAAACTAGAGTCCTAAATAATTATATTTTTGCCTATAATGCTAATTATATTCAATATTCCAAACAACTAGATAGTTACATTGTGTTTTTCATTAGTATTCTATTCTTGTGAAGCTGAAAGTGTTTTTTCGTTTTCATTTATTTTTAGGCCCTGTACTTTAAGTAAGTATAAAAGGTTCTATTAAGGTTGTGTATTTGATCTGTAAGACCACCGTGATTTCGCCAATTGTCAGCAAGAGACATAATTTTTTTGTCAGGTTTGTAATTGCATACGCAGATCAAGTTTATTTTTGATATTAAATATTTCCCCCTCTCCTGCAAATAGCGAAAATATTCTCTTAGCTCGCACTCAGCGTAAGATGTGATTTACAGCCCAATCAGTTACTAAATAATCCAAGGATATTAAATCAATTTTCTGTGTTAGGCGAGGGGAAGGGGCGAAGTCGCAGCGTGAATGCGCCTAATATATATGCTTGATATGCCTAATGTACTATATATGCGTGGTTTCATACCGTAGGTTGCGACCGACTGTAAATTGTAGAATAACTTTGAGCATTGTGTATTCCTCAAGGCGTTGTCGCGGAATTTTTGATGACTGCTAATAACGACAATTCCAAACAGTATCTAGTATAGTATAGCACGTACGTAGTCGACGCGTGTACTTCCTACCTCCAAGTTTGTAGTCGGATGCCTTATAAGTAGTGTCCAACGAATCGTTATGAAATGTAATTCCTTTTTGAATATGGCAATCTTTTCACTATCGTCTTAATTTGTTATTGTACCAGAAAATTGAATGAGTTAATAAGTTATTTCTTTTATGTTTTACATATCTAACGCTGATTTATATTAAAAATTGGATGGAGATCCACAAAGTATTTGAGATTTTTAACAAACCTACTGATATTGAAACTGTACTGTACTGTACAGAAACAGTTCTTAATGTTATTAAAAATAAAATAATGTTTTTAATTTTTGAGCTTAGTTATGGTCACAAATTAACAGCTAACATTTTTAAATCTGCGTAAATAAATCTGTATGCAAAAAAATATATGAAGCAAATGTACATACATATATATATGTATGCTGTCTTCATTAACATTATTGCCTAATTAGAAACATTGATATGCATAAATGTACATATATACATATATGTAAATTTGTATATGGTGTGTATACATACATGTGTACTTTTTAGATTTATAACATGCGAACGGAATGCACAAGCTACACATAATTATATTTTAATATGCATATTGTTTATATCAAATACTTAGTAACTTTTTAGTACATACATAAATATTGTGAATTAGTTAATCATATATAGTATGAAAGTTTATTGTACTTACCTGTGCACAGGTATCGTCAAATTGTCAACGCTGCGTGACAAACTGGAAACATCTTGACTAGCTCTACGTGACCTAGCACGTTTTAAATTATTAAGGAGCAAATAAAATCGTGCCGAAAAGAAAATGAGAAAACCGTAAAAAATTTAACAAAGTTTTCAGTACATAATAAAATATAAACAAAAAATTAAATGCGTAATTTATTTAAAATAAATTAATTAGGAATTCTTCAGTCGGTCATCTGAGTGTTAAATATCAAAAATTGCTAAGTGAGTATGTACCAATGTACATAAATAAAAGAAAATATAATCTTTTTTTTTTAATTTTAATTTATTCGCTGTTAAACAAGAATCACCCTTTACTGCTCCATTAAAACTAGCGATCGAAGAACAATAAGTTTTGTGAAGTGTGTGTTTTTGTGTCAAAATCCAACTCAGTATTAATGCACAAATGCGATCTTGGTGAATACAATAATTTTAAAATATTTATACTTTATACTCGCAAGGCGTATTTGATTCAGGGGCTACTCGCCGTATAAAGTTCATGCCTCACGAGCCTCAAAACCATATGTTTTTTTACCCTATGCTTTAAAAAAACTAAAAAAGGGTCTTCCTAAAATTTGGGAACTATGAAATGAAACGGGAAAAGGAAGCAGATTCACAATAACACTTTTGGTACCAAAACTATTTAATATTTTCCAGGTGTGCCACAAAAATGCAAACCAACCGAAAACCTTAGCAGATTTTAGTTGACAGACCAATTTTTGAGCTGGTTTTGAAAGCTTTATATTTTTGGTCTGAGGTGTGCTCTACTTCATAAATGTGGAAACGTAATCAAATTTCCAATATATCTGCATTAGCACATTTTAACAATCAAAATTTCTTCTGTACATTTTTGTAAAAACAGTTTTATACCTAAATTCCACAACGATAAATCAAAACATTTGAACGAATAAAGACATTTGAATAAAACGAATTGCGTTTATAAGAAAAATATCCATATTTTAATACTACTCAAACTATAATGCTCCGACTTCTAGAAGCTGAGGTATACGAGCTTAAAGTTGGATTTGGTTGACAGATGCAAAACTTGTCCAGCTAGAAAAAAAAAAACTAGATTTACAATTCTCATAAACCACGTAAAATAACTCTTGTTTCAAAAAGTTAATGGCTTTTATTAATTGACTTATTTAAAAGCAGTACTTCAAAAAGTACATTTTCCGTTAATCGGTGAATATAGACGAGAATAATGTCCAAAGAACAGCTTCTTATTAAATCATGGGGATGAATTAAGGGGATCTATAGAGGCACTTCGCATATTGAAGAGGTCCATCGATTGTGAAACCTTGCAAGTGTTAATATTCTTTGATAGATTCTCCATTTTATTAAAGCATTCGTATTTAAAATCTTTGGGGTAAACTCAATACAAATACATATATTTATCAAGCACTGGAGTAATCGCGTTTTCAATCGCGTTTTTTTATCAAGGAAATCTGGACTATGAAAATTCTTTTGTCTTTTCAGTATATGTAAATTCCCGACATAGTAATAATTTAGTTATTATTTGCATTTAACAATAATTTATTTATAAAAGTCGCATAAAAATGGACTGGACATTTTTTCCCCTTTTTCCTTTTTTGCGTTTATGATTTTCTTGTTTATTTTTTCCATATGTTTTTTCGGCAAGTGATCAAAATACATGTTTCTGTATATATTTTTTTTTAATTTCAGTACAGTACTATAGTTGCACCGATTCGTTCAGACCAAGTTCAATTTAACTATTTCCTTATCTGAACGAACGAACTAAATCTCTGATTATTGTTCACTAGTCTTCCTCCCTAGTCTCGTTCAATAGTCTCGGTCACTACTCATCGTTTTCTAGTTATCGTTCAGTCAATTTGTTCGCTTGTTCTATCAATTATTTACTAAATTAAAATTATATATTATTAATTCTAAAAACTTAAACGACCGATCAAAATAATAGAAATTGGAACTCAGAACAAAATCACGACATAAAGACTACTGAACATCATGTACAATTTTATCCGTTTAAATTTAAAGCAATTTTTCATAAAGTTATTATTAATTTTTTACCTATGGTTTAGTTTAAGAGCTTTGCAAACCATTTTGGACCAAAAACTGTAGTTTTTAGTTTAGATAACATTTTTATATAGATATCAATACCCATCGCTAACGCATTTCACTATCGGTACATTATATACTACCTAATATCACGACGGTATTGAACGATGAAAGTGCGAGATCAAATATTTATACCGTAAATCCATAACAATTATGCGAATAATTGTGATTGCTTCTTCACTCTGCTGGTATCAGAAGAACGAAGATTTAAAAACAGCATGTCTACAATACAAAAGTTTATGTATGTATGAGTGATATTTATTCCTATGATTACTGACGGGTGACTGATCTGCCTGCATCCGTTTGTTAGATGATTTGATGATGAAAGTTTTAAAGTTAAACACAACTTACGACAATTGTAAACATTGTGTGATTACGCACGTAATAAAAACAAAAATACCTCTGACCAGTCTATAACATAAAGTAAACAGAACCATGCAGAGTAGATAAGAAATTATGTGAGATTAATACAAAAAATTGTACACTGAACTGTGCAAGTAGCAATTAGCTATTTACATATATATCTTGATTACGATCCCAGTGTACCACGAAGCGAATGTCAAGCGAGAGTTTCGCAAAACTATCGCATTCGAACTCAAAAACGATACTTAAATCGAAAGTATCGCAAAACATTCGCATTCGAGCTTGAAAATGATATACGAATAGCAAGAAAAATGATATTGATTCGTGTACGACACACGAATCATCGAAAAATGGCAACCGATGCGTTGTTATTGTCCTTTGCTTGTGTTCTCACGCTCGTTCCTTTTGAGCACTCAACGACAGGTGATGCGCGGCAGCTGCCATCCGTAAATAAACTTTTGTAACTATCTGTTAAAGCGCTGTAAATCCGATTAAAACCACAGATATAGCCCGGTTTATGATGAATTATGGTCAAAGAATTAACTTTCGGAAAAGCTTCGCTTAGTTAGATAAAAATCACTGCTGTACACATACATATGTACATATGTATGTACGAGCTTGCTTTTTATAGACAATAAGGCAACTGTTTCATCCAACCGAGTTCGCAAGCTGAACTTCTGAATTTAATTTTACAAAGATTAGGTTAGGGTAGAAGGTTGGGCTCAAGCTCACAATAGCTAATTCACCTATGTACATATGTACATACATGTATCAAGTACATATTTAAAAAATAAGAAACCATATCATAACAGGATTTGCTACAGCCAGACATTCATAGGATTATAAACTTTTGCACATGCTTCTTCCTGATTTTTAGTTGAAAATAGTTCAAGTTATTTGCATTTTGACAAAAATGCATTATGCATCGATTATTTTGGGCCCTATCGATTGTTTCTTATGTTCGCATTTACACGATGAAGCATTTGCAACATTTTTCATACTGTGCTTTGACCTATTCAGATTCTTTTGCAATCACAGAGTTGCACGCGCGTAAGCACAATTATAAGATTGTAAAAGTATTAGCCCTAATTTTCCTTTTTTTTTTCAGAAAAAGAAACATTACGGTTGCGGTGAAGGTGGTGTTCTGAGAAGCGGTAAAGACTAAATGAACGGTAAGTATTTAATAACAATTTCACATCTACAAAATTCTGTACTTATGTATGTATGTATCCACCTTACATACAATCCTATGTAAAACACGTTCAGTATGTTTAAAACGATTTATGTGTGTGTTTTTAAATATATATATATTTATTGCAGATGCTTCAATATTGAAACTCGAAACATGAGTTCCCCTTGGAAAAGTGTGGTAGCATTTTAAAACACACCAGGCAACGAGTGTGCAACCTGCAAGCGGTGCGAATCTTCTGGACCACATAAGACTGGTGCATTCCAATACTTGGATACTGACAAGGCTCCTGAACTTAGTGGTTTGAAAAAGCTCCTTAAAAAATAAGCACTGAAACATAAAAATCAATTCTGATTATTATTTGAAATTTTCTAAAAATAAATGCAAAGAATAAATAAAAACTCACAGAAAATATTATTATTTCATTTAAATGTGTGCTAAATCTAGCTTTTTTCATAAGATTTGGTTGAGAGGTATCCTAAGTTTGGATTTAATATTTTTTTCATGAACAGTCGATAGTATCGTTAGTTTCATGAGAAAACTATCAAAAACACCATCGAATTCCCAGCCCTGTCTGTTTAGCTTCCTGATGCACTAATCCTCCGTTAATTTAAATTCTCTACATTTTAATAATCTTTTAAGCTGGTTTCAGACGATCGGTTTTTAAGTGCCACTTTTTGCTAAAGATGTCATTACCATTAATATTTATACGTGGAAATGGAGTTATTTGGTATTTTTAGTACTTGGAAAGGTAATCAAATATAATTAAAAAGCGTAGTAGAGACCAAATGCAGTAAGAACAAAAAGCTGAGGGATTTTCGTGTGAACCGAAACCAATATTGTGAATGAAAAACTTTTCGTCGCTCAAAAATATTAATATACTATATAATTGCTGGCATTTTTCAAATTTTTATGATCGCACTGTTCCACGACGTTAATTTTAGGCCGTTTTCCGGCAATTTAGCGAGATAATTGAAAGCAAAAAACTTAAATCCAAAATATTCTGGCGAATGGCAAACCAGCGGATTTACAGGTTTTTTCTACAGAGCAATTCGGCACATTTGACACCATTTTCCACATTCGAGCCGATTGTTAGGCTTTTTCCACAGACAGTCACATTCGGTACATTCACATTCGTCGAATGATGGTGTTTCCACACGCAGAGCACATTCACATTCACATTAGCCATTTGTCCGGAATAAATCAGCTGCTGCGCTTGTCACAAATATTTTTAGACCCTGTACTTTAAAAAAGTACAAAAAGGTCTTTTAAGATTGTAAAACTCAGAAATTTATGTAACAGGCAGAAGGAGGCGTGACAAACCACAAAAAGTATATATATTCTTGATAAAGTCGACGAGCTAAGTCGATATAGCCATGCCCGTCTGTTTTCTGTATTTTCTGTACTACGTAAGGGGGAGCAATGAGCATCCACTTAATGTATGTACATATGTACATATGTACATATGTAAGTGTGGTTGAGTCAAAACAATTTGAGCTCGTATACCGCAGCTTCCAGAAGTCGCAGTACTATACAGTTTGGGAATAATCAAAGTATAGATTTGTTTCATTCACATTTCTTTATTCGTTCATATGTTATGGTTTTTGGCACTATAAATTCGCCGAATGCGGCACTGTGCTTCGCTAGCCAAATTGTCTGCCGTACATGTGTGTGTGTGGCTGTGTATCGAAACAAGCGAATAGTCACCCATTTGCAGGGTAAAAATTCATGTAAAAAATCAAACTTTGACGATTTTTCCTGACTAAACTAAGCTTTTTCGCAAAATAATTCTTTCACCATAATTCATGATCTTTGTTTTTTTTTTTTAATTTTTTTTAATTCAGGGCTTTGGAGCTACATATAACAGATATTTACCAAATGTACGTACATACGGATATCGACTCAGGTCAATCTGGAGGATCTTCTTAGACACTGTATTTTAAAAAAGTACATAATGGTCTATTAAGTTTGTGTAAATGAAATTTGTGTGTATCAGGCAGAAGGCGGCGTGGCAGACCCCATAAAGTATATGTATATATTCTTGATCAGGAGGGCAAGCTGAGTCGATATCTGTCTGTCTGTCCGTCTCTCTGTCTGTATGAACACCTAGATCTCGGAAATTATAAGAGCTACAAACTTAAATATTTTTTTTGTTAGGTTCGTGTATTACATAGGCAACTCAAGTTTATGTTAAATGTTTGAAAAGTCATCCCCCTCCCCCCCCCCCCCCCCCCCTCAAATTTGCAAAAATATTCCCTCATGTGCAGTTTTAAAATCACTGTTTTCCTTCTTTGCATGAATAAAGATTCTCTAGATGCTCTGAATGTTTGGTGCTATTTGCAGCCCAATCGGATAATAAACACCGGAGATATCCGACAAACAATTTTCTATACTAGGCAGTTGGCTTCGGCGGTATAAATTTCAGAATTGCCAGGTAGTCTTTTCAGTTTAGTGGATAATAAATATAAGCTAATACACTGAAAGCTCAGTGGCAGAGCGAAAAGTGTGAAATAGGCCAAACAAGAACAAGTATTCTTATATATTAACTTTCAACAGAACGTCCATAAATTATGCGATTAAAAATAACACTACAAATACTTAAGTTTGAAATTATTGCCACAGTAATGTTTGTCTAGTTCCTATCGCAAATTACTGCCATTCAAGAGAAAAAAATCATATACATACATATGTATGCACAGTCAGCGCCAGAAAAAAAGCCGCACTCTGAGTATTCATGAATTTCTGTGTTTTCTTGCCTGTGGTTTCTACAAATATTTGGCGATTCGTCTAATTTTTTTTTGTATTTGTTAATTGAACAATTCTAAATAAAATTGCATACCAGTTTTTAATTCAAAAAATGTATGAGGTGGTCAACCAGCAACTTGCTTTCTACGGCGCTTCTGCAGGAGCTACCGGGTCCAATGACCTTAAACTTAGTCTCATATGAAAATAGTAATCGTGACCTTATATAACCACCCCAATTTTCCATATCCTTCCACCATTTAAGTATATTTTTTTTCATTTGACTATTCAGGAGCGGCTTTTTTGGAGGTGCTCTTGCTAATAAGCCCATATCCTTCAGCCAAATATGAAATATCCTTTGCAAATAGTTGTCCTACCTCAGATGCTATCTCAACTGCATTTTTAAATCGATCCTGTGGGTTTGTTCTCATGATAACACGATCATTCCGTGCAATAGTCCTTTTCCCCATCCCTTTTATTCGTTTCATATTAAAACAAAAAATTTTACATTGAATTGCTAGAAAATTACTGTTAGTTTATAGTAAATAAAGTATAAGTTTAGAAAAAATTTGGATTCGTAAAGTATATTCGATATTTTCATTTATATTAATTTTTTTCTTCCGTTTCGCAAAAAAGTGCAAAAACAGCAAAACACGGGTAGATTTGGAAAAAAAAATTTTTCCAAAATAAAAACCGGTTTTGAAATAAAAACTGGTATGCAATTTTATTTAGAATTGTTCAATTAACAAATACAAAAAAAAATTAGACTAATCGCCAAATATTTTTAGAAACCACAGGCAAGAAAACACAGAAATTCATGAATAGTCAGAGTGCGGCTTTTTTTCTGGCGCTGACTGTATGTACTTTTATATATACTCGTACGTATGTATGTTCATATCGACCCAACGTAGCAATGCTTCTTCTTGCTTAGATTCGTAATATAATAACTTCTGTTTTTATTAACCGATTTAAATACGCGTTTCAAGATTATCTTATATATGTATGTTACCTTATCTTCTATATTATTAATCTTTCGAAATTTCTGTAGCATTACTTACACTAGTATTTCAAAATCAACAACTGTTAGGTTTGCGCAGCGACACACATTGAATGGATTTTTTGTTGAAAACAAATTAGCGTCGGGCTGGGGAAAATTACCACTAGTAACAATTCGATTAAGCAAACTTTTTTTAATTTGTTTTTTAAATTGAACTTATTTTGCGTACCCATTACTCGTAATGGGAGTAATCCCATTGTAACTCAGCCTCTCGTTGCGAGGATCATAAAATTTGTATTAATATAAAATTAACTTATAACCAATTTTTATAGGATTGTGACATTCACATTTATCAAAGTTTTTTTTTGCCATGTATTTAGTTAGCTATTGCAAACTACATGAAGTTGACTGAAAGCAGCAGTTTTGGTTTTGCTTTTTGGGATTTGTTTTGCATTAATAATTAGGTGACGCCGGCGTCGTTGAATGCGTGCATTTTGTTCTTGTAATAGGTTCGAGAGGCGAGCAAAGGGTCTGGGATTTGCCTGGCCGACAGACAGGTGCCGAGACTAGACACCTTACGGAAAGAGCAGCGTTTGCTTTGAGAGTAAAAACGTGCCATCTGCTGATTGGATTCATTGCTTCTTGGAATAGGGAGGTGCAAAGAACAATCTTATGAAAAGATATAATTCGCTTGTGCTTAGAACTGAACTTTGTGAAAGATCATTGACAGAAGCATTGGAGCAGAACTTACCTTTCAAAACTACTCAAAGTAAGTAAAAGGAATGCTCAACAAATGGTCAACAGCATAATCTGTTCAGCATAAATAGTCAAATTCAGTAGGGACAATCCTGGGAATAATAAGTTAGCAAACTAATAAAAACTGAGAGAGTTATTTGAAAAAGCTCACTGGTACCCTTTGAGGAAGTTCTGTATCAACGTGGAGCAGGTAACACCCGCTGTAAGGGTTATAAATAATAACAAAATAACTTTAATAATATAAATCTCGAAAAAGACGATGAATCCTTCACTACCTGTGGGAGTTATAAATATTTAAAGGTACACACACTTATTAATCTAATACTTTTCAATCTATTTTATTTCAATAAAACTGTAGATACGACATAAATTTTTAAATTATTCAACATACATATTTGACAGTTTACACAACTGTTTAGGCATTACCTTTATTTTGAAGTTTGCATTGTATTCATTAAAAACAAACACTTAAACGCATGGAACAATCAAGTAGCTGACTGTGAATATTCCTCATTTGCTTATTTACCTTTTTGAACTTGAATATACTTACATATATTAAATATTTGCAAAATTTTTGTAGATAATAACTAACTTAAACTAACCAAAACTGTATGTACGGTATTTTTATATGAAAGTGACAGTTTGTTGACATAGTCATTGACAGTGACAAGTTCAGTTGGCAAGAATAAGAACAAAAGTAGAATACAAACATAAAATATATGTATGCATATGAATGTAAGAGTACACATACATATATTTATAAACACAATTGTTTGAGTTAGTGAGAGCACATGACAACTGTTGGAACTTAAAACAGAATCAACAAAACCAGAATATAAGTAGTGTAGGGAAACTTAAAGGTAGGAGATGGTAACGAAGCTGTGCAAATATGTGGGCACGTGAGACTGCCTTTGCGAGGAGATTGTCTTTGGAATTCACTTGCGTGGGAGGCCACAAAATAGATATATTTTATACTTAGGCACAATAGCAATGTTAAAAAGTATGTAACAAGGGTACTGAAATGATCATATCAACCCATAACCGCGAAAAAAACCGCAATTATGCCGATTTTAAAGTAGAAAACGCATATACTCATTTTATATATTTACGCAGCTATCGGCCATCCAATTATAACGTAGGCGACACATACGAAAAAGTATGATGCATGAAAATTATATTAATCAAGGTATTTTTGGAAGCTGAACACGAATATCACGAATAAGAATTACTTCCGTTCTTTTATTTGGTTGATACAGAGCATAGCGAATTCGCTTAGCGAAATAAGTTTGGCCCTTCCGAGTGCGCTTTATATACGCCAGATTCGTGCAGTTATTCCGCGTTGTTTGATATATAAATAATTTAATTCGATGATAATATCACCAAGCAACAAATCGAACATTTTGTAAACTTCTGGTAAAAAAAAACTGATTTTGAAAAAAAAGTAGGGAAAGCTACAGTCGGACGCAACCGACAGTAGGAGACCATATACTTTCATTTGCCCTGGGCGTCGATAATAGCAGCAGCATTTAGGTACACACACACATACACTTATACATAAAAATATATACTCAAATACAAACAATAACCAATACTCATACAGACATTCATACTCACAATCAAAAATAACGCATACGCCCTAGTGCCCCCGTACACTATTGCTTCACCCCTCCCCCAGCAAACTGCCAAATTAAAAACAGGAACTTGGCCTGTCTATGTAATACACGAACCAAAAAAAAAAAAAATTACGTTTCTAGCTCTTATAGTTTTTGAGATCTCGGTGTTCTTACAAACAGACTCAGCTCGTCGTCCTGATCAAGAATATATATACTTTATGGGGTTTGCCACGCCTCCTTTTGCCTGTTACACACAAATGTCATTTTCGGTTGCGTTCGACTGTAGCTTTTCTGAGTTTTTCTTATTGTTGGTGTTTTTTTGAAAATTGGTTTATTTTTAGACCCTGTACTTTAAAAAAGTCTATTAAGATTGTGCAAGCCCAAAATTTATGTAACAGGCAGAAGGAGGCGTGGCCGACTCCACAAAGTATATATATTCTTGATCAGGACGACGAGCTGAGTCGATCTAGCCATGTCCGTCTGCCCGTCTGTCCGTCTGTGCGTCCGTCCGTCCGTCTGTCCGTCTGTATGAACACCTAGATCTCGTAAACTGTAAGAGCTAGAGACATCATATTTGGCAGTTAGATGCCCCTATATTGGCAGATCAAGTTTGTCTTAGATTTTTGATATCTCCCCCCCCCCTCCCCCAAAAACCGCGAAAAAGTGCCACACCCACAATTTACGAACTTGTGTTTTGGCATACAACAATCTTATGATAACCTTTATCTGTGCTGTGAATTGTGGTCCAATCGGATAATAAACACCGGAGATATTCAAGATTCAATTCCCTGCAATTGGTAAGGGGGGAGCAGCGCGAGCGTATGTGTGGTTGCGCGCGACTTTACGATATGTGTGCATGTGTGCGTGTTTGTTAGCGTGTGTGTGTGCGAAGGAAAGTACAGGGTAGAGTTGGGCATGGACCGTGTTTTCTTCGTGTCACACCGTGACACGATGGGCGCCCGCGTGTTCGTGTTGAAAATTTGAATTTTGTCCATGGGCGTGCGTGTTCGTTTAGTACATATGTATTTGGCACGAAAAAACACGCCGATCATTAAAATGCACTTAAATATGCCAAAAAAAAAGCGATAGTCGATTAAACCGATATTTTTTAGCTTTAACACAAATCACGGCGTCACTTATAAAAATGGAAAAGTTTGAAATACAGCACTCAATTCGGAATAAAAATTCGATATACAAATATACTAGCTCGAAAAATGTTAAGTATTCCTGCAAGCTCTGCTACGAGCGAGAGGGTGTTTTCGACATCCGGGCAAATATTAAATGAACGCCGAACTCGTTTATCTAGCTCAAATCTAGATGAACTATTATTTTTGTACAAAAATATGTAAAAACATAAAATAACTAAATTAAGCATAAGTTTAATATGAATAAATATGGAAAAAAAAAAATTATAATATTTCGTGTTGGAGCGTGTTTGGAAAATTTTGAAGCGTGCGTGTGAGTGCGTGTTAGAAATTTTTGTTTTCGTGCCGTGTTGGGTCGTGCCGAAAAATTGCAGTCCATGCCCATCTCTAGTACAGGGTCTCCTACTGTCGGTTGAATCCGACTGTAGCTTACCGAGTTTTTTCTTATAGTTGTAGTACAGTTGTGGAAGTTGAAATAAGAAATAATAATGAATTCTATTTAATAAGAATGGTGTTTTTTTTTTGACTCCATTATGCCAACACAAAATAAAAGGACCAACCTGTACAGTTATAAATTTAAAAAAAGCAGAAAATTCGCCAAAAGAAATCTGCACAATCAGACCTGTTCTAAATAACAAGTCGTTTTGAAAGGAGAAAACAAATTGATTTCGACCGTTCTTGCTCTTGTTGTCGATCGACTTATACTCTTCATATACTCGTTTAAATAACAATTCGATAACAAATATATATCGTAGAAAACAGCTGTTTGACATTTGTGCTTGCAACAGCGAAAACATAGTTGACAGCTGTTTGTAAGCTTCGTTGTCGATATAATTTTAATTATCGATTACAAATTGCTTACACTCGCAAATTATTCAGGCATGCTCCGGTTTTCACTTATTTTAAGTGCTTTACTTTTTGACGAAAATACGTGAATTCAAAAGTTGCGTGCTCCGGTTTTCAATTTTTTTCTCATATCGGAACGTATGGCATACGATATACTTTAGTGACTATCGATAAAAACAGCTGTTTAATTGTATTAATGAATTCGACTTGTTTTTTTGTTTTATGTTTGTCGCAAAAAATATATTAGTTAAAATACATTTATGCCCTTCTATAAATATTTAATTTAAATACTAAAATACTAAATACTAAAAAAATAAGCGGCCGCTGAAAAAGCCGATTGTTCTTGCAGAGCTGCCAACTTTGCTGCTGGTTTTTTTTTGAATAACGAAGTCACAAATTCCTTATCCTGTTATATGCATTTATGCGCAATATATTGATTTTAATTGTTTAATACGTTTTGCATTATTATTTTAACAATCCATATACTTTTTCATTCATAAAAATCAATATAAAAAAACTCGGAAAGCTACTGTCGGATTCAACCGACAGTAGAAGACCCTGTACTTTGATTTACCCTGGGCGTTGATAATAGCAGCTGCATATAAGTATATACTCACATACACATACATATAAACATATGTGTGTATACATACACACATACACTTATACATACAAATATACACGCAACTGATCACAATAACCAATACTCATACAGAAATTCATACTCACAATCAAAAATCACGTATACGCCGTAGTGGCCGCATACGCTGCGGCTTCCCCCCTCCCCAGCCAAATGCCTAGTACTGAAAATTGTTTGTCCAATATCTCCGGTGTTTATTATCCGCTTGGGCTGCAACTCGCACCAAACATGAAAAGCATCTAAGGCTTTAATCCTGCAAAACATGAATCCAGTGACTCTAAAACTGTATATACTAAGGACATTTTTGCTAATTTGAGGGGGAGGGGGATGACTTTTCAAACGTTTGAAATAAATTTGAGCTGCCTATGTAACACACGAACCTAATAAAAAAAGATCTAGGTGTTCATACAGACGGACAGACAAACGGACAGACGGACAGACAGACAGGGCTATATCGACTCAGCTCGTCGTCCTGATCAAGAATATATATACTTTATGGGGTCTGCCACGCCTCTTTCTGCCTGTTACACACAAATGTCATTTGCACAAACTTAATAGACCCTTTTGTACTTTTTTAAAGTACAGGGTCTAAAAAGTGTTCCAATAAGATACCACGTTCCTAGTGATGAGCTGGCAGCCCCTGCAATTATATCGAATATCGTTCCAAATACCGATGTTATCGCACGCACGAATTCACTTTTTGTTGTTGCCCAGCACAGATGAAAAATGAGGCAGGTTCATTAAATATTAAATTATAAAATAAATACAATGAATTTTATTATAGGGAGTATGGCAAATTAATTTTAAAAGATGAATAAATATGTAAAAAATATCGTGGATGGTTTTCAGGTTCTTATTCACGCGTGTACTGCGATTTACTTTTTAATTCACTGACTAAAAGTTCAGTGAATTCAAAGCACATAAAATATGTGGAAGTGAAAACCGGAGCACCAATATTTTGCGGATTGAAAAGTAAAGCACTTAAAATATGTAAAAGTGAAAACCGGAGCATGCCTGATTGTTTTAATTACTATTTTCGTCCAATATACAAATATATCTTAAACAAAAACTATTTATTTATAAACTACACTTACTTGTATACATATTTTAAGTAACATTCGTTCATGCTCAAAACCAAAATGTTTTGTAGTATTTTCAAATTGTTTTGTATATATGTATCTTTTTATTCACCTGCTCAGTCCTCCTTTTTTGCTTAATTGCCACCCTTGGCGTTTGTTTTAGGCAATTTGTGCAGCTCAGTTCTCATTTTGTTGGTTACTATAATCCTTATTACTCTCTGTTTACTGCTCGCGTTTTACGCCAAATTTGGCACTGCAATACTTGGCGCAACTCAGCAACTGAACAATGAGCAAGCGCAATAAGCAGAGCTGTTTAGTAACTGAGCATAAGCAGAGCTATTTAGTAACAGACCAACTGAGCAATAAGCAGAGATGTTCAGTAGCTGAGCAACTGAGCAATGAGTAGAAGCAGGTGAGCAAAAAAGAACAATTAAGGAAGAACATGTTCACTTGTTCAGTTTAATGAGCAGCTCATTTCCATATCCATTGTCCATATCCCCCAATGGTCAACCAAGACCGAAAAAAAAAATTTCATAATCATCGTATTTCTTTGAATATTTTAATAAAAAATTGATCTATAGTATATCACAGTTCTTTTTATGAAGAAATTGGCCTGAAAATTGATGTAATTTCTTCACTTTTAGCTACTTTTAAAGGCATTTTTATGTTAATTATTTTGCAAGGAAAACATATGATATGTTTACACTTTTTCTACTAAATCTCTTTATTGCAATCTAATAAGAGAAAAATCCAAAGAGAGCGAACAAATTTTCAATTAACCGTTAATTTTTATTTTGCTTCTTATCTATGTTCTAATCGTACGTTCGCGACCGAGAACATAATTTTAATGTAATTGCTTCGCATTAAGTGCAAGCAGGTGGATAAAACTTCATGTGTTAAGTTATTTTGGTGTAAATATTTGAAATATAAAAAAACATTGGGGTTACTACTAACCAATCTTCTTATACTGATTTTCAAAGTGGTGTACGTTTCCGTAGGTATTTTTTTTATTCTGATGAAAAAGTTAAATTTAGCACAGCTCAGACCTATTCCTAAAAAAACATTCATTACTTTATATTGAATACAGCTTTTTTTTTCTTGGTATAAATAAATTTTTCGTTAATATTTTATATTTAATAAATATTACTTTTTTGCTATAAATGTTATTACACACTGAAAATTTAGTTAAACATGTTTTCTTTTGAGGAAATATGAAAAATCGTGGAAAAATCGTACGTTCGCGACCGGTACTTTATTCAATTAAAAAAAAATCACATGGAGATATTTTCTTGGGAATAGCCTCGAAAGCTACATGAATCCATTTTAAAAATAAAGTTATTATTTTAGAATATTACGTCCCAACTCGCAGATTTTAGCATTTTACTAAATTAAGCCAAAGTCGATTTCCATTTTGCGTACGTTCGCGACCACATGTTTTTTTTTGGCAATATTATGAAAATGAAAACACGATAAAAACCCACCATTTACACTAAGCAAAGAGTTAACAAAATGCTATCGAAAATCGTTTGTTTTCCCTTTTTTTTTTTTTTTTGCATTAAACGCGTACGAACGTACGTTCGCGACCCGTGGAAATACCCATACATATATGTAAATACATGTTAAGTGTTCAAAATCGTTTTCATTCCGGTTGCTCAAAGGCACTTATTTTCAAAGAGTTTTATTGCTCGAAATCGAAATGTCAGAACAGCTAAACGTTCGGAATCGAAACGAATCCAAGCAGTTTTCTCAGAACAACCCTGAATATATAAAATTCTGTGCTGTGAATGTGTGTATGTTAATATCTGAGAGTATGAGAAAATGAAAACATGATTTGAAAATATGGAAATATGAAATATGAAAAGATGAAAATGCAAGAAGATGAGAATATGGAAATATGAAAAATGAGAATATGAGGGAATAAGAATATGAAAAAATGAGAAAATCGAAAATGAGATAAGATAATAGTAAGTCGGCATTTACACGATGCAGTATTTGCCTCGTGATACATTGGTTTGTAGGCAAGAGATGTAGAGAAGTAATACTTCACGCCTTACCCCTCTGCACCCTTTGCCTATAAAATCTATGCTTTATGACGCAAATACTTCACCGTGTAAATGCCGACTATGATAAATGTGTGGGAATATGAAAGAAATTAGAAGATAAGAATAATATGGGAAAATGAATGCTTAAGAAAGAAAATAAAAGTATAAAAATATGAAAAAATTAAATTATACAAATATTAGAAAATGAGAAGATGAGAATGAGAACATGAGAATGTGCGAATATGATAAAATGAAAAGATGAGAAAATGTAGGAAAATGAGATTTATAGGAATAGGGGGAGAATATGATAATATGGGAAAGGTATGGCCTTTGTATGAGTTGAGCACAACTGTGGCTAAACGTAATACGAAGAAAGTGCGGTACATAGAAAACGCAAGTGTATAGAAAGTGTATGCTGAAATGTTGTAGAGTATTGATATGGCAATATCGAAATGGAACCGATACGGAAATCAATATATTAACTGCTAAAAATCTTATTAAGTGATGCGACATAATAGTCGATGTGCATGCGTAGCTTATTGAGTATTGACATATTTGCTTAAGCAATCAGATGTGGCAACGGTTACTATCGATATGCTTTCACATTTATAGTGAAGCTAGGGGTTTTTCATAATATCTAATGGGGTATGGCAAAAGAAGGAAATATTATTAGACAGAATTGGACAATTTCAGTTAATCACAGGATGGTTGACATATTAGTTTACATTTTACAGCAGTAGTAATTGGTCATACGCTCTGTGAATGTTCACATAACGATAAGTTATTGTTTATTGTTTCTGGCAAGAAAAAGTTAGATCCGTCAATGATCCATGCAACATTAAAATGTTTTAAAATAGCGAACCTGTTTTTGAAGTTATCAGGTACAAATATTGTCCACCAGGAGTGACGCTTCTCACGTGAAAAGTATTCAACATGATTCGGATCGACAATGTCCTCGTCATCATCGTTCTTATAGCTTATCATATCGCCAAAACTGGATACATTTGCCGCCATACTATCATTGGTCAGATCGCTCTGCGATTGTGTAATATTGGAGTCCAAACTCTGTTGATTGATATACTCCATTTTCTTTCGCCTATGGCGGTCTAATTTGGTCTGCAGTGAACTACGACGTTGACGTGGCCGCTCACTAAACGTATCGTTTATGCCCTGAATAACAGGGCGTGATTGTGTGCCATCCTCAAAATAAGTCTGTTTGCCAGGCTCATTTGGTGAACTGGCGCGTATATTCTCCTCGGAGCTATAGACAATTTCTGGGCTATTAGTCGATTCATTTGAGTCTTTGGTAGAGTTCTAAAATTGGAAAGAAAAAGAAAATAATAGCGAGCATACGATAAATTGAGTATAGTTAAAATGTCAATGTAAAACAAATATTCAAAATAAAATTCCCATTTTCGAATTCGTTCAATCGATTTACTTTTTGAAAAAAAAAAAAATGGGCTTCCCAAATTCGATGTATCGTTTTCAAGAATCGAAAATGTTTATTGTATGTACATGAATTTCGAATTGGACCAAATATGAAGCTAATCGAAAACGATTTTTTTCATTTTTTTCATAAAGTAAATCTATTGAACGAATTCGTAAATGGGAAGAGGCCTGATAATTTATTTTTTACTTACCTTATTGCTATCACGTCGCAGAAATGAAACGGCTATTGAGCTTCGTCTTTTTTGGCTTTTGTCCGACCTGCTGGAGAAGAGACCCATGACTAGAGAACTGCGACGTGGTGGTTTCTTTGGCGGTAACGGAGTCTTTACGTCCATATTATTCTCCGTTTCACTATCGCCATCCGCATGCTCATCGATATTGACCAATGATGGTATGGAGGCACTGGCCCAATCCTTGCGTAGGCGATACTTGCCGTTATCGATGACGCTCATATTGGTGGATGATTAAACGACTTTAAATAGCCTCAAATATCAAATATTCGTAAAGGTGCTGCAAATATTGCGTATATTATTATCAACAATAAGAATTTAGAAAAAAAAAACATTGAAAATGTATGGGGTTAGATAACTGCCAACTAGATGTAGTTGATGCCCTAACCATTGGTTATAGCTTTCGGGTAAAATTTTTCTCTTTCCATTTCGACATCGTTTAACTTTCGATGATGTGCACAATGAATCAAACATTGAATATTATAAATATTCTAAGTGAGCAAAGGATATGGTAACGAACTTTTGTTAACTTTTTTTTTATGGTATTGTATTTTTATTGTCCAGATGACTTGGATACCATTAAGGAACAGGGATTCTCGGCTAAAGTCATAACAGCAACCTATTCTAACCGACAATTCAAAGTAAAATGAAAACTGGCGAGTCTCAAACGAGCCGTCGTTCTATGACCACCACAAATATATATTGTTCAGTGTTCAGCCAACTGGACAGAACCTGAAGAAGGAACACAAAATAAGCGAGATTCGATAATCTGTTAAATGACTCTCTTCCCAGTCGTTCACAGAACTATGACTATGTCTCAAATATAAATGGATCCCTGATAATCTACTTAAGAAATATGAACAAAGCGCTGAGGCTGTCGTGACTACGATTTCGGGCAGGCCGCAATACCAAGTCACCATGGTGAACCAAGAAACTCCAGCAACAGCTAGAGTAAGAAAGCTGATTTAGAAACGGCCAGTTACACAAAGCTTGCTGCGTGACGAAGATGATACTTGGCTTAAACGACGGTGTGGAATCGCTGAAAATCACGTTTCCCCGGGCTGCAGATAATCTGCAAAACCAAATCTTAGAGGGAGCTTCATATGTAGCATAGAGGACAGAAGTGTTGTCTTCATGCCAAACACAGAAAACTTAAAGAAAAGGCGTGCCATGCAAAAGGATTTCATTCGAAATTCAAGAATATGAATCTTAGGAAAAACCCCACCACAATTTGGCATGCGCCAGTCTATTTCACAACTGACTTATACATATATGTACATACCTTCTATGTACCTACAAATAGGTAAAGGTACAAAACGGTCTATTAAGTTTGTGCAAATGACATTTGAGTTTAACAGGCAGAAGCAGGCGTGGCACTCCCCACAAAGTATATATATATTCTTGATCAGGACGACGAGCTGAGTCGATATAGCACTGTCTGTTTGTCTGTATAAATACCTAGATTTCGCAAACTATTAGAGCTAGAGAGGTTGGGTTCGTGAATTACATAAGCAGGTTAAGTTTGCTTCTGATTTCCGATATCTCATCCCCCTCCGCCTCAAATTCACAAAAATATATACAGTTTTGGGGTCACTATCTTTTTACTTTGCATGAATAAAGCTGGAGACACATTCAATGTTTGGTGCAACTTTCAGTCCAATTGGATAATAAACAGCGGAGATATTGGATAATCAATATCTGTTCTAGGCATTGGGCCGCTAGAGCGTATGCGTGATTTGTTAATGTGGTTAAGTATGTATGTGTGAAAATTGGTTCCTGTTTGTATTAGCGCGTATATTTCTATGTGTGTATATGCTGCTGCTATCGTCCCCCAGGGCAAATCAAAGTACATGGTCTCCTATTGTCGGTTGCGCCCGACTGTAGCTTCCCTACTTTTTTTCTTTATTTAAATTAAAAACTACTGGGACTTGAACCCGAGTTGTCGATATGAACACCGTCAATTTTTTCATAAGAATTGTATTTGCCATTTTGGTTGAAAACTATTAAGGGCCTAAGGTGGCACCGAACAACGATGCGTCAACAAAGAGTCATGAGTTTAATAGTCAGGTACAGAAGCAAGTTTACAAATAGTAAAAAGCCCTGAAAGCTACAGTCGAATGCAACCGACAGTACGAAACACTGTACGTTCCTTTGCACACACACACGCTAACAAACACTCACACATGCACACATATCGCAAAGTCACACGCAACAACGCATACACACTTATTATACATTCAGTGCATGCTCGCTCCCCTGTGCCTTGTATGGGAAATTTAATCTTTAATATCTCCAGTGCTCATTATCCGATTGGGCGACAATTCACAGCACAGATAGAGGTTGCCGCAGGCAACAAGTTTGTATTAAATTGTGGGGGAGTGGGAAGGTATCAAAAATCTGACACAAACTTGGTCTGCTTGCACTATAGGGACATCTGCCAAATATATTCAGGCCTGTTCCCATTTACGAATTTGATCATTCGATTTACTTTTTGAAAAAAATGGGCTTCCTAAATTCGATGTATCGTGTTCATGAAACGAAAATGTTTATTGTACTTATTCACGAAGCTAATCTATTTCGAAATGGACCAAATATGAAGATAATCGAAATCGATGAATTGAAATTTGGAACCCCATTTTTTTCAAAAGGTAAATCGAATGATCGATTTCGTAAATGGGAACAGGCCTGATTATACATGTTTATACAGACGGACAGACGGACATGGCTATATCGACTCAGCTCGTAGTCCTGATCAAGAATATATATACTTTGTGGGGTCTGCCACGCCTCCTTCTGCCTGTTACATACAAATGTCATTTGCACAATCTAAATAGACCCTTTTGTACTTTTTAAAAATACAAGGTCTAAAAAATTGTGTGAATATAAAAAATAAAAAACTCGAAAAGCTACAGTCGGACGCAACCGACAGTAGGAGACCCTGTACTTTGATTTGCCTTGGGAGTTGATAGCAGGAGCAGCATATAGGTACATACGCACATGTGTATATGCTGCACATGCACTTATACATACAAATATACACTCAAATACAAACAATACCCAATACTCATACAGAAATTCACACTCACAATCAAAAATTACGCATACGCTCTAGTGCCCGCATACACTGTAGCTTCCCCCCTCCCCCTACCAACTGCCTAGTAAAGAAAATTGTTTGTCCAATATCTCCAGTGTTTATTATCCGATTGGGCTGCAAATCACACCAAACATTCAAAGCATCTAAAGCTTTATTCACCCAAAAAAGAAATCCAGTGACTCTAAAACTGTATATGCTAAAAACATTTTTGTAAATTTGAGGGGGAGGGGGATGAGATATCAAATTAAAAACATAAACTTGGCATGCCAAAAAAAAAAAATTACGTCTTTAGCTCTTATAGTTTCCGAGATCTCGGTGTTCATACAGACGGACGGACAGACAGACGGACATGGCTATATCGACTCAGCTCGTCGTCCTGATCAAGAATATATGGGGACCCTTTATGGGGTCTGCCACGCCTCCTTCTGCCTGTTACACACAAATGTCATTTGCACAAACTTAATAGACCCTTTTGTACTTTTTTAAAGTACAGGGTCTAAAAACTGTATAAGAATATGTATATTATAACAATAATATATATAACTTTCTTTATTTATACAAAAAACGAAATTATGAATCGCATTGCTTAAGGTTGGTAAAGCAAGTACAGGTATTTCCTTAGTAGGCTACCAACTAGTGCCCGGCTCTGCAGGGTTGCTTTGCCTTGAGCAGCAGCAGCAAATTCATACACACACACACATAAAAGACAAGTCCGTAGTTCCCTCAGACCCTGTCAGCCTAAAGCGCATCGTACGTCCGGGAGGACGGCAAGACCATGCGCTCTGGATAGAGCTCCGCCGATGTTATTCTCGGCGCGACTCACGCAGCCATTCCATTCCATTATTTACTGACGAAGCTCTGCAGATAGATACTATCTCTTTGCTACCTCAGGAAATTGAAGGCATCATACCGGAAGAACTACTCGGCTTAATCCGAACTCAGAAAGCAAGCAAAGCACCGGGACCTGACGGAATCCCAAACCGAGCAGTTAAACTCGTTATATCCCGGATCTTTTGGCAAGATATACATCCAATGCCTAATCGACGGAGTGTTTCCTAAACAGTGGAAGGTGCAAAGGTTGGCCTTAATCCCCAAACCGGGTAAACCTTTGGATGAAGCTTCGTCATACAGGCCAATCTGCCTAATTGACAGCTTAGGAAAAGTTTTTGAAAAGCTTATATGCACGCGGCTAGAGAAAGCTATTGATAATGGAGGAGACCTGTCCCCATATCAGTTTAGCTTTCGCAAAGTAAAGTCCACTACTGAGTCCAGTAAGCCGGTGGATTCCTTCTTTAACATTAATACGACGGCAGCTAAATCGACTACAGAAGAAAACGCTGAAAGCTCGGCTCAGGGAAGACTGCTCAGCGACTGACTCCAAACCTTGCACATGGTTTCTAGCCCCCAACCCCAATAATCAAGCCTTCTACTTGGTTAAGCGACGCTTGGTTTCCGTTCTTCGGGACGCCGCCTGCTTTGACGGTGTGAAGGTTATCGCCTGCGATAATCTGGTATCGGCGGTTGCTAGGAGAGTACGACGTCCCTAAAAGAACCAGAGTGGTGGCATTTATGCAAACCATCCTTCAAGACAGAAGATAGGAAAATTGCTACTTCAGAACGCACACAAAGTGTCTCCATATTTCTTGTCCTAGTGCTAAATGAGGAGTTTACAGAAACCCTAACCAAGTCATGTGGTACTATGAAGGTGTACCGCCCTGGCCTGCCAAGTGTCAAGACTGACCTGCAACAAGAACCAACCGAAGAGAGCCAGCCAGATGCTTTCAACGAAATGGAGAAATGATTCCAGAGATTTATAGGCAACATTTTCCGTGGCATTGACTTCATGTTCTGCTACATAGATATTATTTTCATTATGTCAAAAATATTCCCTGAGCACGAGCAACACTTACGCATTGTAATTGAAATCCTACGTAAACATGGACTCTCTATCAAACTCAGCAAGTCCGAGTCGATTTCTTAGCTACACAATCAACGGTAAGAGTGGGCCTGCAGCGGCGAAGAAACGCAAATGCCTTTGCCGTATATTTAAATCTTCGTATCATTACTAAATAATTAATTTATTTAGTATTTAGATTAAGAATTGCTTACTTATGGCTAGGGCAGAGAAGAATCGATATATAAAATCATGCCTAAAAAAAAACTAAACAGCACTTGAACAATGCAAGCAGAATGAAGCTGAGGGAAAATTTCTGGATTTTCCTGCGCCGCACTGAAAACTCGTCGTACGACGGCGAGATCCTTGCCATTGTCTTTAACTGACCAAAAGCCACTCTTGTACGCATTTTAACAACGACTTGAACAGATGTCTCTACGACATTTACGACAGTTCGAATTCATCTCGAAGTTTTCGACTACGGTCTTGCACATTAAAGGCGATTTGGCTCAGTTGGAACAAACACTGCAGCTTCATCCTAAACTCAAGACACTGCTAGGAAATAGCTAATCCATGAAACAACACTGCAATCTTCTGCGATGACTAATGGAGTAACGCTGCAACTATTACGCTTAAAATACATGTGGCCAACCAAGCAAGAATAAACATTTCGTCAGCTGGGGCGACAGTGGGTATCTTGTCAACGTGCTAAAAGTATATCCACTTGGTTCCCGAGTAGATGATGGCTAGAAGATTCGAGCTTGAGCACCTGGATATTGAGGTGATGCCCTCCTATCAAGAATATCGATCTCTCAATGCAGCGTTAATGTGTCTTCCTGAAGTTTCTTGGACTAAGCACACATTTTAAAGAAGGCATAAGCGTTATCGGCAGAGATGCTGTATGCAGCACCACATCGTTTACCAAACGATTTTTTCGAAGATTGACCGAAGATTTACACTACAGATACCGACAATACAAGCTCACCAGGCTCATCAATAAAGATAGCATTATATTATAAATACGCAAATGTTCATTCAATGGTAAATAAGTTACCCAATGCATACGTATGACGGCGCAATTATCCATCTAGAGGTAGTTTTTTGCAACCGCATAAGTTTCTATAATTATCAGTTTTGCACAGAGCTCGCAAAAAACTCTCAACAATTTTAAATTGTCTGAAAAAAATGATAACGCACGGACAAAGAAATCAAAAAGACACATTCTGCTCTGTGTCGCTTAACAGATGTTGCGATGAGCAATGAGCACGATATTCAAACTCGAGAGTAATCCCGTTATGATTCGCCGACGGTTATAAAAAATATGGGTTCGTTTTGGTTTTGGAAAAACCAGGTTCGATCACTGATAACCATTTTTTGAGCTATTAATTTACGCACATCTTTTTATGTTTTAAAATTTGCAAAATTAATACATAAACTAGCACGTTTCTGTTTTATTTTGTAGTTTTAATGGTAATCTAAAAGAAAGTTGCAAAAATTGCATGAAAATTTAGTAAAATTATTCAAACTGAAAATTTTGGTAAGTTTAAAAAGCAGGTTGCAAGAAGAAGAAACATCCAAACTATTTATAAAAATTAACTTATATTATATTTCAGTAGGTTTTGACATTGACACTTACCAAAAACAAACATTAACTTGAAAAACATTAACTTGTAAAATTCATTTTTGTCACCGTTAAAGAAGCTATTGTCGACTCCTGTACTTTAAAAAAGTACAAAAGGGTCTATTAAGATTGTGCAACTCAGAAATGTATGTAACAGGCAGAAGGAGGCGTGGCAGACCCCACAAAGTATATATATTCTTGATCAGGACATCTCATCCCCCTTCCCCTCTAATTTGCAATAATGTTCTTATCATGTACAGTTTTAGATTCATTGGATTACTTCTTTCCAAGAATAAATTATAATAATTCTTTGAATGTTTGGTGCGATTTGCAGCCCAATCGGATAATAAACACCGGAGATATTGGACAATCAATTTTCGGTACTAGGAATTTGGTTAGGTAGGGGGAGCCACAGTGTACGCGGTCACTAGAGCGTATGCGTGATTTTTGATTGTGAGTATGCATTTCTGTATGAGTTTTGGTTATTGTTTTTTGCGCGTATGTTTATATGTATAAGTGTATGTGTGTATGTGTACACACATATGTAGATATGTATGTGTATGTGAGTATGTACATATATGCCGCTGCTATTATCGACGCCCAGGGCAAATCAAAGTACAGGGTCTCCTACTGTCGAGTGCGTCCGACTGTAGCTTTCCTTGCTTTTGCTTTTTGTGATTTATTTTTGCATTAACAATTCGGCGACGCCGACGTCGTCAAATGCGTGCATTTTGTTGTTGTAATAGTTTCGCAAGTTGCGAGAAGCGTCTGTTTTGCTTGAACGACAGGCTTTCGCCGACTCGAGAAATAACAGACAGAGTAAAGTCTGCTCCTAGAGCATTGGCGTATCCATCGCTTTAGACCAGTGGTGCCCAAAATTCATAATTCCTATCACATGTGTGCTTTGCTTAGCAGCGCTGTTTTCACTCGCACAGCCTCTGCTCGCACACATACGAGCGTCACGCTTCGGTGCGCGTGCTGTGCTCCTACGCACACAAGCACACTGTTTGATAGTGTGAGATTGGGCAGCACTGCTTTAGACCAATCACCGACACAAAGAACGGTTAGTGTTGGCGCTTGATCCGGCGGGGAGAATAAAATATATCTTCATATAGCGTTCTTGACTTCTAATATACGTTTAATTAACTCAATATAACTCAGTATAACCAAAAAAGGACAAAAATCGTAAGAGGAGAAGAAAAAGAAGCTTTAAAAAAACTTGTATCTGTTCCCGTTTCTCAAGCGCGTCTTATGAAGATCATATTCAGTGACGCCTCGGTGATCATCGATAACTTATGCGCACATCGTCAATGCCGATAACTGAAATGTGAGGTACCTATCGGTATTGATGGCGCAATATTTAAATTTAAACTTAAACGCTCATGGCGGCAACAGTTAGTGTATTAGTATAAGTAAGCTGCTCAAAAGTCACAAAAGCAAACACAATTTTGCGATTACCTTAAAGAGATTTCAGCTTTGATAATAACATAAACATATATGTACGTGTTAAATTGTATATAAGAATTGTGGTCGAATGTGCCGTGATCTTCATCCTTAAACTTAAAAAATTGTATTTATTACGATCTTTTATATGCGCTTTATTGCTGTGGGTGTAATTTCGTGCCTGCCTAACATTAGTGAAACGAACCATCGATATCAACAAAGCAGTACTTCCTGTATTTGTTAATATTCAAATCACATAGGAATGGTTAAGTTAGTAGTAGGCCGTGTTACAACTGGATTCTGAATTTGAAATAAAAACATGAAAATTTTGATACTACTACTACTATAAGAGCTAGACATAATTGTTAATTGACTTACGTGATAACTCAGATTAAGGCTATAGTTGGTTATGTTTATTTAAAACATTTATGCCAGACCCAATTAGAGTCTAAATTAGGTGCAAATATAGGCACGTAGTATATATATTAACTGATATCTTGAAGCCTTGTCCAAATCAAAAGTGCGCTGATTAATAAATGTGTTAACAAGAGTGCTTAAAGAGTGATTAGATAGACTTTGACAGCACTCAAGTGGTTGAGTTACGAATTATCGCTGTGTATAATTTAGAGTGCAGGTGTTTACATATGTGGGTATATATTTCATATTATATTTATTGTACGCTTTCTGCAAACGATTTAAATGGCTATTAAAGTTGTAATCCCAAAACTTGATTGCTATCTTATCAGATAAATAGATTCCATAACATTCATTAAAACGAGCAATTGGATTAAGACATCTCGCGTCACTTCAAACTAAGTATTTGAAAATGATGTTGAAATTAATATACTATGTACTCGGACTAGCTTTCCATATGTTATAAGTGTTAATTCCACACTGACCACAACCGGTCAGTCCAAAGGCAGATAAATAACCACCTTAACTCAACTGAGAAATAAAGTGAAGTGAATCACAATTGATGTGAGGTTGACGCTGAAGGCAGGGAAACTTATGCTTGTCGTCAAAAATGCTCTGGGTGCCAGTCTGCGCTAAGACCGTTTTCAGTCAAACAGCGTGAAGAATAAACATTCAATTTATACGAAATGGCTATGAAATAACAATTTGATTGAAGAAAAATAAATGAAATCAAACTGTCAATGGCATAATCAGCCAATGCAGAACTATTCTTTCACTGTCACTAACCGCAAAGTGTCTCAAGTCAGACATCTTTGGCCTTTCCCTTTGCAACTTCGTGATACACTCGCAGTGTATTTATGGACATAATACATACATATGTACATACTACATATGTATTTAATCGAAGCAATATACTCCATGGCATGGAAAAACAAGTGTGTAAGCGGAAAACTACAGCACGTGATAAGAGTTTATTCTGATAAGACATACCAGGAGCATTATACACAATACTATATTTAAAATTATAGTAGTACATATTTGGACAATACATACTGCAATTCCGCTAGTGTCTCTAATACTTTTACTCTCAAATGGAGAAGTACAAAAGATGATTTTGGAAACAAAAAAACATTTGGAAACAATATTAATCATTATCCATTATTTACGTCTGCATTATTTACTCAAAAATACCAAATTTTTGAGTTATGACCCTCTCCTAGTAAACGTGTGATATCTTTCATATAATTTGACACCTGTTTTAACTAGTGTAGATTGTAAGAAAATCGATTACTAAGTCTATTTATAAAATTATGTTTAGCAATATTTACAAAACCCAATACTAACGAGTATTAGCCTAAGCCTACGACTCGTGCTCATTTATACCAGCCTTTTGTCATTTATTTAGAACTCCGTAATTAAAAATATATGTTAAGCAATAAATGCCAAATTAAGTCAAAGCAAATTTTTTTGAGATCTCTGGAAATTCCTTCAGCTACCAAATGCGGTAGTTGTTGGCGAGTTCCGCGGACAGCTGTTTCACACAAAATTCGCCGTGCGGGCAGAAAAACTACGGGAATGACGGTCAGGCTAAATGTACTAAGCATAAAAATACATACGGGCATGCTCCGGTTTTCATTTGTATTTATTTTAAGCGCTTTTCTTTTCAATCCGCAAAATGTTGGTGCTTCGGTTTTCACTTCCACTTATTTTAAGTGCTTTGAATTCACTGAAATTTTAGGCAGTGAATTGAAAAGTAAATCGCAGTACATGCCTGAATTTTAAACAAAAAAACATCGACCATAATTTTTGTATATTTATTCATCTTTTAAAATTAATAAGCCATACCCCGAATGAAAAAATTCAATGTATTTATTTTACAATTTAATATTTAATGAACCTGCCTCATATTTCATCTGAGCTGGGCAACAACAAAAAGTGAATTCGTGCGTGCGATAACATCGGTATTTGAAACGATATTCGATAAATTTGCAGGGGCTGCCAGCTCATCGCTAGGAACGTGGTATCGTATTGGAACACCTTTTATATTGATTTTTAGACCCTGTAGTTTCAAAAAGTACAAAAGGGTCTATTAAGTTTGAGCAACTCAGAAATGTATGTAACAGGCAGAAGGAGGCGTGGCAGACCCCATAAACTATATATATTCTTGATCAGGACGACAAGCTGAGTCGATCTAGCCATGTCCGTCTGTCTGTCTGTCCGTCTGTCTGTCCGTAAGATCTAGATCTCGTAAACTGTAAGAGCTAGAGGCATCATATTTGGCAGTTAGATGCCCCTATAGTGCAAGCAGATCAAGTTTATGTTAGATATTTGATACCTCCCCCCTCCCCCAAAAACCGCAAAAAAACCACCACAGCCGCAATTATAAAGATACAAACTTGTGCTTAGCATACATTGAGCATATAGCAACAACAATCTGTGCTGTGAGTTGCGGCTCAATTGGATAACAAACACCGGAGATATTCAAGATTCAATTCCTTGTACTAGGTAAGGGGGGAGCAGCGCAAGCGTATGTGTGGTTGAGTGTCACTTTACGATATGTGAAAGGAAAGTACAGGGTCTCCTACTGTCGGTTGCATCCGAGTGTAGCTTTCCGAGTCTTTTTTTTATTTTTTTGAAGTTGTGAGTATTTGAACTGAAAGGAAGCGTAATCAATGCTATGATAATTCAATACGAAAACTTTTAAATTGAACAATTTCAAAATCAAATTCAAATTGAAGTGCTTCCATGTCAAGACCACATAAAGATTCTTGACAGGGGGGATGGGAAAAAAGCTGAAAAAAATTATCAAAAAATTCAAAAAAAAAAAAAAAAAAAAAATTGATCAAAATAGCTAAAAAATCTCAAAAAAAACAATTATTTTCTTTATTTTTTTTTTTTTCAAGATTTCCATTATTTTTTGGAATGGCCACAATTGCCAACTTAAAAAATCTGCAGTTTCCACCAGAATCTTTAAAGTTTAGCACCTCAAACCAAAATTTGTGTGTGTCGATGATGTTGTCCCACTTGATCAAATTGATGTTGTTGTATACGCCACCACATTTTCTGGTTTGTTCGTAAGTGACTATCGTAAAGATGACACTTTTTCATATTTAGTACTTAAGTATTAACCACATAAAAAAAAAATCGGGAAAGAGTAAGGTGAATTTTTAAAAAAGCCAGAATTCCCGCTTCCCGCCATTCACAAATTTTTCCCGCAGTTGGTCTTCAAAAAAAGCAAGTTTTGACGGGAAAAAGCCAAATTGGCAGCCCTGATTCTTGATCAGGTCGATGAGTTAAGTCGATATAACAAGGTACATATGTACGTCTCTCTGTTTGTCTGTCTGGATTAGAGATGGGCATGGACGGCCAAACACGGCACGGAAATTAAAATTCGCTAACACGTACGTATAAAAATTTTTACAAATAAATTTATCTTCGTGTTTTTCGGGCCGATTTTGTGCTGAACGAACACGCACGGCCCATGGGCAATCCACGGTCCATGCCCATCTCTAGTCTGGATGAACACCCACCACAAACTTTAATAACTAGAGCAAACATATTTTGCAGTTAGATTCTCATATAGCACAAGCAGGTTAAGTTTATCTAAAATGTTTGATACCAACAATAGTAATAATAATTCACTTCTTTTCTTTCTTCTACACCGCGGCGAAATACATCCTTATGTATTGTTTACATTTCCGTATATATCGATAAGAGAATTTTCAGTGTTTTGCTGTTGAACACGCGATGATTTTATTGACATGAAATTAAATAAAGAAAATTTACTGTTCCCAAAGAAAAAACTGAAATCCAAATTATTCTGGTGAATGGCAAACCAGCTGATTTGTTTCGGCCTAAAAAACCTAAATATTAAACGCATAGCTAATAATATAAAAGTCGTATTTGCAAGTTATCTAATTTATATTTATAATTTAAAAAAAAACTAGCTTTATTATTAGAAAAGAAAAAAATGCCTTTCTTACATTTGTTTTTAAAAAATAATATCAAAGTAAATAACGTCCTCGGTGAGAAAAATATACTCCAAAAAATTTAATTTAATATTATGAGGCGAAAGTAGGTGTTTATAATGCATTTTCATTGGTTGGAATTAACAGGTAATTTCCACGAGAGTAATTTTTAGAAAATTTTTGCTGTGTAATTTTTAGCAATTTTATGCATTTTTGCGAACAAAAATGACCAAAGTATAATTTATTCATTCATTTCAAAATAGATCCGTTTTTTTTTTTGCTATTCCCCTTAACTCAAACAACACGTCCTCTATCAGATTTTTTGCATAACTCAATAATTTAAATAATATTTCTATCCATTTTTATCAAAGATTTGACCGAAATATAAACAATTAGAGCAGCATTATTGCGATGAATCGATAAATATGTCGATGGGAAATACTAGCCATACTTCGGGGGGAATGGCGTTATTTATAATAAATTACTAAACATTATCATATATTTTTCCGAAGTAATTTTTGGTATTTCTCATAAATTACCAAAATGGCGGATCACTAAAAATTACTACCGTGGAAATGGAGTATAAATCTGGGCTTGACGTTCCTCGAGGTTCCCAAGAATCCGAAAAACTTCACCTCAAAGTAACAACAAAGTTTTGTTTCAATAATCCCAATCTGCAATGCTCTGTATACTCGCCTGTTTTTATCAGCTTTGGAGTTTCATATACATATTGGAAGTAAACAAGGCTGTACCCCAAGAGAGGTCAGATAAGAACACCTTATTGAAATGAAATTAATTTAAATTTCTTCGCAAACCTTAAATAATTCCAGAAAATTATTACATAGTAATTAATTACCATGTTGTCACCTGCAACCAGCCCGGGCCCCTTTAAATAGATGTAATCTTTACTAGCTTTGATATCATAATTTTTTCAAACCTCATTTTAATTGTAAAAGTGGTGACAAACAGAGAATCAAACCGAAATGGAACCGTATACCGAAATTACCCTTTTTAAATTTGTATCGGTACCGAAACCGAAATTATTTGACTTATGTAGTTGTTATCACAATTTGCTGGCTAATTCTAGCTTTTTTCAAAAGCAAATCTGGCTGTTTTAGGTCCCGAAGAGTGGGCAACGCTGGTTACAACACGATAAATCAAATTAACAAAAATATTCTGAGCATGTACAGTTTTGGAGTCACTGAATTCCTTCTTTGCACTAATAAAGATGCTCTGACTATTTGGTGCGGTTTGCAGCCTAATCGGATAATAAACACCAGAGATATTGGACAAACAATTTTCTGTACTAAGCATTTGACTGGGGAAGGGGGGATGCCACAGTGTACGCGGCCACTAGGGCGTATGCGTGATTTTCGATTGTGACTATGAATGTCTGTATTAGTATTGGTTTTTGTTTGTATTAGCGCGTATATTTGTATGTGTAGGTGTGTGTGTATGTATAAGTGCATGTGCATGTGTAAGTGGGTATGTACATATACATATGCTGCTGCTGTGGTCGACGCCCAGGGCAAATCACAGTACCGGGTCTCCTACTGTCAGTTGCGTCCGACTGTATCTTTCCCGAATTTTTAGTTTGTTGGGTTGTTCGTTTTGTTCTGAGAATCTAATTTTCTTTCGTTTGGTTGTTTATGTATTGCATACGTTACTAGCCTTAATGCACAGCTAGCAATGAACTAATTCCTTTAATTGAAGTATAAATTACAACTCTAATACTTAATTACTTATGTACATATATTTTACCTACTGACAGGTAAGCACATATTTATATATGCATGTAAATGAGAATATAGTGTAATAACTGTAACAAGAGGACAATTTCCACTTGCAGAATTTACTGTTGTTTTATGAGCGAGGTATGTCGGTATGGAGTAAAAGGGCAACGCACTTATCGTAAACCGTTCAATGCCACGAGTCCAACGAATACGAAATAATGAGAAAGAGAAGCTTAAACTAAATTTAAGCCAAGGGCCAAGTTTTTGTAAATTAAACGGAAAGCGAGACCAAGAACGCGATATTTAATGGAACGTTTTAACTGATTTACTACTATTTACAATATAACAAAAGTGAACCAAAGTATGCATACATGTACATATGTGTAGAGCTTATGTATATGAATTGTTTATAATGAGAGACACACACCTGCTTTTTAACAAAATTGTGTGGCTCGGTCGTTGTTCTTGTCTGGTGTTTAGTTCGCGCACTCGTGTGATGAATAAAGCTCCTTTTGCAGTTTTTTTTTAGATTCTTGCCTTCTTATTTCTTTTATTCAATATTATACACTTTTGTTTTTTTTTTATAAATTCCGGTTAACCATTTTTTTTTTTCGACATTTCAGATTTGGATTACATTTATTTTTCAGCACTGTCGACAAACTATTTGAACGGTAAAATTATATGTACGGCACTTATTTTAAATTTTTAGAAACTTATCTTTTTATTCTTTGAAAAAAATTTCTCTTTTTATTATATTAAAATATTATTAAAATCACATTAAATGTTGAATTGGAATCATACACTGGACTTGCATATTTTTTTAATTCAGAATAATAATCATAATGATAATACAAAATAAGAACCAATCTAAAATTTTCAAAGCAATAAATGTAATATAATTTTGCGATAGGTTCACTTTGAGTTAAAACAGTTAAAAAAAAACAAATAATAGAAAAAGTCTGTTCTTTGCAGTCATTGAAATCGATTGATAGGTAAGTTATTAATTAAATAATTTTTATTTATTGATTTGGGCTTTGATATGCCGTGCTTTAAGCGTATCATATTAAATACGCTTCAATCTTTATTAACCTTTTTTTATCATGCGCGACATATACACATGCGTATGCATGTATGTATAAACAATATGGCAAATTTCAATCTTCTTATCTAGTGGTAGGTGTATTGAGCTACAGAACCATAAGTATTCTAAACTTTGTACGTGACATCGACAAGTAGAAAAGTATTATTTTTTAACCGAATGTGTGTACATCTGTATATGCATAATTTTTGAGCAAAACAACTGAGTAGCCATCAGACTTTTGTGCAATGCTCTTTTTCTGTTAGCTAACCACGAACTCTATTTTTTGGACCGTTCTTCCGTAGTTAGTTTACCCATATTGATGGGTGCAGGGTTTGCACATATGTATGTACATATATTAAATTAAAAGATCAACAATTTTATGATTGTTGATTGGGCAACAAATAAATTAAAAAGCGCACTCTCGCACTCACACGTACAAAGAAATACATTTATATATGTATGTGTACATACGTATGTATGTATTTTTGTAGATATGTAACTGCGTGTGCATACGAACATATTGTATATATTGTACTGTATATATATAAATAAATTGATAGACAAAATATGGAACCTATGTATGAATATCTTAGTACTGTAATTATTATTATTATCTTCTGTATTCTGAATATATAAACTTGAATAGTTCTGTATTTGTAAAGGCCCGTACGGTATTGTATTATATCTTTCATATTACTTTTAATTTTTTGCATTCGCGCGCTCGAGTTTATTGTTTGGACTATAGCTGTACATAGACTTCAGCTGTTTCGTTTACGTTCACTCCGGAGCGATTTGCTTGCGTTCGTTGCAAATGAAAAACTTAAACTGATCGAAAATTTCTACCGTAAAACGAATGTTTATGTGCCTCTGTCTCAATGTCTCAGTCGGAGTCGACGTCGGCGCTGTCGTTGTCGTCGCAGTCACAATCTGAGAAAGCAGTGACAAACCCAGAAAATACAACCCAATAAAAACAAAAGCAACGCGACAAAACAAAAGCAAAATAAAAACCGAACTCCAGCACTGAATACATGAAAACGATCGCTAGCTGCTGCCACTGTCGACGCTCTTGTGCAAATTATGCTATTTATTATCATGGCACAGTGGTACATAACCCATTATTTTCGACGAATTTAGATCGGGGAATTGAACCGAAATAGAATTGGAACCGCTTCAAATTTGGAACTGGTACCTGTACCAAAATTACCTAATTTAAAAAAATCTGAAAACATTTAAAATAGATCATGTTTGTACCAGTATCATACCGGAACCAAAATGTTCTTAGTTGTTTGCACTATGTACACCAAAGACAATGCATACAATATACATATGTACATATAGAAATCCATTTCGTCTCCCTCCTTTTTTTAAGCATTTATTATTTTATATTCTTGCGTCACTTCTTTTTTTTTACGCTTGTACAATTACCAGTTTTGTTTTCAGTTTGAACAGATAGAGAATACGCGAATATAACGGAAGTCAAAACGGGCTAATGTAAGAAGCGAAAGAAGAGAGAAGACAACAGAATGCGCTTAAAATTCCGGCAAAACACGCTAATGAAGAAAACTTTGCCGTCTCTCCTCTTTCGAATCTTATATTGGCGCGTTCGGTTTTCTGTCCAGTTCAAGTAAGGAAAGTGAGCAAGCACCGAAAATTAATAAATTTTAATTTAATAATATAATGAATGCAAGAGCAGAATGGGAGAATGTGCTCAAATTCAGCTGTTTAATGTAATTTTTTTCATTCTGGTAATAATATATAAATATATAATTACAAATATGAAGACCAATATAAAAATTCGGTACCGAAAACAATACTAGTTAAAAAAAATAAAATCTAATAGGTTTGATTCCCTGATTTACATAGATAAATTATATAAAATAAAAGAGAATACGATTAGTTTAATTTTATTAATAACTTTCCCAATTTTCATGCTGATTTTTATATTTTCTACACATATGTAATGTAAAATAATAATAAATAATTATTAAAAAAAGTTTTGGAGTTTTTATTTTATTTGGTTTCACTGTAGATAACATACATACATACAAACATTGTTCGAAGGGCACAGCTGGACTCATTCCGTCTCTAAGTATTTCTTCCTCTCTCATTTAATGTACATACATATGACGTTTGTATGTGTATGTTTCTCTCCCTCTGCTCTATGTACACGGTACCATGTGTTTTAATGTGTATAAAACTAAACTTGTTTTTTGTTGTCAGCTTTAAGCGCAGCTTACACATTGTAGTATGTTCCTCTTTTAAACATTTTTGATTCGAGTATGCTGTTTTAAAAATATGTTTAAGCTGCTCATTAATATATTTAACTGTACTTAAGTAAGTTTGGTTTTATTCATGCTCATAAATTTAATTTATTGATTTTTGAAGTTGAAACAAGCACACATATGTTCATACATACATATGTACATATGTGTGTTCATATGGCTTATATATGTACATACATACATAGTTATTGCTGAGGGTATGTTGCTAGCGTATAAATATTCTTTTTAGCTGGCTATGTAATTTCGAACAACATGTGCAATTAATAGTTGTGTTCGTATTTTCTGTAACGTATTATGTTTTTATGAAACTGCTACTAGTTACTGCGTGAGGAGTACATATGTATATACGTACTATATATTAAATTCATTAAATTACTCATACGCTATGTTATATGGGCTGCAATCACACTTTATTTACGAGATTTGCACCGCTATTTTCAGTAAGTTGGCTAGTAAATACGTTTTAATACTAACCATGAGCTTACATTATTTCCTGTGTTAACTTAATGTAGGTTATTGTTAAGGTGAAAGTGTGAATGCTACCTTCTTTCATCACCATAGATGTATGTACATACATTTATAAATATACATACATATGTCAATAATTGCATACGTGAGTATTTCGTTGTCCCTGCCCAGCTTGTTAAATCCGGAAATTTACAAGGTCGTAGGCACTGCTTAAAAACATTTATCGTATTTGTATGTAGAAATGCATAATAAACCAGTCGAAAGGGTTCGTTTGGACGAGTCTGATAGTTGCCCAACGCTGACCGCTGCGGCTAACCACTAATTTAAGTAAGTCCAGCCAACTTAACTTTTCCTTAGATCTTTGCATTTTGAATCGAATAAAATAGAAATATAAATATAGGCCGGGCAATGGGCACTTCGGTGTCCCGCGCGAATGCTCAGGGTCTTTAAAAACCGATCCCGTCAGTTGGCTGACGAGACCGGGGTATTAGGGACATGGCTGCAGGTGCCTTGCCACAGGCATAAACGGCTATTAGTTGACCGCCCCGACAGAATAAGGAATCTCTAACCCCCAAGATGGACAACAAAACGATTACAAGTCGGGTAGGAATTTGGGTCCAAAAGTCGGTGGAATGCGTGACCACCGGCGGGCACGTAGAGGTTTCCTCGGGTCGGCGGGAGCAAGCCAGCCCGGTTGTAAGGCTACTGCCAAACAAAAAGAGTGGAATATATAGATTCGGATCTGGATATAACGCTGACGATAAGTGCAACAAAGGAAGAGAGGCTGCTAAATTTTCCGGCCAAGGTGGAGGGAAACAGACGGAATCAGGCTGACAGACCCAAAACCAGTCGTAAAACAAAAGGGTGTATCAGAGCGATGATTGGTATTCTCAAGAGACTTCATAACAAGACAGATCCCACTTCTAAGGAGGTTGGCAAAAGAGCTGGTGGAGAGCAGCAGGTAGTGCCTTGCAAGCAAGGAAACCCTGAAGCAAACTACACCTAAAGTTGCTAAACAGGCGGAAGAAATCGTTGCTACGATAGTAATCTGACCGTAGCCTTCATTGACCGCCAGGATCTTAACGGCCAGATGATACTCCCACAGTGGAGGCGCCGCCCACCGACGTTAAAACCCTGGTAAACCACTGCAGGAGTGAGAGGCTACCCTTACTGCTCGGGTGCAATGCCAACGCCCACAATATAGCGTGGTGTAGTACAGACACGAGCATGCGGGGTCAATACTTGCTCTTTTTTTTAATAGGTAAGGACCTTACCGTATTTAATATAGGAGCAGAACCTACCAGTGCCGCAAAGACAAGGTCGGAAGTGCTAGACATAACCTTTGGTATAGTCTAGTCCAGACTACTCGACAACTAGAGGGTCTCCTCAGTACCCTCAATGTCGGACCATAAAATAATTTTATTCGACATTACCTGTAGAACGTCTTTTGACAAGAGGGTTAGAAACCCTGGAAGGACAGATTGACCCCATTTAGACACATCCTAGGTGCCAATCTTAGCACAATAAATGACACACAGCAGAACAATCTCAGAGCTTTGCCTCAAAAAGGAAGATGGATCCTTCACATCGAATGAGAAGGAGAAAGCCGCATCCTTACTTATAACTCACTTCCCCTTGTGTAAAAACACCAAAGGGCTACCAACATTAGGTAACATAGCTCTAATGAAAATAATCAAAAATCCAAATTGGAAATTAGCGTCTGAAGTAGTTTCAGGAAATAATCAGTACCTTTCAGCATTAGAAATCACCAGGCCCAGAAGGTAACCTAACCATCTGCAGAAAGAGCAAGAACACCTCTTAGTGTTTCTGTTTAGAATTTTAGAATACCCATAGCGTGGAGAACAGCGAAGTGATCTTCATTCCGAAAGCACCCCTTTCTCCAAAAATCTTTTCGGATTATCAGTCTCACTTCTCGCTTAAGGGTGCTTTCGACAACACTTTACATGAGGTAAATAGAGCTGTAGACATCAGGATTGTTGACCAAGGCCTGATAAAGTGGTTAGAGCAGCAACTAGACACTAGTAAAGCCGTAGCTACTATCAGTGTCACAACAGTAAAAGTCTGGTGGTTGTTGAGCTACTATACAAACTATCGGAAAGTGGTATTGAATGTCAAGGTTATGCCGACGAAATTACCATCTGTAGAGGCAAATTCTTCCATACCTTATCTAACATGGTCACTTTAGGGCTGCGATAAAGTACGTCATGGTGTAATGATGTGGGCCTTAGCATTAACCCAGCTAAAACCACAATTGTAGCTTTCACCAGGCGATATAAACTATTAACCATGGGACCAATAACAATAGGGAAGATAGCTATGCCAATTTCCACAGAAGTCAAGTACTTGAGTCTCATAGTTGACAAACGACTAACATGGAAACGATACGAAGACCAAGCAAAATTATAAACTCTGATGCGCGGAGGGATAGCAAAGTATACTCGGAAACATATCAGGGAGCCAGACAGAGCAAAATGCCCTAAGGAGTAACAACAAGTAGAGAACTGAAGGCTGTCTAAGAAGAAGCAAAAGTTCACTTAAAATAGTCACGGGCATACTCACACGATATTCCAGACTACGCAAACATCTAACAAGCTCAAGGTTGTTGACGATACACTGTGTAGACTCTGTCTTGAAGAAGACGAAACGTCAGACCACATACTAGGAAAATGCCCGGCAGTCAGTAGGTTAAGCTCACTAGGACACTACTTCCTGGATAGTCTGCAGATGAGAGCTCTTCAGCCAAGCAAAATCATCGCATTTCTGCACACGGTTGGGCTGGTGACTCAAATGAAAGAGCATACTAGATCTTTGAGGTTGCAGTGTCATATGTATCTCTGATAAAAACTTATAGTCTACATACATTTATATATGTAGTTTGCAGAATGATTGCTTATGACCCTAACGTGCACGTTAAGAGCTTAAGTCTGCGAAATTCCTCCCCCTTCTAACCGCAAACAGCAATTGTCACTACAATTCTAAAGAAAATTTCAGCCTAATTGGACAATAAACACCGGAATTATTCGATATTCAAGTAAGGGGGGAAGCAAATATATGTACATATGTATGTACTGATGTACATATGTATGTACTGATGTACATATGAATGTACTGATGTACATATGTATGTACTGATGTACAGATGAATGTACTGATGTACATATGTATGTACTGTTGTACATATGTATGTACTGATGAACAAATGTATGTACTGATGTACATATGTATGTACTGATGGGCAATGGTTAATTTTCCATCACTTAGCTAATCAGCTTTCCGCCTCTATTCAAAAATTATGTTACAATCGATGCAAGTGCCATGTACCTCTCAAACTCAAAATTTCATGTTTAATTAATGAACAATGTCGAAAATTTAAATACTAATTTATATTTAACAAATATATCTTAATATTTTTACTATTTTTATTATATTTATACAGATATCTTGCCATTGTTTTTGTATTCATTTTTGGGGCAATTTTAAATTCAGTGGCAATTACACATTAGGATAAGTGCATATGAGTTAAGGAAACATCATGCTAAACAACAAAACAAATATTGGCCAAACAAACCTGAGACGCAGCCGTCACCAACTGCAGCTCGGTCTCTATATGCACTAATAAAAGTGAATAAACCAATAAAATTTTCTATAAAAAAAAAAAAAAAAAATTGAATTGAATTGAAATTGAAATGGAAACAAAAAGTTCAGTTTAATTAAGTAATATTAAAAAAGGCAATCGTTAAGAATTAATAGTGGGATTCCTGAAACTGATTTTGATTTGCTTTTAGAAAATCAAAATCAGTTGATGGAACGACCTTTTTAGCGCACTGATTTGATTTTGATTTGCTTCTGATTTTCAGAACATCTGGCAAGACACTGGCCCGAATTCTCTTCAAATTCTAAAACATATTTAAAACTCTAAATAATTCAGTAATTTATTACAAAATTGCAGAATGCTTTGATTGAATGAATGAATTAGCCATGTTTCTTTGCTTTATGTTTGCCCCAAAAAATATATTAATTAAAATACATTTATGCTCTTCATAAATATTTAATTTAAATACTAAAAGTTTTGTAATAAGCGGCCGCAGAAACAGCCGATTGTTTTTGCAGAGCTGCCTACTTTTGCTGCTGTTTTTTTTTTTTTTTTTAATAATGAAGTCACAAATTCCTTATGCTGTTATATGGATTTATGCGCAATACATTGCTTTTAATTGTTTAATACGTCTCACATTATTATTTTAACAATTCATACACTTTTTTCATTCATAAAAATCAATATAGGGATTCCTGAAACTGATTTTGATTTGATTTTGATTTGATTTTGATTATGACAATCAGCTGTTCGCAGCTGTTCCATACAAAATTTTGTGTGTGACCAAAGAAAGTACGGAAATGACGGTCACACTAAAAGTTTTAGCATAATCAGCTCCGAAGCTGATTTTGATTTTGATTATCTTGCTGTGAGACCGTTCACCCTTGTGTGACCGTTTACTATGTAGAAAACTAGTGGCAACACTTGGTGTTTATTACACTTATTTGAAAATGGAATACTTTGTAAGCATTCTGCAATTTTATAATAAATTACTGAATTATTTAAAGTTTTAAATATGTTTTAGAATTTGAAGAGAAAGAGGAACAGTGTCTTGGCAAGGCTGCCAGATGTTCTGAAAATCAAAAGCAAATCAAAATCAAATCAGTGCGCAAAAAAGGTCATTCCGTCAACTGATTTTGATTATCTAAAAGCAAATCAAAATCAAATCAAAATCAGTTTCAGGAATCCCTATAATATAAAAAGTGTTCCAATACGATACCACGTTCCTAGCGATGAGCTGGCAGCCCCTGCAATTATATCGAATATCGTTTCAAATACCAATGTTATCGCACGCACGATTTCACTTTTTGTTGTTGCCCAGCTCAGATGAAATATGAGGCAGGTTCATTAAATATTAAATTATAAAATAAATACATTGAATTTTCTCATTTTGGGTATGGCAAATTAATTTCAAAAGATGAATAAATATGTAAAAATTATCGTCGATGTTTTTTTGTTTAACATTTGCGCATGTACTGCGATTTACTTTTCAATTCACTGCCTAAAATTTCAGTGAATTCAATTCGCATATGTAAATATATACATATATATATTGTTATAATCATATTATATAGATCTATTTAAATGTTAAGTAACAGAACCGATAGCATCTAATGTAAATAAAGATTGTTATGCGATGTTATGCGATCGAATAGCAACTCAGAATAAGATATCGATAAGGCGGCGAGTGTCACTTTTGTATTAACCGTTGTATTGTGCAGACGCCAAACTTGTGAAATTATTAAAATAAAGTGAAAATAAAGCTATCATTACAATTCAGGTGTGGGGTAACTGCCTAAAAGCCCTCTTTGCACATGAAGTACGCCGACATTTGCAAATTTTCAATGGAAGAGTTACATAGTCTGTAGGAGTCTTATAATGTATATTTTGACAAAGGCGCAACTATTCAGCAATTGCGCGCCGCGACAAGGACGATCATGTCTGAAGAGCAAAAAATCGTTAGTATGGGTGGCGTTGTGTGTGATGGAATTGGAGATGATTATGCTGGTTTGGAGCAGTACCAGGAAGATGCTGGCGCGCAGGGATTAGATCACGGTGTGTCTGGTGAACAATATTGCGTGGATGAGCATGACGTACAACAACAACCTATTTCATCACTGACCGTAATGTCTGGTCAAAGCATTGTTGAACTTCGTGAGGAAATCGCGGAACTTCGAGCGGCAATGATGAATTTAGAAGCGGATAATGAAAACCCCGAACAATTTTTTCAACGCGTCGACGTAAATGACGTACTGGCAGCTGTGGAGCCGTTTTCGGGAAATGTGCCGCCATGTTGGTTATACCAGAACAGCGCTGTTGGATCTATGCAAAGCGATTGTTAGCTGGTCCAGTTAAAACATTTTTTGCGTCTCAAGGCGTGATGGAGTGGGCACAGTTACGCGCTCAATTACTTCACAAGTCTCAAAGTTATATTTTCCATACTTTAGTATTTTTCGGAAAAAAAAAAAACATTGTTATACAGGGGTGCTACAGAAATCACTTCAGCGTCATTTCAGCTTAAAAACCATTCAGCGGTGCCACAGACCTATTTTTTTGGCTGATTCGAAATCGCTGACCATTGAGCCAGCTATTTGACTAAATACACCTATAAAACCAAGTTGATACATGAAACATTATACCTTTTCTTAAAGGTTGTTTAATTTCTAATTAACTTACATCAAAATAATTAAACATTAAAGGTGTTAAGTTAAAAAAAAAAACGAATTTTAGTAAAACCTTAACGAATCAGCGTGCTCTATTAGTCATGTACTTTGAAACACCAATCAGCCGACACACTATTTCTGCCACCTAGTAGGTTTCGGATTTGTTGTCAGTTGTCAGCTGCCAGAGTTGCAGAGTAAAATGTTGTTTGGCGCGCAATAAAGTAAATGCTTTTTCATCTGATATTATTAAAGTACTACTCTATAAAATCAATTATTTATATTTTTGTATGGAAAAAAGTAAAAACCTATTTCTCTGCAACGTTAATATTAAGAATAATGTTAAACATTAGGGTATTTTTAATCTGGGAAAAAGGCAGCCCTTAACAGGCAACTTCAAAAGGGTTTGTGAAAAGGCTAAAAATCGAAATCGCTCGGAGTTATGTGGCACCCAGGAAATTTTTCCGCTGAATGGGTTTTTGCTGATTCACAATCAGCGCGTGATTTCTGTAGCACCCCTGATAATTACTTATTTTTTAGTATTTAAGTTGGAATTTGAATTTGAATTAGCGCGCCTTATTAGCATTAGTCTGGCACCACTACAGTCATCACACCAAAACACTAGCATCACACCAAAGTCCTCAGCAAACCATCACACCAAAAGACCACAACTCATCGCACCAAAACACTTTAACTCATAGCATCATAACACCATGCTTATCGCACGAGCCTACGATAGCGTTCGTGGCGAACAAAAAATAGAACATTGCAGTATGTGCCACTGTTGACCGCAGACGTCTCGGGTGTTTTAAGAAGACAAAGTGACAACACGAGGCGAACAATACACACATATGTACATACTCACAAAGAGAAGAACAAAGTTAAAAGTAAAGCACAGATACCAGTGAAAACGACCAGTGAACATGAGCAACAATACAATCAGCGACGACCACGTGCGGAGCCACTTACGCACACGCACGATACACACAAGTGATACAAAGTGACAACGAGCAAACGTGCCACGCCACAACCACTCACGCTCTGTGACGTTACCCTCCTACTCATGATGGAATATTCGCACACAAGTGTTGGCAGGAGCGCTGATGACCACGCCAACCGGGTAGAGCACCGCGTGTGATGCATCCATGCCGAGGAAACGAACAGGACGCAACACGCGTAAGTTAGTGTACTGGTGGAATGCAGAGATCGCGGACGTCTGCAAGGAATGTATCCAGGCGAGACGTCACCAGCAACGACAAATTCACCAGGATTCTTGCTAGCTCTAGAACCTTTCAAGGAGAAGTCTGCGCTGCGCAAAGCCATCAAGCGCAGCAAGTCGAACTGCTGGAAGGCCCTCTGCGACGATACAGATTGACATCCCTTCAGCATTGCCTACAAAATAGTCGTGGGGAAATTATCCAGACACCCAATGCCATCATTTGCAAACGCACTGGACAGAGTTGCCTCGACGCTCTTCCCGCAACACCAGTACCAGCTAGTGCCGTCACCCCCAGTACAGGCATCAGCAGCGTACGTGGAGAGGTGGAGATCGTCAAAGCAGCCGCTCGCATACAAACTGATAAGGCACCAGGCCCAAAGCAGTCAAGCTAATTGCCCAAAAGCACCCGTCAACGTACGCACAACTTTTTAATAATTGCATAGCCAGCTAGCTTTACCAAAGAGGTGAAAAGTGCAAAGACTCGTTCTCTTACTTAATGGAAGCAAGACCGAAAAGGATCCCTCTGAATACATACCTCTATGTATGCTTGACGTAGTGGTCAAACTCTTCGATCGCAATCGAAGGCAAAAGGTGAGAAGTAGGCAGGAAGAAGTACTACCTGATTACAACCCTTGATGTGTGCAACGATTAATTCGGCAAATTGGCTGTCGATCATAAACGCGGTACTTCGAATTGGCATCTCGGTGTACCTGATCAAGGTAGCTGCACATAAAACGAAAGCGGTTCTAATCAGCAGTAGGAAGTAGGTGGAGACAGCCGTCGTCATCAAATACCTCGGAAAACAATTGGCACGCTGTAATTCACATGGTAGCAGTAAAGACGGCGCAACTTGACTTCAAACTCTAGATGAGATCCGAGACCAGGCTTTCATATCATCTCCTTCTCGTGAGGTAGTACCTTGCGGGAGTTCCGCGTGAGGGAAACGGAGAATAGGTGGTAGTTTTACTGGGTGGAAGTCCCAGACTTTACGGCTTTTTCCTATACAAAAAAAAAACACATCCATACACTCAGCGACACACACACTCACACATACAGTAAAGCGCAACGCGACTAATGCTAGAAACAAACCAACTCGCATTAGACCAGACGCCCTAGTAATCAAAGCTCCAGGATCACTCAGTTACAGTGAAGTACTATCAATGGTTACCAGACAAAAAGACGGCAAAATGAGCAGCGTAAGCGAGAAGGTGGCAACAACACGTAAGGCAGCAAACGGCGACCTATTCCTCGAACTAAATGGTCCAGGACTGGAGTACACAGCAAAACTCAAGGAGATGATCGAGCAAGTGCAGGGAGAAAGGATTCGCATCTGGCAATAAAAGATCTGGATGAACTTGTCACCAAAGATGAAGTCGTGGCTGCGCTCACCAGCCAATCTGGCATCCCTGCTGACCTTTGTGAGTTTAAAGACCTACGCCCATCCCACTCGGGTACACAAACTACCACTGTGCTGGTCCCTCCAAAGTGGGCAAAAACGATCCTGGAACTTGGGAAAATTCGAATAGGTTGGACACAATGCAGAGTCTCGGAGCTAGAGCACAGGATCAGATGCTTTAGGAGCCTTGAGTACGGCCATATGGCTAGCAGATTCCGCAACCAGATCGATAGGAGCAATTGTTGTATAAAATGTGGCGAACCGGGACACAAAGCAGCGTCGTGCCAGAATCGAGCCAGAAGCTACTTCTGCTGCGGCTAGCAGGTCGAGACAGCTAGGATTTGCATTGGCTCGACATTCGTAGAGTCCAAGCGGGCTATTAAATACCTGGGACTCCTCATCGACACTAGGCTTTGCTATTACTACAAGCAGCAAGGCGGCCATATCCTGCACGTCTGATTCTAAACTCGCGTGGAGCGATCATGTTATATTATTTATTATTTTTGGACCCTGTACTTTAAAAAAGTAGAAAAGGGTCTATTAAGATTGTGCAAGCCCGAAATGTATGTAACAGGCAGAAGGAGGCGTGGCAGACCCCACAAAGTACATATATATATTCTTGATCAGGACGACGAGCTGAGTCGATCTAGCCATGTCCGTCTGTCCATCCGTATGAACACCTAGATCTCGTAAACTGTTAGAGGTAGAGACATCATATTTGGCAGTTAGATGATCTTATAGTGCAAGCAGATCAAGTTTGTTTTAGATTTTTGATACCTGAATATATATACTTTGTGGGTTCTGTCACGCCTCCTTCTGCCTGTTACATACCGACTTGCACAAACTTAATAGACCTGTGGAATTATACTAATAACATAACTTTATTTAATTCACACTTAATTTTAAATGATAACAATATGAGAAAGTGAATAACGATGGATACGCGGATAGCTTGTGTTGCGCGTTTGGTCTTCTTCAAGTGTGTGTGCGAATTTATTCGATTGAAGTACTCCCGTTGATGTACTGGAACTAGTTATCGATATGTGTACGTGAACTATCGTGACTGCCACATCTACTCCCCCTCCGATGCTGCTAGGTAGCGAAATGTACAAATCTCCTTGGTAGATTAACTTCTCGTCCACTGCGTGTTGTCGTAACCCTCGGTGGATTTTGGTTGTGCGGTATTGGCTGGCTAGCGGCAGGGGAAGGTTCAGCAGTTTCCATGAACGCAGCCTTTAGACGGTCGATGGTAACCGTGATGCGTTTGCCATTGATGTCGATGACGTAATTCTTCGCGTTTCTGTCGAGCACTTGGAAAGGTCCGTCGTATGGCGCTTTGAGCGGAGCTTTGACTGTGTCGTCTCGTAGAAAAACGTGCGAGCAAGTTTTTAAATCCTTTTGGATGAATACCTTGCTAGTGGAATGATTAGAGGTGTCGACAGGTTTTAGCTGTGTTATAGTCGATCGTAGGTGGCCAATAAACTCGCTTTCGGTGTAGTTTCCAGATGGTTTATCGAAAAATTCACCAGGTAGCCGTAGCGTGGTTCCATATACCATTTCAGCCGGAGACCGTAGGCCGAGGAGTGCATTAGGAAGACTGTCTGTCCAATTGGAGTCGGTATGGCATTTGATTGCGCTCTTCAGGGTTCTGTGCATCCTTTCAACTAATCCATTGGCTTGCGGATGGTAAGCTGTTGTCCGCAAGTGTTTAGATCCAGTTAAAATTGTGAGTTCCTTGAAGAGCTTGGATTCAAATTGTCTCCCTTGATCAGTAGTGATAAAACGTGGCATTCCAAAGTGTATGATCCAGCCGTTAAGCAGCGCTTTTGCAATTGTCTCTGCGGTGATGTCAGCTATTGGTATTGCGGCCGGCCATCGAGTAAATCGGTCTATAACAGTAAGACAATACCTGTTGCTGTTGGATATTGGCAGCGGCCCGCTTGTCCGGCAAGTTGAATTTTTGCAGAGCGGCTTTGTTATGGCGGCCAACTTTGGCCCGTTGGCAGTTGGAGCAGTTGCTAACCCAACGTGCGATGTCTCTTTTCATGTCCTTCCAAACAAAACGTTCGGTGATGAGCTTCACGGTCGCGCGCTTGCCCGGATGCGATAAGTTGTGCATGGAATTGAAGAGTTGCTTGCGAAAATCTTGCGTTACGTAAGGACGGATACGATTATCCGCTGTATCGCAGTATATTGATGCCTTGGAGCTATCCAATTGGATTTGTTGCAGTTGCAGGACAGAGGTCTGGAGCTGCTCTTTCAGTTCTTCGTCTATTTGTTGACTCGCGGCAAGCTTTTCGAAGTCGAGTTGATCTCCGTTAAAAATAGCTTCTACCCTAGAGAGTTCGTCTGCAACGATATTGTTTTTGCCTGATATGTGTTGGATATCTGTTGTGTACTCGCTGATGAAGCTAAGCTGACGTGTCTGCTTAGGCGTGGTTTTCTCAGGATTTTGCTGAAAGGCAAATGTCAATGGCTTGTGGTCAGTGAGTATTGTGCAACTGCGGCCTTCGATCATATGCGCGAAATATTTCACTGCCATGAAGATTGCTAGCAGTTCCCGATCATATGTACTTTGCTTTTTTTGTGATTCAGAAATCCTCTTGGAATAAAAACCCAGCGGTCTGAGGAATCCATTTTGCAGTTCGTTTAAAGCCGCACCTACACAAAAATTGCTTGCGTCCACGTGCATGACAAGCTTTGCATTGGCGGATGGGTGCGCTAGCGTTGTGATTTGAGCAAGATCATGTTTGCACTGTTCAAACATTTGTGAAGCCTCTTCGTTCCAGACAATGGGTGTTTTGTCCTTTTTAAGGTTGCCTTTTATGAGCTTCTGTAACACACCTTGTTTGTACGCAGCATTTGGTAAGCAACGCCTATATACATTCAAAATGCTAAAAAGCTCTTGAGCTCGTGCGCGAGATTTGATTTCTGGAAGTCCGTGATTGCCTGAACTCGGTCATTTGTTGGAATGATGCCCTCTTTTGAGATCCGGTATCCAAGGAAATCGACTTGCTGTTGGGCGAATATGCATTTTGACGCATTTATACGCAGCCCATTTTGTCGCAATCTGTTGAAGACATTCCTTACGTGTTGAAAGTGTTCCTCAGCATTTTGTGACACTATGCAGATGTCGTCTATGTAGACTATAACATAGTCCATGTCACGAAAAATTTGATCCATGAATCGCTGAAATGTTTGGCTCGCATTGCAAAGGCCAAAGGTCATTACGTTGAATTCGTATAGTCCGAATGGTGTAATGATGGCCGTTTTGTCGCGGTGCTCAGGTGCAATTGGGATCTGATGATATGCTCTTTCTAGATCAATTGTTGAGAACACTGACTTGCCGTTCAGCTTGTATGAAATGTCGTGAATGTGTGGTAGTGGGTATCTGTCAGGCTTTGTAATGTAGTTTAAGCGCCTATAATCACCACAAGGTCGCCATTCGTTTTTGTTTTTCTTGGCTGCCATGTGCAGCGGACTGGCCCACTGGCTGCTACTGGGACTGCAAATGCGTTGCTTTAGCATGTAATCAAATTCTCGCTTGGCAATTGCCAATTTCTCTGGATTATTTCGATGTGCTTTTGCGACCACAGGCTGATCTTTTGTGAAGATATAGTGCTGCACCGCTGTCTTAGTACCCTAGGTGTTGTAGCTGCATGGTTTAATCAAATCGCTGTAGTCACGTAGAAGTGTTTCGTAGCGGTCGTTGTTTATAGGAGAAACGTTATGTAACTTTTCGAATTCCACGGTGCAGATTGATCCTCTGGTAAATAGCTTTGTAGAGCTATCGAAGAGAAGCTGTCTGCGCAGATAAACAACTAGATCATACGCGTGCAGGAAATCGGCTCCGATGATTGGTTTGGTGACGTCGGCAATGACGAATTGTCAGCTCATGTTTTTTCCCAAGCCGAAGTTTACTGAGCCAATTTTGGTGCCGTACGTCTTGATTGTTGTGCCGTTTGCAGCATAAAGTTTGTTTGTGGTTGGAGTGTTGCGATTTGTGGGTGGCAAGACAAAAAATCGGCGCCTGTGTCGATTAAAAATCTGGTTTTTGTTGTTTGATCGGTTACGAATAACCGGCGGCTCTGGTTCTCTCCCACTTCTTCAGCCGCTGATGCCAAAGTGGGCTTTAGTTTTTTGAGTTAAGTTTATGGAATTCGCATGGTTCGGTGCATTTTTTGGCTTTGGCGCCGAATCTGCCGTGATAGTAGCAGACTAGCGAACGAGATGGAGAATTAGCAATGCTACGCGAGCGATCTTTTGTTGAAGCATTAGACCTTAGCTGCTTGACTTCCTTCCGCAGTGCCTCAATTTCTGCTTCCAAATCGTCGTTGCGTGTGTCGCCGATATTGTATGTTTGCTTTGTCCCTCCATTATTTTGTCCGCTTGTAAAGCCAATTTAGTTGAGTCGCCTTCGGCGATGAATACAATTGCGCGAACGTTATTTGGAATTTTCTCCAGCCGGAGAGTTTTGGGAACCTTGTCGGAGATGTTGTGGCCTGCTAGCGCCTTCATTCGCTTTAGCAACTGTGATGGCTTAAGGTCGCCTAGCTGCACCTCATGCATGAGCATGTAAAGCTTGCGCTCGTCAGAATCGGTGTATTCCTTGGTCAGGGCAGCTTTGATTGCATCATACTTGTTGATCAATGGATGTCGGCAATGATGTCGGCAATATGTACCAGATATTGCGGCTCCAGTGATGCAATTACATGGTGGTATTTTGTAGCATCAGTTGTTATGCCGGCTATTGCAAACTGGGACTTCACTTGTATAAAGTACAGGTCCGGTTGGTCTTTGCAAAATGCCGGTGGTGTAACGCCCATACGGAAAATTTCTTGCGGCTGAGACTGTGGAGCAGTTGATCCGGCTTGTTGCCGTGCGTTGTCTGCGTTCTCACTGGCGCCTTGCTGTTCTCCTGGTGTAGACATTTTTTAATGATATTTATTGTGCAATCCCCTATTTCACAACTGTTCGACTGAGTGCGCTTGCAATAGTGTGCGTGATTGCGTCAGCCAATTTTTAGCAATTGTTTTTTTTTGGGAAAATTGCTTGTATTTCTTAGCGTCGGGGTCACCAATGTGGAATTAAACTAATTACATAACTTTATTTAATTCACACTTAATTTTAAATATGAGAAAATTAATAACGATGGATACGCGGATCGCTTGTGTTGCGCGTCTGGTCTTCTTCAAGTGTGTGTGCGAATTTATTCGATTGAAGTACTCCCGTTGATGTACTAGAACTAGTTATCGATATGTGTACGTGAACTATCGTGACTGCCACAGACCCTTTTGTACTTTTTAAAGTACAGGGTCTAAAAATACACGTTGCGTCACGTGTAAGTAGTGTTTAAACAACTGCAGTCGAAGTTGCAATATTTTTGCTTTTCACTGCTTCGACTGCGAGCGACTTCTTAAAATGAACAGTTGCTTCTGCTTCTGCTTCTGAAAAAAAAAACAGAAGTCGCAGTCGAAGCAAAAGCAGAAAACAATCGCCGACGAAAAGCGAATCAGCAGCAGCAGACGCCGTTTAAAAATTTTTGACTTTGCTTTGCTGCTGCTTTTGCTAAGCAACGTAAGTCGAAGCAGCAGCAACTGTTCGACTTCTGCAAGTCGCCAGCAGCAGCAGTAGCCGTTATAGAATATTTGATTTTGCTTTGCTGCTGCTTTCGCTAAACAACGCAAGTCGAAGCAGCAGCAACTGTTCGCTTTGCTTTGCTGCTGCTTTCAATTCTGCAAGTCGCCGCAAGTTGCAGTCGCGACTGCTGTCGAAACTACTGTCGCGACTGAATTTTTCTGCGTATGCTGTTTGATTCTCGATTCTTGTGCTTCAGTGTCAATTGGAGCAAGATCGATACAGGAGATTAATTGTTTAACTATGGCGCAAAGTGACATTTGGATGTATTTCGAAAATAATGTTGATGAAGGCATAGCTACATGTAAAACATGTAAAAGCAAGCTAAAAAATAATTGACTTTCAAATTTAAAAACTCATTTACTTAATTTACACAAAATAATTTTAAATGCCGCAAGTGTCGAACAGTTTGAAACGTCGTCGTCAAATTCCTCCATAAAATTAAAAAAAACAATTAGAAAAAAAAAAAATTTAAATTGAAGTGAATAAAAAACCACTGCTGAGGTCATACATTGGATTGGTAACAGAAGACAGAATTCCTTTCAATGTTTTAAATCCTGAAAATATGCGAAATATCGTTGACCCAATTTGTGATGGACTTAAAGCCGCTGACGGAAAAAAAATTATTATTATCAAACTGCAAAAAAAACATTGCAAACAGTGGCAAACAATATAGGGATTCCTGAAACTGATTTTGATTTGATTTTGATTTGCTTTTAGATAATCAAAATCCGTTGACGGAATGACCTTTTTTGCGCACTGATTTGATTTTGATTTGCTTTTGATTTTCAGAACATCTGGCAGCCTTGCCATGACACTGTTCCTCTTTCTCTTCAAATTCTAAAACATATTTAAAACTTTAAATAATTCAGTAATTTATTATAAAATTGCAGAATGCTTACAAAGTATTCCATTTTCAAATAGCTCTAATAAACACCAAGTGTTGCCACTAGTTTTCTACATAGTAAACGGTCACACAAGGGTGAACGGTCTCACAGCAAGATAATCAAAATCAAAATCAGCTTCGGAGCTGATTATGCTAAAACTTTGGTAATTACAGTAGAGTCCGGTTATAACGACTCTGCTTAAAGCGTCCGTCCGGTTATTGTGACGAAAACTCGATGGCTTGGTTGGTCCCCATACAAACTTATATGAAAGGGACTCCGCTTAGTACGTTTCCGCTTTTAGCGACAAACCGCCTATACAGACGGGATTTTTCACAATTCAACCGGATATTGCGACGTGCCGAAAAAAAATACAGCGAAATAATGCCAAATTTAAGCATCAAACGACGCTGTTAGAAATGTATGTATCTATCAGTGATCGGCACCCTTGCTTGTGTGTGTAGCAGCGACTCTACTCTCTCTTAGTTTTAGTTGTCGCCTTAGCAACGCTGCTGAGAGAAAGAGAGAGAGTCGAAGTGCAATACCGACGTCACACAATTACAGCGTGCGTGTGCAGACCTCATAGCCTATTCCATGAGATGTCCCGTTATATTTCTAGTTTTTTCTGCTTTTTTCAAGTAAAACTGAATGCGTAAATTCACCAAATGTGAGTTAATGCGCAAAATGCGCCATAGTGAGCTTCTGAATAATGCATATGTATACGACTAAACCCCTATGTTATTGAATTGAATTTATTAAATTTTTTGTTTTGATTAAAAAATTAATTTCTTTTATTTTAAAACCTATTACAAACATGGCAACCCTAAAATAAACAAAAAAAATATTTTTTTTTGCTCCTTTTGGTTAAAGCGTCTTCCGGGTATAACGACGTAAAATCGTCGGTCCCTTGAAAGTCGCTATAACCGGACTCTACTGTATCTATTAGTGGAGCCCCTTCCAAAAAAAAAAAAAAAAAAAACATAGATAGGGGGTACTTCAACTAGCATTTGGGTATCAAAATTATGTTGGGGACGCTCTTAGTTTAGCCACAATAAATCTTTAAAGTTTTGTCTAATTCCCATACAAAATGTGCTTGGAAACCGTTGCTACGCAAAAACGCGCACAATGACAAGCGCCTGTCTGTGTGATCGGTACAGTGGTCTGTGAAGCTTAAAATTGTTGTCAAATTGTGCTTAGCTTAAATACTATATATGTCGAAACTTTGCACACTTTGAATACATTTATGCGTGAAATATAAATAAAACAAACATTTTACAACGTAAAATACTTAGTAATTAACGACTATTTAATATTAAGACGTACATTTTAGTCGCAATTCATTTTTGAAGATTAACCTTAATTCGATACACAATGCGCAAATTATGAATACACAAAATGCATGCTCCCGCATTTTTCGTTTCCTAAGAAGAAGAATATTATACAAATGGACTTAAAGTTTGATTAGGTAAAAGAAGAGTATTGTTATGAACATTAGGTAAAAGGGAACGCAAAGTAGCGCCGAAGGCGAAAATTTTTTTTGCATATTCTTGCCTGCGGCGCTACTTTGCTTATTCTTCTTTCCTTTATAATTTGATATATAATATAATCTTAATATTGAAATAAAAAAAATAAAAAAAAAGTTAATTACTACGTATTTTACGTTGTAAAATTTTTGATTTATTTATATTTCACGCATAAGTATATTTAAAGTGTGAAAAGTGAAAATATATAAAATATAAATAAATATATGTATCCACAGTATTTACGCTAAGCAAAATTTGACAAAAAATTTAAGCTTCACAGACCACTGTACCGCGACGAGCACACAGACAGGCGCTTGAATTTTGTGTATTCATAATTTGTCAGTGTGCGTGTTTGCTAGCATTTTGTATGGGAATTAGGCCAAACTTTAAAGATTTGTTGTGGCTAAACTAAGAGCGTCCCCAACATAATTTTGATACCCAAATGCTAGTTGAAGTACCCCCTATCTATGGTTTTTTTTTTTTTTTGTTTTGGAAGGGGCTCCACTAATAGATAATTACCAAAACTTTTAGTGTGACCGTCATTTCCGTACTTTCTTTGGTCACACACAAAATTTTGTATGGAACAGCTGTGAACAGCTGAGTGTCATAATCAAAATCAAATCAAAAGCAAATCAAAATCAGTTTCAGGAATCCCTATAATATAAAAGCGCATATAACCACTGAAGTGACAAATAAATTATTGTCTCTAAAAATAGACAGTGCTACGCGGCTGGCAAGAAACATTTTTGGCATAAGTGCACAATATATTAGTTCTGCTGAAATAAAATCCCTTATATTGGGCATGGTAGAGCTTAAAGGTGTTGGATCGAGCACAGCCAAAAATCTCGCCGCTGAAGTGCTAAGAGTTCTAAATAAATATAATATAAACTTAAACCAAATAGTTTCAATTACATCTGACAATGGTGCCACCATGCTTAAGACAACAAATATTTTATCATTTGTTTTCGATGAAAATATTGGCGAGGACGACGAATTTTGTTCTAACGATGAATACTTAAAAATAATTGAAAATATAGAAAAAGTGCCAAGCGTGTTAATAGGGAATATTCAAGTTTGTCGTTGTGCTGCACATACAGCTCAAATCGTTGCTCTCGATGTAACCAAATCGTCGGATATGTTGAAATATCTATTTAATTGTCGTAACATGACGAAATTTATAAGAAAAAGCACTAATGGGATTCGCGAAATATTCGAGCTAAAACAGCTAAAAATGCCGCAACTAGATTGTCCGACCAGATCCACCTACACGATGCTAAAGGATTTGTTAGTGGCTAAAGATGTCTTAACTAAAATTGAGTCAACTAAAAACAAAATCGCAGAAGACAATTTTGAAGTGGATGCATTGTTTTGGGACTTTATTGAAAACTATTGCTTAGCTTTTAGTCCATTGCAGAAAACAAAAAAAAAATTTCAAGAAGAGCAACTGCATTATGGAAATTTTTACGCTCAATGGCTAAAATTAAAAATTTGCACAGAAAAAATTTTAAAGGATGCAACTCACGATATGACAAAAACGATTGGCGAAAAGATTCTAAGCTCTATAGAAGTTCGATCGAAAACATTATTAAATAATAAATTCCTCATTTCGCGTTTGTATTTGGATCCTCGTTTCCAACATACACTAACACCACAACAAAAAAATGATGCAGTGAATCATTTAAAATCGATATGGGACAGAATAAACGACATAAATTCTACTGGACAGTTATGCTCAACACCAAATTCGGGCTCACATCAATCTGTGAACAGTTTTTTTGATGAAGAAGATGAGTTGTTAAACGCTTACTTAGAGCAAGGGATGCAAACGGAAGTCAGTAGTACATTCGACGTCTACTCAAAGATTGACAATCTTCAACTTCCTTTCCAAAGAATCGATGCAGACGTTCTCACATTTTGGAAAGGAAACCAGTGCACTGACCAGGAACTATATGCACTAAGTAATGTTTGCTTTGCTGTACCACCAACTCAGGTACATATATACAAATGTTTTAATAAATTAATGTTCACAGTTTCATAAAAATGTTTTCTAACAGGTGACGATTGAACGAGCATTTTCGACGTTAAGACTTGTACTTACTGATTACCGAAATCGACTAAGTCAGGATGTACTTGAGAACATACTGCTGGTCAAATTGAATCCAAGCTTTCTGGACTCAGCGATTGACAACTTATCTCTTTTTCAAGATGACGAAGATTTTGAAAGTCTATTTTGAATAATATTGTTGAATTCTTATATTTTATGTTTTAATTTCCATATAAAAAAAATGAATTTGAAAGTCTATTTTAAATAATATTGTTGAATTCTTATATTTTATGTTTTAATTTCCGTATAAAAAAAACTCGGAAAGCTACAGTCGGACGCAACCGACAGTAGGTGACCCTGTACTTTGATTTGCCCTGGGAGTCCATAATAGCAGCAGCATATATGTACATACATACTCACATACACATACACATGCACTTATACACACACACATACACTTATACATATAAATATACACGCAAATACAAACAATAACCAATACTCATACAGAAATTCAAACTCACAATCAAAAATCACTCATACGCCCTAGTGGCCGCATACGCTGCGGCTTCCCCCCTCCCCTAGCCAAATGCCTAGTACTGAAAATTGTTTGTTCAATATCTCCGGTGTTTATTATCCGATTGGGCTGCAACTCGCACCAAACATGAAAAGCATCTAAATCTTTAATCCTACAAAAAATGAATCCAGTGACTCTAAAACTGTATATACTAAGGAATTTTTGCGAATTTGAGGGGGAGGGGGATAACTTTTCAGACATTTGAAACAAACTTGACCTGCTTATGTAATACACAAACCTAACAAAAAATTAAGTCTCTAGCTCTTATAGTTTCCGAGATCTAGGTGTTCATACAGACGGACGGACAGACGGACAGACAGACGGACAGACAGACAGGGCTATATCGACTCAGCTCGTCGTCCTGATCAAGAATATATATACTTTATGGGGTCTGCCACGCCTCCTTCTGCCTGTTACACACAAATGTCATTTGCACAAACTTAATAGACCCTTTTGTACTTTTTTAAAGTACAGGGTCTAAAAATGAATTAAAAAAAACACATTGTCAAACTGTTTAATTTATTAGAATACAAGGGGAGCAGCAAACAGCATAGGCAGCAAAGTCAATCTCGACAGCAGTCGCGACTGCGACTTGTAGAAGTCGAACAGTTGCTGTTGCTTCGACTTGCGTTGCTTAACGAAAGCAGCAGCAAAGCAAAATCAAATATTCTATAACGGCTACTGCTGCTGCTGGCGACTTGCAGAAGTCGAACAGTTGCTGCTGCTTCGACTTACGTTGCTTAGCAAAAGCAGCAGCAAAGCAAAGTCAAAAATTTTTAAACGGCGTCTGCTGCTGCTGATTCGCTTTTCGTCGGCGATTGTTTTCTGCTTTTGCTTCGACTGCGACTTCTGTTTTTTTCAAAAGCAGAAGCAGAAGCAAAATCATTTTAAATGAAACTTGCTGCAGTTTTTTTAAACACTGCGTGTAAGTCAGTCATTCGGCTGCGGATGTCACAAATGACGCATATTATGGCGGATGCACTGAACTTCCAGGTGGTTTTAGATACTTGAGAGCCAGTTTTGACAGTCCAGGCATAGCCGCCTAATTCGAGCTCCAAATTATTATGGGATTACTTTCCCATGATGTTCGCGGCAAGCTAAAGTACAGCTTTAGCTCACAATCATCCGAGTAGCGAACAGACAGGACTTTTAAAATGGACCTATTATGGGCTTCCATAAAGGGCGACTAACCAAAGCACGAATTTGTAAAAATATCAACAAAAAAAATATCGTATTGTCGATATTTGGGCAAAAAAATATCCCGATATAAATATATCGTTTTCTTTAAAAATATATCGATATATTGATATTTCGATATATTATCAACAACCCTAATACATATAGAACAATGTAAAAATTTACTTTTGTACAGAACGTTGAAGGCGACACACGCAACAAATAAGATACGATTAAATACATTTAAAAATTAACTAACGACTCATACCTATATTAAAATCGGCAACCGGGAATACAGAAACATAAAAACGAGAGGATCAAAATACAAGCACAGGAATAGACGACACTGGAAATTTGCAATTTTTAACTGGCCGAGAAAGCGGCCAACAGACACCTTTGGTCTTATTCGTGATAGATGAAATATAAAGCGTGAAACTTAATTTATGATCAAAGAGTACCCCAAGATCTTCGACGGTTGAAATACGTTGCAGAGCTGCATTGTCAATCATATAATTTGTAAGAAAGGGACAATGTGGTAGATTTGATACACACCAACGATGCATTGAATTCAAATTGTCGCAGCTAAAATTTAAGTGTGCCCTTCTGAAGCGATAGATCGTGCCTTTCTAAAGCGATAGATCGTGCCCGATGATTGGCACACAGAAATATCGATAATACATAATTTGGTGGCGTGCGCCATCTCTAAGACGCTTGGCGTCACTTGTAAAATTCAATTGGAAAGAGAAAGAAATCCTGCGTTAAATAAACTTGATTTAAATACTAAAATAAAAGTAAAGCGTCTCAGTTATTAATTTACACAAAGCATCTTGCAGATGTTGTGAGGATGCAGAGACATTTCACGAAAGAATGAGTTTTACATCATCTGCGTACATAAGAATGTGAGAGTTCATAATAACCTGAGGAAGGTCGTTAATGAATAGAATAAAAAGCAATGGCCCTAAATGACTACCTTAAGGAACACCAGAGGAGACAAAAAAAGGTTTAGAAAGGTGGTTTCCAAGCAAAACTTTTTGGGTCTTCTCTTTCAGGTAGGACGATATCCAAAATTGAAGAGTGGGGGGAAAACCCATTAAATTGAGCTTGTGCAGGAGATCATGGAATATCGAGTCAAAAGCTTTACTGAAGTCGGTGTTAATGACATCAGTCTGCCATGTTGGGAAGGGGAGATGATTGATATTCAGATCATACCTTTTTATACCTTGAACACAGTTCCTAAATGTACATTCCTGTCTTTTCTCACTGTTTTAACCTTTTTTTCTCTATATTCTCTGTCATCTATCTAACTTCTTTCCCATCTTATATCTTCTCTTGTTTGAAGTTGTTGCACCTTTTTCCTTTTTTGGTGTTAGTGGTGAGGCTATAGCAAACCATAAAAAGGATGCTAGCAATGGCGTAGCATAGAAATTCGTTATAGTAATACTAACCTAATTGAAACATAATTAAATGCATGTACAATATTACTAAACACAAGTGGTTCAGTGAAACTGCGGTGACAGAGCTTGGTGCGCAAGAGGTGTAAGTTCTAGCAACGGCCCACGCTGAGTGGATGCGGGTGGTAGTCTGACAAAGTCGTCCGAGTTGCACTCTTGATTTTGTCGCGATTATTGATAGTATTGGTTATTGTTTGTATTAGCGCGTTTAATTGTATGTATAAATGCATGTGTGTATATATATGCTGCTGGTGTTATCGACGCCGAAAACAGGGTTTGCTACTCTCGGTTGCGTCCGACTGTAGCTTTCTAGCCGTCTTGTTAATGATACGAGTACTACTTTAGTACTACTACATTTTTAAATTTGATTTATCCACTTACCATTTGGTGGTATACCTGGCATTACCGTGGTCTGTATATCTCGTTTGAAGAAGTTTATTTTTATTTGCATTAGGATAAATGCTTCCTATAAATAATTGTGCTGTTCGTATAAGTAAGGTGCTTAATTTTTAATTATATTCATGAAATTATTAACGTGGATCTGGGAATAAGTACTGTGTTTTATATTACAATTTTTGTAGTAGTTAACATTTGCTACGTTGTGATTTATTTGTGCTTGTAATGTCAAACGTTCCAACTAGTGCGAATACGAAACTAAAAAAATCTCAATTAAGGTTTTTGTTTTTAAAATAAACTACCATAAATAAAAATCAACTCAGTAAATCATGTGTATATAAAACCACGTAAACGTGTAATAGAAGTCATTTAAAAAACAAAGCGAATATCAACACTTACTGCCAGGAGAAACTGTTGGTTATGCCATCTTTAAGGCGATCGCGCAGCGATCTTTGTCGACTTGGTCCTAAACCGCTCAATGGCGGTAGTATTGGATTTTCATCATCTTCCAGAACCATGGTAATATTTGACACAGGTGTTGAAATGGGTGCGTCAGTATGCTCCATTATTGGCGGTGTGCTGTTAGTGATGATAATGATAATGGCTCGATTGATGTATCGGCCTGGGGACCCCTCTTTGAAAATCTGTTGTTTAAACGACGACGGATGGAGCCATGACGCGCCGAAATCGCAAGTGATATAATTTAATTTTGTGGAATCGGGAAAAATTTAATGTAATAAATTTGTGGTTATTATGAACGCAATTAAAGGGAGAAAATAATTAATAATTTAAACAATTAAAAAATTTCAATTGCAAGCAATCATTACTATTTGGTATACACATTCATACATACATATGTAGCCATATATATATATACATATGTAGCCATATATATATATACATATGTAGCCATATATATATATACATACATATGTACGTGGCGAACACCACTTTTATACTGTTATAAATGTAAAATCTCTAAAAATACATAAATTCTTGTGATATTTTAGTGTGTTTTTAGACCCTGTACTTTAAAAAAGCACAAAAGGGTCTATTAAGTTTGTGCAACTCAGAAATATATGTAACAGGCAGAAGGAGGCGTGGCAGACTCCACAAAGTATATATATCATGAACAGGACGACGAGTAGAGTCGATATAAATACATAGCTCTGTCTGTCCGTCCGTCCGTATGAACACCTAGATCTTGTAAACTGTAAGAGCTAGAGACATCATATTTGGCAGTTAAATGCCTCTATAGTGTAAGCATATGAAGTTTGTGTTAGATTGTTTATACAGGGTCTCCTACTGTAGCTTTCCAAATATTTTATTTTCAGACTTGTGTTTTATGAGATTCTAAAATACACGGAAAAGCTAGATTTTCTCCAAAATTGAACTTTAAATTAGAATTACATTAAAACCCATACCGATCAGTACAGCGCACTTGTCACTGCAATACCCTGCTTCTAACTTCGCTAATTCATATATATGCCGAACCAGCAAAGTTCTATCACTAAGCATCAAAACATAGAGGGGTCAAACAGCCTAAAAAGCGGTCCCATGAATTTTGTGACGATGAGGTCCAACCAACATGCCACATATTAGAGGTGGAGAACTATCGATAATGGGCGCCATCGATAGTCGACGATAGTTTATTTTAAACTATCGATAGTGCCATCGATAGTGGCGCGATAGTGGCTCGATAGTAAAGCCCAACAAAAAATATTTTTGTAAGCAAATATAATAAAATTATGCTTTATTTTAACTAAGTTGTGATTTAAAAATAAAAGAATAAAACGAATACAATAAAATATGCTTTATTTCAGCCAATGGTTCCGATTTAAAAACAAAAGAATGTTAACATTTTTTTCTTTGAGCCGGGTTCGCCACTCCGATATTATTTAGCCCGCCTTGCTGAATGTTCTTTCAGACTCCACGGACGTAGCCGAAATGCAAAGATATTTGGAGAAAAGGCTCCCAAAAGCGATCCATATTAATTTAATTAATTTTTTCTTGTTTTTCAATTTTTCCTCGTTTTTGGCAATTGACGCCGACACAGAAAATGCGCGAAAAATTTTGAGGGATGTAAGAAGCGCACTATCGAGCCACTATCGATGGCACTATCGAAGGTGTCTGCTGCCATCGATGGTGGCTCGATAGTGCCAAACCATCGATAGTGGCGATAGTGCCATCGATAGTTCTCCACCTCTACCACATATGCCATCGAGCATGCGACTGAGCAGCCAGCGCATGAGAAACTGGTTTCTGTTGAGTTGGGCCAACATCAAAAAGGTGTGATGTCAGTCTGGATAGATACCCGAAAATAAAAAACACGGTCTGTGTCAAGCATGCCGATTTTTCCCGTTCTATGTATTTGTACACATGTAAACAGCCACATATGCTTATGTATGCTGCTTTGATGCCGACTTTCATGATCCTCTATTTTGCCATTTCGAACTTCTGAGCCTCCGCGCAGAAATTTGTACATATATGCTACTTACATATGTTAATAATCGCAAAGCTGATGAATCTTCGTATTTCCATATATTGCGGTAGCACAGAAAAATAAGAAATAGTAGTAGGAAACTGCGTCTGAATCTTTATATGTACATACATACATATGTTGTTGTTCTAGGCTATGCAAAACAGGTTTTGCAGTTTGGTTGTTTTTTTTTTTTTTGCCTTTCCTCGCTTCCTCTGCCTGTATGCGGTCGATTGTTGTTGTTCTGGGTGTTTTGCAACTTGAGTGTAATTGCACCTGCTCGATCGCTATAGCTTTTATTTATTATGAGTATTTGTTCTTTTTAATTAATATTAGCAATTATTATAGATATATTATATTTAAAATTCAGCAAATTTTAAAATTTTTAGTTGTATTATATTACTTTTCTTAACTTAAAAATTTTTTATTGTTCTTGTAATATGCTTTTATCAAAAACAAAAGGATGAAATTTGGATCAGATTCGAATCTAGAGTTCATGCTAACGATCAGAGCAGCGGATGAGGAGAAGCTACTGCGACGGTCTCTGGCAAAAGTTGAGGGCGATGGACACAATCAGGGTGACCGGGCCAAGACTGACCCTGGGTCGAAAGAGTGGTTCAAAGCGAAAGGCTGGCTTAGGGCTGCTCTGGGCATCCTGGCGCTTTACGATATCCGTACTGACGGGGGGAGGGATCGCCACCAGCAACAATCGGCTCGATGGGCAAGCAAAAACCTTGTTGATCGTCCAGCTTTCGACGATAATTTCCTGTAGTATTTTGAAAAGTGCATTGGTCTCAATGGTCACCTCTGACCCAGTGGTTTGGTCTGCCGAGTCGTAGAGTTCAAGAAAACCATAGCTTGCAAATAACTGTTAACCGATTGGTGCGGTCTCAAAATAAGTGTTCTTCACTCAGACTTTGAGCAAAAAGTCTGAGGGCAACCGATTTAATTGCTCGTACACAAATTTCGCTCGCGCTCAGTCGAAGAACAGGTTTTTCTGTTTTCGTTCGGTCTGCTCATTCTGGGACCGTTTCCCCACGATCGACGATTCAAAAAGTCTTTTGCGCATGTATGTATGTATGTGTGTGGTGTGAAGTTTCGTGGGTTCTACGCGTCACTTGGCTGTGTGAATTTCGCTTGTGAACAGTAAGCAAATTTATTAGAAATGGGACGTAAATGTAATAAAAAAGTGCATCAATTTTTTATATTTAATTCAATTGACAATAAGTAAGAAAACTATTCATTAGACCCTGTACTTTAAAAAAGTACAAAGGGTCTATTAAGTTTGTGCAAATGACATTTGTGTGTAACAGGCAGAAGGAGGCGTGACAGACCCCATAAAGTGTATATATTCTTGATCAGGACGACGAGCTGAGTCGATATAGCCATGTCCGTCTGTCTGTCTGTCCGTCTGTATGAACACCGAGATCTCGGAAACTATAAGAGCTAGAGACGTAATTTTTTTTTGTTGTGTATTACATAGGCAGGCCAAGTTTATGTTTTTAATTTGATATCTCATCCCCCTCCCCCTCAAATTTACAAAATTGTCCTTATTATATACAGTTTTAGAGTCAATGGATTCCTTTTTTTTGTATGAATAAAGCTTTAGATGCTTTGGTGCGATTTGCAGCCCAATCGGATAATTAACACCGGAGATATTTAACAAACAATTTTGTATACCAGGCAGTTGGCTGGGGGAGGAGGGAAGCCACAGTGTACGCGGGCACTAGGGCGTATGCGTGATTTTTTTATTGTGAGTGTGAATTACTGTATTAGTATTGGTTATTGTTTGTATTTGCGCGTATATTTGTATGTATAAGTGTATGTATAAGTGCATGTGTATGTGTATGTGAGTATGTTCATATATGCTGCTGCTGTTATCGACGCCCAGGTCAAACCAAAGTACAGGGTCTCCTACTGTCGGTTGCGTCCGACTGTAGCTTTGCGTCCGACTGTAGCTTTGCCCACTTTTTTAATACTCAATTTGCAGTGTTATAATAACTATCTATGTACGTCGCTGCAAGCTACAATTTGCACATGATCCTATAATTTATAATTTTGTTGACTCCAAACGTAAATCGCTGCCGTCTTCCTCATACTACGAAAATACAAATGAAAACATCGACCAGGCCTCTGCAGATGTTTTATCCTTCCCCCCAACTATAGTGTACTGCTAGTGTATTAAAAAATTGCGCTGATTCAATTGTGGGCTTTTACATAAATTGTTTACATTTCAACTCAACTACGCAAAGTGTAAGGTCATGACATTTTACAGACGGTAGCCCCAACATTTTAGTTACACGCGAATTGATAGAATTGAAGAAGTAACCGATTTGAGAGTACTTCTAGATCACAAACTTAAATTCGACAAGCAAATCACGGTTACAGTCAGTAAAGCTCTTCGAGTCCTTGGATTCATCAAACGATGGTCTAAAGAATTTGATCATCTACCCTACACTACTAAAATTCTTTATATGTCTCTCGTCCGTCCGAGCCTGGAATATGGATCTTGTGTTTCGTCACCAAAATATTCTGTACATCAGGACAAAATTGAATCCGTACCAAAGAAATTGCTACTTTTTGCTGTTCAAGGCATTAACTAGGTTTCCGGTTTTCTTACCGTCGAACAACAGTAGGCTTCTTATAAACCTTTAATCTTTGTCCAATCATTGCACAATGCTACGCTTTTTAGACTCTGTACTTTAAAAAAATACAAAATGGTCTATTAAGTTTGTGCAACTCAGAAATGTGTGTAACAGGCAGAAGGAGGCGTGGCAGACCCCATAAAGTATATATATTCTTGATCAGGACGACGAGCTGAATCGATATAGCCATGTCCGTCTGTCTGTCTGTTTTTTTTTTTATGAGTGTTTTACATAGGCAGGCCAAGTTTATGTTTTTAATTTGATATCCCATGTTCTTAGCATGTACAGTCATTGGATAACTTCTTTGCATTAAAGCATTAGATGCTTTGAGTGTTTGGTGCGATTTGTATGTATAAGTATATGTGCGTAAGTATAAGTGCGTATGTGTATTTGATTATGTTCATATATGCTGCTGCTGTTATCGACTCCCAAGGCAAATCAAAGTACAGGGTCACCTACTGTCGGTTGCGTCCGACTGTAGCTTTCCGATTTTTTTAGACCCTGTACTTTAAAAAAGTACAAAGGGTCTATTAAGTTTGTGCAAGTCCGAAATGTATGTAACAGGCAGAAGGAGGCGTGGCAGACCCCCTAAAATATATATATTCTTGATCAGGACGACGAGCTGAGTCGATCTAGCCATGTCCGTCTGTCCGTCCGTCCGTCTGTCTGTCCGTCTGTATGAACACCTAGATCTCGGAAACTGTAAGAGCTAGAGACACCATATTTGGCAGTTAGATGCCCCTATAGTGCAAGCAGATCAAGTTTGTTTTAGATTTTTGATACCTCCTCCCCCTCCCCCAAAAACCGCGAAAAACTGCCACACCCACAATTATAAAGATACAAACTTGTGATTTGGCATACAATAATCTTATGATAATCTTTATCTGTCCTGCGAATTGTGGCTCAATCGGATAATAAACACTAGAGATATTCAAGATTCAATTGCCTGTACTAGGTAAGGGGGGAGGAGCGATAGCGTATGTGTGGGTTGCATGTGACTTTGCGCTATGTGTGCATGTGTGAGTGTTTGTTAGTGTGTGTGTGTGTGCGAAGGAAAGAACAGGGTCTCCTACTGTCGGTTGCATCCGACTGTAGCTTTCCGAGTTTTTTTAAATCAAAATATTAGTTTGAATAATGAAAATTTCATATTTAAAATTTCAAGAAGTTTTTCGTGAAAATTGAATATTACAATAGTACACAAATTACCACTGTGCAGCCAAATGAAGGCAAATTATTGAAAAGACTTTTTGCCTTGACTTTTATCAGTCAATCGGTCTTTTAATAAGCCTCTTCGCGAGCGTCACTCGTATCTCTCTTTGTGCGATGTTCGGTAAACGAGAAAACACTTTCGTTTACTCTCTCTAAAAGCTGATTTGAATGCTTTTCTGCTCTCCTTAAACATATGTGTATGTATGTATTTGTGTGTGCTGCTGCAACATTAAGTTGTCGCAAGCGTCTATAAAGTTTGTGCAACTCAGAAATTTATGTAACGGCCAGAAGGAAGCGTGGCAGATTCCGCAAAGTATAAATATTATTGATCAGCACAACAATCTGAGTCGATATAGCCATGCCCGAATAAAATCGTAAAGTCAACGTAGCTGTCTATAATTTTGCAAGATTTTAAAAATAAAAACTCGGAAAGCTACAGTCGGATGCAACCGACGGTAGGAGACCCTGTACTTTCATTCGCACACACACACGCTAACGAACACGCACACATACACACATATCGTAAAGTCACACGCTCGCGCTGCTCCCCCCTTACCAATTGCAGGGAATTGAATCTTGAATATCTCCGGTGTTGATTATCCGATTGAGCCAGATAAAGATTATCATAAGATTATCGTATGCCAAAACACAAGATTGTATCTTTAACATTGTGAGTGTGGCAGTTTTTCGTGGTTTTTGGGGAAGGGGGGGGGGGGGGGGGGGTGGTATCAAAAATATAAAACGAATTTGATATGTTTGCACTATAGGGGCATCTAACTGCCAAATATGATGTCTCTAGCTCTTATAGTTTACGAGATCTAGGTGTTCATACAGACGAACAGACAGACGGACGGACGGACAGACGGACATGGCTATATCGACTCAGCCCGTAGTCCTGATCAAGAATATATATACTTTGTGGGGTCTGCCACGCCTCCTTCTCCCTGTCACACACAAATGTCAATTGCACAATCTTAATAGACCCTTTTGTAGTTTTTTAAAGTACAGGGTCTAAAAACCCCGGAAAGCTACCATCAGTAGGAGACCCTATACTTTGATTGGCCTTGGGCGTCGATAACAGCAGCATCATATACATATTCACATACATATATTTACTTATACATACAAATATACGCGCAAATACAAATATACGCGCCTAGTACACAAAATTGATTAACCCATATCTTCGGTGTTTATTATCCGATCGTGCTGCAAATGGCACCATGTACTCTTAAGGTTTATTCATGCACAGAAGGAAAACAGTGACTCCAAAACTGTAAATGCTGAATATATTTAAGATTATCAAATTAAAAACATATGCTTGGCCTGCCTTTTTAATACACGAACCTAACAAATTAAGTTTCTAGCTCTTATAATTTCCGAGATCTTGGTGATCAAACAGACTGACAGACGGACATGGCTAGATCGACTCAGCTCGCCGTCCTGAATATATGTATTTGATGGGGTCTACCACGCCTCCCTCTGCCTGTTACACACAAATGTCATTTGCACAAACTTAATAGACCCATTTGTAATTTTTTTAAAGTACATTGTTTAAAAATAATAAGTTTAATCTCTACCAGTTAACTCACGCAGTGCAAGTTGCCAGCAGCCAAACCTCCAGGTCGGCGGGAGCAGCCCAGCCCGGTTGTAATGCTACTGCCTCACAACTGAACAGGTGCTGCTGCATAGGTCGGAGACCTCAGATTCGGACTTATACACCAGGATTGCTATATGTCCAGCGGAAGAAAAGAGGCTGCTTAGTTCGCCGGCCAAGGCGGAGGGTGACAGCCACAATCATGGTGGCAGGTCCAAAACCAGGCGCGGTAAAGAGAGAACCAATGCGAAAGACCCCTATAAGGCGGCTCTGGGCGTCCTTTAAACGTTCAAGGACAACCAGGATCTCACTCCGAAAGAGAATGAGCTCATCGACTGGGCAAAAGAGCAGAATAGGAAATAGTAAATTGGTATGTACATAAGTATGTATGCGTTGTTGCGTGTGGCTTTGCAGTATGTGTGTTTGTGTGCATCGTTAGGGTTAGCAGCTGCAAGGGAAAGTAAAGGGTCTCCTACTGCCGGTTGCATCTGACTGTAGCTTTCCGGTTTTTTTCTTTAAATTGTAAGATACAAATATTTCGAATTAGCAATTTATTAGTCGACAACATTGAAACTAGACATTAAAACACGTAGGAAAATCTAATATATACATATATGTATATATAATGCTTGACATCATTCATGAGATGCAATATAACTTATTACTCCAAAAGAAAAAATAGAAAAAGAATTAGAATGCTACTATTGAATCTTTGCACAATGTAGATATTCGACAGATTTAGAAAAAATGCAATTAACATGAAACAAATATTAAACGAGTTTATTTAGCTCAAATCTTGATAAATTATTATTTTAATTTTAAAAAAGCTACAGTCGGATGCAACCGACAGTAGGAGACCCTGTACTTTCCTTTGCAGCAGCTAAGGCTAACAATGCACGCACAGACACACACACACGCACATCGCAAAGTCAGACGCAACCACGCATACACACTTATGCATTCTGTGCATGCTCGCTGCTCCCCCTTGCCTAGTACGTAAAATCTCGAATATCTCCGGTGTTTATTATCCGATTGGGCCACAATTTACAACACTGATTAAGGTTATCATAAGATTATTGTATGCCAATAATGCATAAGCTTGTATCTTTATAATTGTGGCTGTGGTGGTTTTTCGCGGTTTTTGGGGGAGGGCGGGCAGGTATCAAATAACACAAACTTGATCTGCTTGCACTATATGGGCTCTAACTGCCAAATATGATGTCTCTACCTCTTACAGACGGACGGACGGACATGGCTAGATGGACTCAGCACGTCGTCCTGATCAAAAATATATATACTTTATGGGGTCTGCCACGCCTCCTTCTGCCTGTTACATACATTTCGGACTTGCACAATCTTAATATTTTTTAAAGTACAGGGTCTAAATATTTTAAACGAAATATGTATGTAACACATGACATACTAGTTTAAGTTGAATATTATTAATAATTAATTAATTAATATATGTAAGTATAAGAATTGGTGCATTGGATTTCAGTTAAAATTAATAAAAGCGTTTAAAAAAATTATAATTTTTCGTGTTGGACCGTGTTGCACTTTCGTGCCGAATTGGGCCGTGCTGAAATTGTTGCAGTCTATGCCCACCTCTAAGAAACCTTTAGCTGTGCTGTGATTTGTGGCCTAATCGGATAATAAACACCGAAGATTAAACTTTCTGTACTTGACAAGGGGGAGCAGCGAGCATGCACATAACTTAACATAAGTGTGTTTGCGTGGATTCGTGTCACTTTGCGAAATGTGTGCATGTGTGAGTGCTTGTTAGCGTGTGTGTCGGTAGCATCCGACTGAGCTCCCGTGCTTTTTAGACCCTGTACATTAAAAAAGTACAAAAGGTTCTATTAAGACTGTGCAACTCAGAAATGTATGTAACAGGCAGAAGAAGAAGTGGTAGACCCCATAAAGTATATATATTCTTGATCAGGACGACGAGCTGAGTCGATATAGCCCTGTCTGTCTGTCCGTCTGTCTGTCCGTCTGTCTGTATGAACACCTAGATCTCGCAAACTATAAGAGCTAGAGACTTAATTTTTATTTTGTTAGGTTTGTGTATTATATAGGCAGGTCAAGTTTATTTCAAATGTTTGAAAAGTCATCCCCCTCCCCCTCAAATTCGCAAAAATATTCCCAGCATATACAGTTTTAAAGTCACTGTTTTCCTTTTTTGCGTGAATAAAGCTTTAGGTGCTGTGAATGTTTGGTGCGTATTGTAGCCTTATCGGATAATAAACACCGGAGATATTTGACAAACAATTTTCTATACTAGGCAGTTGGTCGGTGGAAGGGGGAAGCTACAGTGTAAGCGGCCACTAGGGCGTATGCGTGATTTTTGATTGTGAGTATGAATGGTTGTATGAGTTTTGGATACTGTTTGTATTTGCGAGTATATTTGTATGTATAAGTGTATATGTGTGTATGTATAAGTGCATGTGTATGTGTATGTGAGTATGTTCATATATGCTGCTGCTGTTATCGTCGCCCAGGGCAAACCAAAGTACAGGGTCTCCTACTGTCGGTTGCGTCCGACTGTAGCTTTCCCTACTTTTCTGTACTTGGCAAGGGGGAGCAGCATGCGCATAATGTATGTACATAAGTTTGTGTGCGTGGTTGCGCATATGTGTGTGTATGGTCTGAGTCGCACTCGCATACTTTGCGGTGTTTTAAAATCGCAACTTCATATTATGCGGTGTTTGTAGTACCAGCACCGCATTTTAGGTGAGCGTATTAGTCATGCTAGCCCTATCGGATAATACACACCGGATATATCACAAATATATATCTGTTCTATGCATAGGGTAGGGGAGGGGGAAGCTGCAGCGAGCTTTGTGTGTGTGCTACTACTACTTATTGGCCAAATCAACTCTGTATCTTTATATCAGTGGTTGTTGTGCCTTTTCGCGGTTAGTGGAGGAGGGGAGGGAGGTATACAAATCCAAAGCAAACTTGATATGCTTGCATTATAGAAATATCAAACTGCCAGATTTGGTGGCTGTAGATTTACAGTTTGAAAGATCTACATAGGTGTTCATACAAACGGATAGACCGATAGGGCTACATTGATTCAGCTCGTCGTCCTGAACAAAAATACATATGTATGTTGTACGTGTGGAGTCTGCTTTACCTCCTTCTATGCACATTACTCAGTTGCACAATCTTTACATTTTGTATTTCTGCAGAGTACTGCAGGGTCTAAAAATCAGTTACATTTTATAGTCTACTAGGGGGCTTCGCCCCCTGCGTTCTCGCTTCGCGAGAACGCCAACCCCCAATGAAAAGGCCCGTGGTTGTGTCCTCGCTTCGCTCGGCCACCTTCACGACGCCATTAAACAGGGGGCAGAGTTCCCTAACGCCTCCTTCCTCACGCCTCCTTCAGCCTGTTACATATATATTTCTGAATTGCACAAACTTAATAGACCCTTTTGTACTTTTTTAAAGTACAGAGCCTAAAAAGAATTGAGTCTCTAGTTCTTATAGTTTGCGAGATCTCGGTGTTCAAGTCTCAGACAGACAGTCGGACATGGCTATATCGACTCAGTTCGTCGTCTTGATCAAGAATATATATACTTTGTGGGTTCTGCCACGCCTCCTTCAGCCTGTAACATATATATTTCTGAATTGCACAAACTTAATAGACCCTTTTGTACTTTTTTAAAGTACAGAGCCTAAAAAGAATTGAGTCTCTAGTTCTTATAGTTTCCGAGATCTCGGTGTTCAAGTCTCAGACAGACAGACGGACATGGCTATATCGACTCAGTTCGTCGTCCTGATCAAGAATATATACACTTTGTGGGTTCTGCCACGACTCCTTCTGCCTGTTACATATATATTTCTGAATTGCACAAACTTAATAGACCCTTTTGTACTTTTTTAAAATACAGGGTCTAAAAACGAATTGAGTCTCTAGTTCTTATAGTTTCCGAGATCTCGTTGTTCAAGTCTCAGACAGACAGTCGGACATGGCTATATCGACTCAGTTCGTCGTCCTGAGCAAGAATATATATACTTTGTGGGTTCTGCCACGCCTTCTTCTGCCTGTTACATATATATTTCTGAATTGCACAAACTTAATAGACCCTTTTGTACTTTTTTAAAGTACAGAGCCTAAAAAGAATTGAGTCTCTAGTTCTTATAGTATCCGAGATCTCGGTGTTCAAGTCTCAGACAGACAGTCGGACATGGCTATATCGACTCAGCTCAAGAATATATATACTTTGTGGGTTTTTCCACGCCTTCTTCTGCCTGTTACATATATATTTCTGAATTGCACAAACTTAATAGACCCTTTTGTACTTTTTTAAAGTACAGAGCCTAAAAAGAATTGAGTCTCTAGTTCTTATAGTTTCCGAGATCTCGTTGTTCAAGTCTCAGACAGACAGTCGGACATGGCTATATCGACTCAGTTCGTCGTCCTGAGCAAGAATATATATACTTTGTGGGTTCTGCCACGCCTTCTTCTGCCTGTTACATATATATTTCTGAATTGCACAAACTTAATAGACCCTTTTGTACTTTTTTAAAGTACAGGGCCTAAAAAGAATTGAGTCTCTAGTTCTTATAGTTTCCGAGATCTCGTTGTTCAAGTCTCAGACAGACAGTCGGACATGGCTATATCGACTCAGTTCGTCGTCTTGATCAAGAATATATATACTTTGTGGGTTCTGCCACGCCTTCTTCTGCCTGTTACATATATATTTCTGAATTGCACAAACTTAATAGACCCTTTTGTACTTTTTTAAAGTACAGAGCCTAAAAAGAATTGAGTCTCTAGTTCTTATAGTTTCCGAGATCTCGGTGTTCAAGTCTCAGACAGACAGACGGACATGGCTATATCGACTCAGTTCGTCGTCCTGATCAAGAATATATATACTTTGTGGGTTCTGCCACACCTCCTTCTGCCTGTTACATATATATTTCTGAATTGCACAAACTTAATAGACCCTTTTGTACTTTTTTAAAATACATAGTCTAAAAACAATGGCAAGAAAAAAACTATATCGTATATGTTCTTTGAATAAATATATATAATATAACACCGATATGCAATAAAAATATTAAGATATAGTTGTTTTATAGAAATTATTATTTAAATTTTCGCCAGTGTCTGCAGAGGATGCAGGGGTAATAGCTGTACAGTTTTCACTATACATATGTACATATGTATGCATATGTATGTGCACATGTTTAAATGTATGTACATAAATATGTTTCAATATATGTATGTACATATCTATGCTTGTATGTTTAAATGTGTGTATGTGCGCATGAATGTACATACATGTATGAATGAATGTATGATGTATGTACATAAATATGTATGTACTGAAGTATATACATGCATACATATATATGTACATCAATACATACATACTTATGTACATCAGTACATACATATATACATGCATACATACATATGTACATCAGTTCATACATATGTACCCACATACAAACATACATTCGTATATACATATGTTTATATGTATATATGTATGTAGATATGTCCTGATGTCAAAATGTTTATGTATGTATTAAATATATGTATGTATGTATCTATTCATGTACATATGTTTAAATGTATGTATGTGCGCATAAATGTATGTACATGTATACATATGTACATGTCATGTATTAATGAATGTATGAATGAATGTATAATGTATGTACGTAAATATGTATGTACTAATGTATGCATGTACATTTAAACATGTACATATATACATGTACACACACGCAAACATACATTCGTACATACATTTGTTTAAATGTATGTATATTCGAATGTATGGTTATATGTATAAATGTATGTATATACTGATGTACATATGTATGCATGTGCTTAAATGTACGTATGTACCCGCGCTATTTTAAACGAATATGGCAGCATATCGATGCTCAACCGTATATTACACGTATACACAGTTCATCTGTCATGCGAGCATTGTTTTGGTTTCCCCCCTTCCACAAACTAATTAATTGAATTTCGAATAACTCCATTGTTTATTGTCCGATCAAGCTGAAATTTTCAGAATAGACTTAGGTAGCCAATAGCTACTTATATATTAAGCCCCAAGTTTTTATCTTTAAAATTGTGGCTACAGTTGCTCTTCTCTGTTGGAAGGGGGAGGGGGTTTGCAGATATCAGCGCTTAACGTGCGTCTAAGGGTCATAAGCAATCAGTCTGCGAAAAAATTAGGTCGCTATATCTTACCGTTTGGGCTGTGCGTTGATGATCAGTCAGTCACTCAGTCACTCAGTCAGAACGAACTACTTTATATATATAGATTGTAGACTTCTGCCGCTTCAGTTTTATGTATAAACAGTTTTATAACTATTCTAACCAAGCAGAAAACTAATATTACAGTGACTTAATTATTGGAGAAGTAAATTTTGAAGCGGGAAGGTTCTGCATAGGCATAGCTTTACGGAACAATAACCAATAAACGTTAAGGAAGACGCAAAAAGAATGTTAATACATGCGACAGCTAGTGAGGCAAATTAACTAAAATCAATAGGCCAATATTTAATGTCTTCCATTCACGTAAATGCGCAACATGTTTTTATTTTTCATTTGTTGATAATATACATATATTTTATCTGTTTCGGTTACAAAATCCTTAACAATTTTCAATAATCTTAAACTTACATTATTTTGTAGGTTATTTTAGGTTAATATAAATTTGTATTAAATTGCTCAGTTATTGTGTACAAGGTAATTGATGAACTATTTTCAATTGACACTGAATCCAATCCGAGCAATTCTAATTGTTGTTTTTGTTGTTATTCACTTTCCATGTGTACACTCACTCCTATACAATCACACGGACTCATTTTTAGCTACAACAAGATTTATATAACACACAACATAGGCCCCGAGAACACTTCGTACGAGAAATATTTAACTGCAAAGGAAATTTATATATTTAGGTACGCGTCTGTGCATAAGAAAAGAATTTTAAATAATATATTATGCAATCATGTCATACAATTGATTTTTTTTATTTTTACATGAGAACTTTCGGTTTTTATTTGTTTTAGTGTTAGTTACATATGCATGTATATTCGACCGTTTTCTGTTTACATAAACTAATACGCTTTACTGTCCACGACATACTACAGACTAACGGTATTTACAACCTTGCCAAAGGGTAAGAGACATGAGATTACAGAGCTTGAAGAGAGAATACCCTGCACACTGGGTGGAATGTCCTTTTTTTGGCAAAACTCTAATTTTAACACTAGAAGTTAAAACTGGCGCAATTTGGATTTAAAATTATTTTTAATTAACGCTTCCCAACGTTAACATGAAACCAATTACATAACACAAATGCATATCAAATCATTTTATTTTAAATCTTTCAAAAATGTATTACATTAACTTTAAATACTGCATTAAATTTCGGTTTTTATTCATCTTTTTCATGCTATTGCTGTGCCTTAATAGTAAAATAGAGTATTTTATTTTATAATTATGTAATATTAGTTTTTATTTGAAAATATTTTTTTTACTTCTAATTGGAAATCAAAATGTTCATACCTTTTGAACTCATCATAATTTCATCTATTCTATTCGATTCTACTCTATTCTATTCAATGACACTCATTATTTTCATTTTAGAGTCCATCATTTTACTGTGCACCCGATAAACAAATGTTTTTCCGACGCTTTCCAAGCCAATGCTATTTTACCCAATGTGCAATGTGTGCTCTCCCATTTGCACTCTCTCTCATATTTAACAGTAAAATCTAGTGTTACGAAACTTTAACAGTGTCATGTTTAAATATGCTAACAATTCAAATGAATTTACATTAAGCGTATATGTATATTATTCAGATGGAAAACGGAATATGATATTCCAATTTAATTTTGATTATTGTTTACTAATTGAATTTAAAGTTTTCATATTTCAAGTAGTTAGTACTGTTAAGTTACAGCTGGTTACTTTCACTTTCCTTATTCAACATGCACACACATGTACATACATACACAGTTAACATATGCGGAATATGAATTTCTCTTGCACTGTTCTGAGATGGCTGTTATAAGCTGCGCACTCTCATAGAGAATAGCAAGCTTGGTTCTCTGTTATTTAGGTTTCTTGTTTTGTTAATGAAAATCTTTTTGCGCACTTTGGCTTGTTTTTAATATAATTTTTCAATGTTAAGTGCGATACAAGAGAGCAATAGTAGATAGAGAAAAATAAAAAGGCCAAGCTCATGAAGTACGAGGGTAATATCAAAAGTTCGGTTAGGTGGAGATTTTTTATTTCTTTTCTTTATTTAGTGTCCAGCATTTGCTGCATGGATTGGGGAAAATCAAGAAAAACCAAATCTAGTAGTTAGTATTAAATAAATTAATTTGCAATGTTAAATGTTGAAAGGGGTAATATCAAAAATGTAAAGCTATTATAGCGAATCTACCGGAAATGCGGAAAGTAATACAAAGGAAAATAATTTCGTGTTAGTTGACGAAATTATCAAGACTACGAAGATGATTAAGGAATGATGATTTAAGTCATTGTATTAACTGCATAAGACTTTAAAATTATTGTGCATATGGAAATCAGTAGTACCCATTGAAAGGGATAATGGTTGGAAATATCTAGAAGGTCTAAGTGGAATACAAAATTTTAGACGCTTTAGTAGAGCAGGGGAATCTACAGCACCAATAATTTATTTGTGGAGAAAGATAACTCTAAGAACGGTTCTACGATTAGAAAGGAAAAGAAGATTAATAACAACTAATCTTCTAATTATGGTACAATGAGATTAAGATCCCACTGTAAGCCACGAAGGGCAAATAAAAGGAATTGCTTCTGAATGGACTCAATCTTATCCTGATGAAATTGTATTGGTGGGACCAAACACACCAACAGTATTCTAGAATAGGCCGAACTAAGGAGGTGTAAAGCACCTTAGTAATTTATGCGTCTTTGAATTCTTGATGTCATGGACCCCTTTGGCCTTATTCGTTATGGATGTAATGTAAAGCGCGAAGCTTTATTTATGACCAAAGAGTAAGTAGATCTTCGACAGTTACATTGTTACATTGTCAATCTGTCATGTCACATCATCTGCGTACATAATAATGTGAAAATAAGTTGGAACTGAAGAAAGGTCGTTAATGAACCAAATTAAAAATAGAGGGGGAAATGCCATTAAATTTTGCTCAAAAAATGCAGTGAGGTAAATTGTTGCAGGTTAGTCGACTATGACCTACTCTATATACACTATAATATATAATACATCTGAATAGGAATCTAAGGAATATGTTGATTGGAAGAAGGAATCAAACAAGTCAGAAGAAAATTAATCATCATTGACCCCTACTAATAGAGTTAACAAAAGAATAGAAAAGATTGGGATTATGTGTAAATTGAATTTTGGATCGAATTAGATACGAATTGTAGCATTCAGTGTTATATAAGTTAAATCTTGATTTAGCAATTAAATAATTTTAAAAGTCACTAGGTGAGCCAGTTTATTTAAGTTTCTTAAAAATAATTTAACTCAATAACCCTAAATAATTTAGGGGTTAACATTGGGATTTTACGAGAGTGACGAAAATTTATTGTGTTTGAAATGTCAAGCAAAGAATTTAAAGTATTTAGGAATGCTCCGGTTTTCACTTAAATTTGGCGGAATACTTTTAGACAAAAATAAGTGAATTGAAAAGTTGCGTGCTCCGGTTTTCACTTTTTTCTCATGCACATAGGTATGGCAATCGATATATTTTTCTGATTATCGATAAAAACAGCTGTTTGATTGAATGAATAAATTCGCCTTGTATCTTTGTTTTATCTTTGCTCAGAACAATACATATATGATTTAAAATACACTATTCTCTATATATAATTTGAATACTAAAAAACTCGGAAAGCTACAGTCGGATGCAACCGACAGTAGGAGACCCTGTACTTTCCTTTGCAACAGCTAAAGCTTACAATGCACACACACACACACACACACACGCAAATCGCAAAGTCAGACGCAACCACGCATACACACTTATGTATGTACATGCATTATGTGCATGTTCGCTGCTCCCCCTTGCCTAGTACGGAAACTTCAATCTCGAATATCTCCGGTATTAATTATCCGATTGAGCCACAATTCACAGCACAGATAAAGATTATCATAAGATTATTGTATGCCAAAGAACAAGTTTGTAACTTTAAAATTGTGGCTGTGGTGATTTTTTGCGGTTTTTGGGGAGGGGGGGCAGGTATCAAAAATCTAACCCAAACTTGATCTGCCTACACTATAGGGGCATCTAACTACCAAATATGATGTCTCTAGCTCTTACAGTTTACGAGATCTAGGTGTTCATACGGACGGACAGACGGACGGACAGACGGACAGACAGACAGACGGACATGGCTAGATCGACTCAGCTCGTCGTCCTGATCAAGAATATATATACTTTGTGGGGTCTGCCACGCCTCCTTCTGCCTGTTACATACATTTCGGGCTTGCAAAATCTTAATAGACCCTTTGTACTTTTTTAAAGTACAGGGTCTAAAAACATTTTTGTACGACCGTCCGATCGCGGGATCGAATCCGCAACCATTCGACTTCAACACCAACGCTTTACGCAGTAGGTTTTAGAATCGTAAGGCGAGTGTGTTAATGAAAATTATGCGTCACTACTTTCCTTCATAACTTCTTTGTTTATTCTCCGATTTAGCTCAAAATTGCACCAATCATTCTTAGCAGTATAAGATTTTTTGACTTTGCCAGTGACTTTAAAACGGTGAATGCTGTACTAAAAAAACTTGAGTCTCTAGCTCTTATAGTTTCCAAGATCTCGGTGTTCATACCGACGGACAGACGGACAGGATTATATCGACTCAGCTCGTCGTCCTGTTCAAGAATATATGTATGTATATACTTTATGAGGTCTACCACTCCTTCTTCTGCCTGTTACATTTGGATTGCATTTCTGCTGGAGATGGTGTCCAATAGCATGGCCTTTATCGCTGCTTGGCTGTCCATGTATATGTTGATCACTTTGAATTGATTGCTCCTTGCAAGCGCCATTTCTGCAGCCTTCCCTAGCGCAAATACCTCTACTTGGAATATGCTACACAGGTCCGGCAGTCTAGAAGAGAGTTTTGGATTGTGCTCTGCACTATAGACTCTTGCACCCACTCCTTCTGTAATTTTTGAGGCATCTGTGTAGATATTCGCCGTTAGCTTCTTCATTGGGTTGTTGCTTTCCGCATGAACTATTGCTTTGTCTAATGCATCAGAAAGGGTCAAAGCCCTCAGGTGCTGCCTAGCATCTGCTTGGATGCATAGAGCGCCCAGGTGGCTTTCCTTAACCTCTCTTCCACATTGAGTTTCCACGACAGTTTGCGGTCCAACACCAATCCGAGGTATTTCACGTTGGTTTTTGGGGGTAGACTTAAACCGTTAATTTTTAGTGCAGTCCACTTCGGCACCTTGTACTTCTTGATGAAGAGGATGAGGTCCGCCTTGTCCGAATTGATACTGAGCCCGGCTGCTAAGGGCCACTCCTATACCTCACTCAATGTAGACTCCATCAGGGAGCTCAGAGTATGATGGCATTTTTCCGTAATTACGATGGCTATGTCATCCGCATAGGCAACTATCTTGTATTGCCGTAACTGTCTGTGAATTGCCGTAAGAGTTTGTTGATTACTAGGTTCCACAGTAGCGGTGATAGGACACCCCCGTGCGGTGTTCCTCTGGGTGCCTCTCTGTGGCAAAAAAGAAGCTAACACCACTAAGCATTCAATACATAGAGCTGTCAAATAGCCTAAAAAGCGGTCCCATGAATTTTGCGACGATCAGGTCCACGCAACATGCAACATATGCGGTCGAACATGCGACTGAGCAGCCAGCGCATGAGAAACTGGTTTCGGTCGAGTTGGACCTACGTCAGTCGAGTTGTTGTCAGTCTTGCACATACGCTCGAACGGAAAGCATGGCCTGTGTCGAGCATGCCGCTATTTTCCGTTCAATGTGTTTGTGTATATATGTGCCTCATATGCGCATGTATGCTGCTGTGATGCCGACTTTTTATGCTTTCCTATTTTGCCATTTCAGAGTCTCAGCGCAGAAATTTGTATACGCTTTGCCTGCGGCAGAATCTTTATATGTATGTTGTTGTTGTCGGCTGAGCAAAACCAGTTTTGCCCAAATTTTTTCGCCTTTGCTCGCGGCCTGTGCCTGCCTGCGGTCGATTGTTGTTGTTCTGGGTGTTTTGCTCGCGGCCTGTGCCTGCCTGCGGTCGATTTTTGTTGTTCTGGGTGTTTTGCTCGCGGCCTGTGCCTGCCTGCGGTCGATTGTTGTTGTTCTGGGTGTTTTGCTCGCGGCCTGTGCCTGCCTGCGGTCGATTGTTGTTGTTCTGGGTGTTTTGCTCGCGGCCTGTGCCTGCCTGCGGTCGATTGTTGTTGTTCTGGGTGTTTTGCTCGCGGCCTGTGCCTGCCTGCGGTCGATTGTTGTTGTTCTGGGTGTTTTGCAGCTTGTGTGCGATTGCACCTGCTCGATCGCTATAGCTTTGATTTATTATGAGTATTTGTTCCTTTTTTTAATATTAACAATTAGTATAGACATATTATATTCAAAATTCAGCAAATTTTATTGCGAATTCAATTACAATACTCTTTCTAACTTTACAATTTTTTATATTTTTTACAGTAATGTTTTAATGTATGTACATATGTATATGTATATAACTAAATTATGTATATGTATGTAACAAAATTATGTATATGTATGTAACTAAATTAAAAATGTACGCACATACATAATTATTAAAGTTTAAGCATAATACCATTTACAATAGAATTTAACAACTAATTAAAATTGATTTAAATTAAATTAAAACATTACTGTAAAAAATATAAAAAATTAGCATATACAGTTTTAGAGTCATTGCATGAATAAAGCTTTAAATGCTTTGAATGTTTGGTGCGATTTGCAGCCCAATCGCATAATAAACACCGGAGATATTGGACAAACAATTTTCTATACTAGGCATTTGGTTTGGTGAGGGGGGAAGCTACAGTGTAGGCGGGCACTGGGGCGTATGCGTGATTTTTGATTGTGAGTATGAATTTCTGTATGAGTATTGGTTATTGTTTGTATTTGAGCGTATATTTTTATGTATAAGTGTATGTGTGTATGTATAAGTGCATGTGTATGTGTATGTGAGTATGTAAATACATACATATATGCTGCTGCTGTTATCGACTTCTAAGGCAAATCGAAGTACAGGATCTCCTACTGTCGGTTGCGTCCGACTGTAGCTTTCCCTACTTTTTTTAGTTAGGTGAGTCTCTGATATAAGCATGGCGCCAACCTCATATTGATCGAGAAATTGCAACAGCTCGCTTTTGTGCTGTGAAATGCTATTCGCATTCCAGACACATATGTATATTTAGTAAGGCCATTAAAGAGGATTTCTGGTTGATAAGATGCTCCAGAAGGAGATTTTGATTCCGCATAAGTTGCTGCATCGTCTGTTGTGTTGCAACCATTGTATTTGTTATAGTGGTCAGCATTTGTTCAATTAATTATTGAAAATAATGGGCAAGAAACTATTCAATTTTACTTAAATAGTAGTAAAAACAATCAATTATCAATTAATCAATCGGCTGTCGGTCAACAGAAACAACGCATATATTCCTTTTCGCTCGCCTGGAATAACGGATATAACAACAAGTGCATCATGGCAGCTTATTGAATAACCTCAGAGATACGAAATGTTTTTTAAAGACAAATATATTGCTTAATTGTTTTTCTGGATGTCGCCCAAACCTTCGACAGCGTCTGGCTGGATGGCTTACTTCACAAAATCAAAATCTTACTTCCGCAGAATATCTATAAAATCATGGAGTCATATGTATTTAGAACAAAGGAGCTTCGCAGTAAAATGCAACGATTTCCTCTCTGATTATCGAAATTTTTAAGCTGGTGTACCACAGGGCAGCGTCCTTGGACCGACACTGTATATCATATACGCAGCAGATACCGACTAGCAGTTTCCCAACTACTTCAACATTTGCTGTTGAAGTTTCAAATGCTCAATACGAGCAGCGGAATACCTATCATATCATTTGGTAAAAATAGAAAAATGGCTAGCACACTGGCGCATACATGTAAACGAGAAAAGTGCAAACATGTTACTTTACACTCAATAGACAAAGTTGCCCTCCATTGTCTCTCAACAATATTAACATTCCACAAACAACAGAAGTAACATACCTTGAAGCGAAGAGAGCCCAATTGAAATTAAAAGCCATGAATCTACACTGGCTTATGAACGACCGTTCACCTCTAAAACTAGAGTATTATTGTATAATGCTGTTCTCAAACCAATTTGGACATATGGCTCCAATTTGGACATATGGCGAAACGTTTGCATCAGCAATATAGAAATAATTCAGAGAGCTCAATCGAAGATACTACGAACTATAACTGGTGCACCATGGTACATACGGAATGAAAATATTCATTAAATTTAGGATTCTTTACCGATGAAATAGCCAAAATGAAAGTAAAGTATCAGGTCAAGCTTCAAACCCATCCTAACAGACTTGCGCGGTCTTTAACTTGTTGACACACTAGCCATACACGACTCCGGCGAAGAGACCTCCCCACCCAGCAATAATTAGTATTTAGATTAAGATTTGCCTACTTGTCGCTAGTCTCTCTGAGAGAAAAATCGATAAATAAAATAACGCCCTAAAAAAAAATAATAATAATAGCCAATAAACCGAAAGGTCTAGCTCATCTACCGAAAAGTGCCTCTAATGGGCTGACCTTGGTGACTCAGAGATCACCCTTAGAGGTTGTCAGATCCGTCGCAATCGGGATTGAACTTTGGCAAAGTAATGTGGATAGGCCTTGCGTCTGCTACCTTAAAGTCTGCATGGACTTGGTTATGTCTATAAGATTCCGGTTTTGTGCTTCTAAGGTTGCGAGGATCTGACCCGAACCTTGAACTTCAGGGTAGAGGTGGAGACCTATCGATAGCGAGCGATTGTTTTTCTCAAACCATCGATAGTGTCGATAGTGCTATCGATAGTGTGATGCTTTAACTGTTAAATGTAAAAAAAGCTATAAAAAAAACTTTATTATAAGTGGGAATCCTCTAAAATAAGAATACATTTCATTTGTAGCTTATTGGTGTTATACAAATTAATAAAACATTTCATTTAAGCTATTTTCGAAGAAAAAAAAATTGATTTAAGTAGCTTATTTGTAGTGTATGCACGGTAATAGACACATATATTGAGGGTACACTGTACCAAAAGAATGCTTTGTATATAGCAACAGCACATTGTTGCTATAAGTAAACAAACTCAAGTGAGCGCGAAATATGATCACCCACTTGTGCACTATGCTAAGTCAGCGAACCCACGCTGACCACTTATGCAGCGCATGCATATATGTACGCTCGCTATATCTGTAGCTACACATAAGCATACATATATATATATATATGAGAGACCACGCCGCTGCTGGCGTAGCTGCCTTTTAGCTTAAGCACTTATGTACATAGGCTAAGCTGAAGAGAATTAAAAGTGAATAAAATATTATCGAAACACAACACAAACGGCACAGACGTGCCCGTCTTTTCATTTAATAAATGTGGAACATTAAACCAAAGTATTAACATTATAGTAGAGCCAAGAGTTCTTATTGAGAAACAATAACATGTTAATGTTTTTCTCCTTTAGTCGAGCTCGGCGATCGGAGACTATTTGTCCGGCCTTGCTAAACATACGCTCGGACTCCACTAATGTGCCGGGTACGCACAAATATTTAAACATTTCGGTTTTTATAAGGTTCATATCCGTTTGGTTCATCTATAAACAAAAAACTGAATTTTGTTGAATAAGTCAATCAATATACGTATATGGAGGCTTACTTGTATCCAGATCAGGGGATCTGTGTGCTGGGATGCTACACCTCTTACAAGATATTGCCGTTTTACGATTATGGCATCACTTCAGCTGGTGGTTGTTTACAAATACACTTACATTTACCTTTTTCCACTATTGTTAGGAACTTTTCCATGCTATAAGTTTAATTCGTTTTTTTTGCTTTCCACTTTCAAATATATGACTTTTCTTTGTAATGTGCAAAGCGTTGTGCAAAACTATCGATAGTGCGGGGCTGCCATCGATGACGGCTCGATAGCACCAAACCATCGATAGCGTCGATAGTCCCATCGATAGTTCTCCACCTCTACTTCAGGGTCAGCCGATCCCACTTCTGATGTCGGAAATTCATTTGATGCACGTTCCATAATTATTTCTTAATTTTGTTTCACACAAACACTGCAAATTTTGTTCGCTATCTCAACGCTTCACAGATTGACTCAAACTCGGCAAAATTCTCGATCCACAAGAATTTCGTCATACCACGAAATCTATCAGGACTATCGCCATCTCTTTCAGCGTCAGTCAGTCAACGTCATACGCCCAGACATATCCAGACATATCCAACAAAAACCCAATCAATACTCCCAATAGGCGCCAATTACGTTTACAACCTTTACTTGCTTTACTTGCTCATCTGTAATGCTATCCGGCGAATCGACGTAATTCAAGTAAGCTTCGTTAATATGGTTCAAAGAAGTAAAATATTATATAAAAATATTATAAGAACGTTGTGGCGATATGACCAATAGTCAACGAATATTATAATTTTCTAAATAAAATTCAGAACAGAGAATTGATATATAAAATTATTCAAAACAAAGTCCGCTTAAGACTTAGTTTTCTTTCTCGGCCTTTTCTGAACTGACCACATGCTGAAAAACAAGTTGAAATTGCTCTGCTGAATGCACATGATCACTGATCATGATACCTAAATTGGGGTATCCCAATAGGTGATCACGCATCATTCTAAAAGTATGATACATTTTTATGAAATGTGATACGTATAACGAATGGAATGACGACAAACAATTTAAAAAATATGAAATGAACAAAATTTTATTGTGCAAGAAATTGCAGAACCAGGTATTGGAAATTACTTAAAGGCAAATCCCACAAAGTTATTAGCATTTTTAGGTCTTTTACAGCCAATTTGGACATTTTTGTGAAATATTGCAAACTGCCCTGTATAAAGTTAATCAGAAACAGTTCGTAAAAGCTACAGTCGGAAGCAACTGACAATAGAAGATCATGTACTTAGCATCTCTCTAATTTAATTTAAACAAGGCTCTAATTTAAAAACATAAACAACAAGAACAAAGAGTAAAATAAATTAAAAACACAAATTAAAAAACTCGGAAAGCTACAGTCGGATTCAACCGACAGTAGAAGACCCTGTACCTTGATTTACCCTGGGCGTCGATAATAGCATATATGTATATACTCACATACACATACACATACATATAAACATATGTGTGTACACCGCGTGGTGTGCGGGGCCTAGAATACCACCACAGCTCACCATAGCTTGTCGTAAGAGGCGACTAATATGGTACAGGGATGTTCCTGCCCGCTGGGTAGGAAAAGCACCTTGTAACCTCCTGGGTGAGGTATCCCTGGGGTATATGCAACTCATCTGAGAGACATATCCTTAATACGAGTAGGCGACTAAGGCGGAGCCCAGTAATGCCTTAGGATTGGACACTGGACCCACGATTGGAAACTGAAGAACCCTGGGCTGACGGCAACAGTATTCTTGCATCTCAGTAAGCGGAGTGAAATCTTGCCGAAATGGCTGCAAGGCTAATGCTGTTGCCGCCCCCATCCCGTTAAAAAGTGGCGAATCTCTGAGAACGCTCCTTGCTTCGTAGCCATTAAGTTGGCGGTACAGGCTCAGTTGAGTCGCTCCTGACTAGTGCGGATCTGGCTCTGTACTCATGTCCCCATGAAGGCTTGAGTCAACCCTCGCATGGCCTCATTGCTTGCATAGATAACCATGGGATCGCAACGCAACTGTACAACGAGCAAGGATAACGGCTTAAGAGTTGGGACCCAATTACAATGATTAATAACGATACACCAAAACAAACAACGGAGATAGTGATGGAGTCAGCATTCTCTAGGAGTAGAAAGATGGCGAGATCCCCGGTGGGTGAGCGACCGCCCACTCCGATACAAGCACCGGTGTGCTCTGCAAAGGAGCCACCAGCGGGAGGGCAGGGTGCATTAGTGGACCTTGGTAAGGAGATTTCCAAACTAGTGGAAATGATGGAGGATGGGAAAAGGCGGTCCATCCACCAACCAATGCGCGACTCCATAGAGAGCATCAGGGTGCTGTATGAGCTCGTGGCCATACAGCTCCATGACGAGGGAGCAATGGCGGTTATTAGATCGCACCAAGCTTGCCAAACGTCGCCTGTATTCCGGCTTGTAGAAAACAAAAGGAAGCAGGACAAGGGAGTACCGACGCCGAGAACTAAGCGGCAAAAGGGAGATGCCGGAACTCATACCGTGGTGGTGGAATCCCCAAAGGAGGATGTGGCGACTCCACACGTAGGTAAGTCTACACAACAGGCGGTAAAGGAGAAGAAGGCCACTAAGAGCAGGAGCAAAAGGAGCAAAAGTACGCTAAGCGACAAACCACGACCAGATGCTATCCTAATAGCAGCAAAGGGTGAGCAGACATACGCGGATATTCTCCGAAAGGTCAAACAAGACCAAACTCTAAACGGACTTGGCGAGGTGGTCACAAGAATCAGGAGAGCGCAGAAAGGGGAGCTTCTTCTTCAGCTTAACAAATCAGGTGAGAGTACGGCAGTATTCAAGAACCTGGTAGGAGAGGCCCTTGGGGAAAAGGCTGAGGTCCGAACCCTGTCGCATAGGGTCACGATCGAGTGTAAGGACTTAGACGAGATCACGACTGCAGGCGACATCTGCCAGGCGATCAAACTGCAGATGCGCATAAAGGACATCACAGAGGAGCACATCAGCTTGCGGAAAGCCTATGGCAGCACCCAAACAGCGTCGATTAAGATGCTAGCGGAGAATGCCACCAAGGCACTCTCGACCGGAGTGTTGAAGGTAGGGTGGGTAAGATGCAGACTGAGGGAGCGAGTTAGTCTCACTAAGTGCTTTAGGTGCTTAGAATTCGGGCATATGGCTAGACAATGTCCGAGCGCGATTGACAGGTCAAAGTTGTGCCGACGGTGTGGAAAGGAAGGCCACCTGGCCAAGGAATGCGCAAGAGAGCCTGAATGCATGTTCTGCAAAGACAGGCACTCGGAATGGAAGCACGTGGCGGGCAGCGCAAGGTGCCCACTCTTCAGAGCTGCACTGTCCCACAAATCATCATGCTGAAGTGCACCCTGTTAAATTTAAACCACTGCGAAGCCGCGCAGACCCTTTTGCAGCAATCGATGCGAGAGAGAACAGAGGATATCGCCATCCTCTGTGAACCCTTCAAGGCAATTCCCGGAAGCGGATGGGTATCCAGCAGATGCAAGAAAGCTGTAATATGGTCATGGGGCATCTTACCCCAGGATGTATATGCAGGAGAGGGTTTTGTGCGAGCGAAAATCAGGGGAGTAACATTTTACAGCTGCTACACTCCACCTAGCTGGGAACTTTCCCGTTTCCAGACTATGCTGCTAGCCATTGCGGAGGACGCTAGAGGGAGAGCCCCCTAGCGATAGCGGGGGACTTCAATGCCTGGGCTGTGGAATGGGGTAGCTAAGGGACAAATGCCAGAGGGACCACCCTCTTAGAGCAATTCGCTCCCATGGACATTGTGCTGGCAAACGACGGAAGGGACCTGACATACTGGAAAGCAGGTCGCGGGTCGATAATCGATGTAACCTTCCTCAGCAGCTCACTGAGAAGAGGAGCCACATGGCAAGTTGGTAAGGACTTTACCTTTAGCGACCACCAAGCGATCCACTGGAGTATTGGTACCGTGCGGAGAGAAAAGGTAAAACGTACCGGCCCAAAGTGGAAGGATCGATGCTTAGACCGGGAAACCTTCGTGGACTGTCTACGGGATGCTCGGTGGAACTCGACTAAAAGCGGAGCGGACGCTATGGCCCACCAACTCTCGAAGTGCATGGCCATCGCCTGCGACTCGTCTATGCCCAGGGTAAGGGCGAGTCCCCATGGTAAGCCATGCTACTGGTGGACGGATGAGATCAGCGAGCTTAGGCAGGAGAGCAAGGACGGTTTCCGAGCAGCCAGGAGAGCTCTTAAAAAAGCAATCAAGGCTAGCAAAGCAGAGAGCTTTCAGAAAATACTAGACGAGGCTGATGTAAATCCCTGGGGAACGGCGTACAAGGTCGTTACCAAGGTAATCCGAGGACAGGAGACATGCCCTGTGCTGCTGCGTAACATTGTGGAGACGCTATTCCCACCACACTCGCAGAGAGAAGATACCTGCATCCCAGAGGATACCTTGCCATGGCGTCGAATCTCCACAGCAGAGGTAAGAGAGGCGGTTAAGGAATTTGGAGACAGGAAAGCCCCCGGACCGGACGGCATTCCTAACAAGGCGCTAAAGCTAGCAGTGGATGCTAGGCCTAATGTCTTCATGGAAACCTTTAACACCTGTCTCGAGTCTGGAATTTTCCCAAGAAGGTGGAAACTGCAGCGGCTCATCCTCCTACCAAAGGGGTGCAAGCCTGTTGAGGATCCTTCAGGTTATCGACCTATATGCCTTCTCGACACTGTCGGAAAGATGCTGGAGAAGATAATCTGCAAGCGTCTTCAGATAGTGGTGGAAGAAAAGGAGGCACTGTCGGAGTCCCAGTTCGGTTTCAGAAAGGCACGATCGATGGTGGACGCGATCAAAGCCGTGGTGGATATCGCCTCGAGCGCGATTGAAGGAACCCGATGGCGCTGGGGTACCAATGAGTACTGCGCGGTGGTGACGCTCGACATCAAGAACGCGTTCAACTCTGCAAGCTGGGCGAGAATCCGACAGGCCCTCTTGGAAACCGGAGTGCCAGGTTACCTGATGCATTTCATCTCCAGTTACCTTTCGGACAGAACCCTAGAGTACGAGACGGACGACGGTCCGAGGCAATATGAGGTCACAGCGGGTGTTCCCCAGGGGTCGGTCCTCGGACCTCTCTTGTGTAATATCATGTATGACGGCGTCATACAGAGTCAGACTACCTAGCGGCTGCAAATTAATCGGCTTCGCTGATGACCTGGCGCTAGTGGTGGTAGCGAAGGAGCTGACGGCAGTGGAGGCAACCGCAAACTCTGCTATAAAAGTCATAGCAAGCTGGATGCATGACGCTGGCCCCCACCTGGCAGGGCACAAATCGGAGGCGGTGCTCATTACGAGCAGGAAGAAGGTGGATTATGTAAGTGTACAAATAGGAGACGCCAAGATCAGGTCGAAGGAGGCGATCAAATACCTTGGTGTGATGATCGACAACCGCCTGAACTTCCGCGCGCACGTGGAGTACGCCAGCCAAAAAGCATCAAGCAGGGAGCACTGGCGAGGATGCTCCCAAACATTGGTGGACCGAAGACAGGGAGAAGACTGCTCCTCTCACGAGTGGTATCCTCCATCCTCCTGTATGCAGCGCCAATATGGGCCCCAACGGTCGTCGGCAATCTAAGCCTCAGACGGAGGCTAGCTACGCCATACAGGCTAGCGGCTCTCCGGGTCATCTCGGGCTTCAGGACTGTGTCCGAAGACGCAGCGCTAATCCTGGCCGGAATGATTCCGGTTGACATACTCGCAGCGGAGATACACGAAATTTATGCTGCCAGAGAGCGCACCACAGCACGCAGTGCGGATAAAAGGGAAGGTGGACGCACCGCTTAATCCTGAATCTTGGGAAGTGGCTGGAACGCGATAAGGGAAGGTAAACTTCCAACTGACGCAGTTCCTCACCGCACACGGTGGATACAAAAGGTATCTCCATAGGTTCCGGTTCGAGGATATCCCGGACTGCCCATCCTGCCCAGGAGCGGTCGAGGACCTGGAGCACGTCATATACCATTGCAGGAGGTATGCAGGTAGGACAGGCTCAGTCGCCCCACCAGAAAATCTGGTAGAGTGGATGTGCCAAACGGAGGATAACTGGAGAAACGTGTGTGAGCTCATAACAGGCATCCAGAGAGATCTGAGAAGATGCGAGAAAGAGCGTAGAGAGACGGAGAGTGCCTAAGTAAGGCAACCCACCCCCGCGAGTAATACTTTGCGGTTTGACCCGGGGGGGTGTGGTGTGTGTTGTAAGGGGTGTGTTTAGTCCGTAGGCACGTAGACTGTTTGTCGGTGAATCGGGCATACTTGGTGGTACGGGCCACCTGTATCTTATTCGAAGATTTACATCCTTTATGGCGTTTCCATAAAAAAAAAAAATATATGTGTGTGTACACACATACACTTATACATACAAATATACACGCAAATACAAACAATAACCAATACTCATACAGAAATTCATACTCACAATCAAAAATCACGTATACGCCCTAGTGGCCGCCTACGCTGCGGCTTCCGCCCTCCCCTAGCCAAATGCCTAGGACTGAAAATTGTTTGTTCGATATCTCCGGTGTTTATTATCCGATTGGGCTACAACTCGCACCAAACATGCAAAGCATCTAAAACTTTAATCCTGCAAATTAATCCAGTGACTCTAAAACTGTATATATTAAGGACATTTTTACAAATATGAGGGGGAGGGCGATGAGATATCAAATTAAAAACATAAACTTGGCCTGCCTATGTAATACACGAACCAAACAAAAAAAAATACGTCCCTAGCTCTTATAGTCGCCGAGATCTCGATGTTCATACAGACGGCCAGACGGACGGAAGGACAGACGGACATGGCTATATCGACTCAGCTCATCGTCCTGATCAAGAATATATATACTTTGTGGGGTCTGCCACGCCTCCTTCTGCCTGTTACACACAAATGTCATTTGCACAAACTTAATAGACCCTTTTGTACTTTTTTAAAGTACAGGGTCTAAAAAGCTACAGTCGGATTCAACCGACCGTAGGAGATCCTGTACTTTCCTTCGCCCACACACACGCTAACAAACACTTACACATGCACACATATCGTAACGTCGCACGCAACCACACATACGCTCGCGCTGCTCCCCCCTTACTTATTGCAGGTAATTGAATCATGAATATCTCCGGTGTTTATTATCCGATTGGGCCACAATTCACAGCACAGATAAAGATTATCATAAGATTATCGTATGCCAAAGCATATCTTGTATCATTAAAATTGTGGCTGTGGCAGTTTTTCGCGGTTTTTAGGGGTGGGGGGGAGGAATCAAAAATCTAACACAAACTTGATCTGCTTGCACTATAGGGGCATCTAACTGCCAAATATGATGTCTCTAGCTCTTACAGTTTCCGAGATCTAGGTGTTCATACAGACGGACATGGCTAGATCGACTCAGCTCGTCGTCCTGATCAAGAATATATACTTTGTGGGGTCTGCCACGCCTCATTCTGCCTGTTACATACATTTCGGACTTGCACAATCTTAATAGACCCTTTTGTATTTTTTTAAAGTACAGGGTCTAAAAAACTCGGAAAGCTATAGTCGGATGCAACCAACAGTAGGAGACCCTGTACTTTCCCTTGCAGCAGCTAACGCTTACAATAGACACACACATTGACATTTTTGCCAAGGAACAATCAAACATAGACACAGTTGTAATAGTAAGCGCGAATATAACCTACCATTCTTGTGCGCAATTGAAAACAAAGACAAATCGCTGTACTTTAAACAATTAGGAAATAGTACAGGAATTCGTGAAAATGATTTTAATTTGCTTTTTAGAAATCAAAATCAGTTGATGCAAGTTGCATCATGCAACACCCTTTTTTTTGGCATTGATTTGAATTTGGTTTTCAGAACTTTTGGCAACGTTGTCAAACATTTAATAGTCGAAATAATTTAAACTAAAATTGCAGAAAGTATATTTCACTTAAAAATAACAAAATATATGTGTAAATATATTAAAATGAATGTAATAAAATGTATATGAAGACAAGGTGTTATCACATCATTTTTTAGAAAGTAAACATGCCCAAATGAACGGTCCTACAGAAAGAAAATCGAAATCAATATCAACTTTCGAAGCTGGTTTCACTAAAACTTTTATTGTGACCTTCGTACTTTCTCTGGATAAGCCCTGTATGCACCATCCCGAAATTTTACATTTCCCATACAAAAAGGGTAGGCATGGAATTTTTTCCGTACCGAATTGAAATGTTTGGTATGCAGCACTGTACAAAAAACACGAGCGAAATATCGATAAGTTCATAGGTATTGTCATCGTGTGGGTCTTGTTGGATGCTATTGAGCAACTGACATTTCGCACGAAATAAATCAGAATAATTATTCCGTACGGAAAAATGGAGGGCGAATCAAAATTTGCATTAATAAATGTAGTTAAAGCTCAGATCTGTATTTGGGACATTAGAAATAGTGAAATACAAATATTCAGACTTGCACATACATATGAACATATAATAATATGTATTACTTATTTATTTATTTGCTCGTTCTTTTCAATATGTGTACTTATATCAATATTTCGAAAGCTGCCTCCTGTTTTTAACATCTCTTCTTCATTTTTTATTAAGAAGTACCCCAATGTTACCATTGGTAAGTCCCAAGCTTCGTCGCTCATTTTAATTCCAATATGTTTTCACTTTGGCACAACAGTTGATAAAAAGTGTTACCAATTCAAAATAAGTGTTACCAATTTAAAATAAAAGTGTTACTAATCAGTCACATGCCCTTGTGCACACTGGATAAAACCTGTTATCTAATACAATCCACACACACGGAATATAGTATAGGGATTCCTGAAACTGATTTTGATTTGCTTTTGATTTGCTTTGATTTGATTTTGATTATGACAATCAGCTGTTCGCAGCTGTTCCATACAAAATTTTGTGTGTGACCAAAGAAAGTACGGAAATGACGGCCACACTAAAAGTTTTAGCATAATCAGCTCCGAAGCTGATTTTGATTTTGATTATCTTGCTGTGAGACCGTTCACCCTTGTGTGACCGTTGTGTGACTATGTAGAAAACTAGTGGCAACACGTGGTGTTTATTACAGATATTTGAAAATGGAATACTGTGTGAGCATTCTGCAATTTTATAATAAATAACTGAATTATTTAAAGTTTTAAATATGTTTTAGAATTTGAAGAGAAAGAGGAACAGTGTCTTGAAGTGGGCGGAGCCACTGTTTGGTAAGGTTGCCAGATAATCTTAAAATCAGAAGCAAATCAAAATCAAATCAGTGCGCAAAAAAGGTCATTCCGTCAACTGATTTTGATTATCTAAAAGCAAATCAAAATCAGTTTCAGGAATCCCTATAGTGTAATTTTTCCGTACGAAATTTTTGGGATGGTGCATACAGGGCTTTACATATAAAATTCTGTATAGAGCAGCTGCGAACAGCTGATTGTCAAATCAAAAGAAAATCAAAATCTGTTTCAGGAATCGCACTAATATTTTCGATAATTGAGTAGGTGGACAAATTATCCGATATCGATATATCAAATATATATATCGCGTTAAATATTATATCGGATGGGATAAGTCCCTTATACTGTGTTCACACCGTGCTCACACTGAGGTCGTAAGACCAAAGTTGGGACTAAATCTTGTCAGTTGGGTTTGAATTTGGGACTAGTCGTGAGAGCTGCGACCAAAAAATTCAGAGTGTTGTAAAACGCTTTTCTGGCAAAAATGTGGCAGCATTGTGAAATTTACCCGTATCTGATCGATATTTAACTCTGTTTACAGTTAATAAAAAAAGTAAACAAATGTAAAAAATTCGTAAAAAGTAAATTTGTTTGTTAATATTTAATTTTGTTCCAAATGGCTATTATGGGCAATATGCCATGCGCTGTGCCTCTTCGCTACACTCCATTTCGCTAGTGTCCACCATTATCTGGGACTGAGCAATTAAATCAATAATTATTTTCTCCATTTTATCATCAAAAACTTTTAATTTATACTGCAAGTCACGAATCAAATTAAATGTAAACAAAAAACAGCTGATTTTGACTTACGACTTACGACCGTTTGCTCAGTGTGAACATCTAAAAGGTCGTAGCCCCAAAAAAAAGTCGTAAGACGTGTGAATTCGGTAATGAGAACCTAACTCTTTAGTAATTGTTAAGGAGCTAGCAAAAAAAAAAAGAATTAAGTCTCCAGCTGTTATGGTTTGCGAGATCTAGGTGTTCATACGTCATTCTGACCAAGAAAATGTATACTTTATGGAGGCATCGCGAAATAGTTGAATTTGTTTCCGACATAGTTATATTTCAAACACGTCAGCAAAGTTTTGCACGAGTATATACAATGATTCACAAAGCTATTGAAACTTGTAAAATACAAAATACGTCCACCCAGGCGTTTAAAAATATAAACTAATAGTAATTTATAGAAAGGGCTTCGTTCCCTCGAATTATCACGAGATAATTTATACTCTTAATACCAAATGGCTAAAAGCAGTCAAACAAAACTTAAAAATGGCTAAATTTATGGCCAATAGCATTTTAAAATATAACTCTCAGTGCCTAAATCTAGCCATAAAATGACAAATCTGGCAGCACTGTCGCAAACAGAGCTCTATATTATCTGAAAAGGGCTGAGGTTGGTTTGGATTTATGTGGCAGTGGCCAATTATTTAAATTAACATATGCACTAACCATATTGTTAAACGATGTAAATGGAGAGAAATCTTTCAGAAGACATGTAATTTTTAAATTTAATATTTTATTTTCAATTTATCGTAATCGGGAATGGGGAATATTAAGCGCATGAACTGACTCACATAACTCTTATTGGTACAAAAGCCAAAAGGGGTAATCTTCCGGTACTTGCTATTAAATTATAATTTAATCTAATTCTAAAGCTAGTTACAGTTCCGTGTGAGCATACTCTTCATGCATAGTATCCTTTGAAATGATGTATAATCCTTCAGATGTAGTCCAACGTGTCCCATGTTGTGGACTGGGTAGACCGACAATTTCCATTTGACCGGAAATGGGTCGGCCATATGATCGTCCCGACATCCCTAAGTACATGCCTGTGTCAACATGACGCAATCGTACGTGCCCATCGCGAACCCAACTTTCGTTGGAGCAAATAACTTCCCAATGATCGCCAGTATCACCAACACCATCAACGCCATAAGCGGAAACTTCCTGCTCTCCAGACAGTGGTGATGAAAAATGATGCGAGTGTAGATTCTTTTTGGTAGTCAAATGCTCAAATCTTATTATCGCTCCACAGGCAATTGGATCACCACGTTCGCACATCATATTCGTTTGAGCTCTGATTGCCCAGTGGCTGTTAACGTCTTCCTGTTGCTCAACACCTGTAACCGATTGTTGACCAGATCCAGATCCGTACTTGACATCATGTGAATGCAAACGATATGAATAATCGGAATTAAGCAATTTTAGTATAGACCCACACGTCACATAATTAGTCTGGGCAGCTGTAAGCATAATTAATAGTATTAACATTACTAATGGAACTCGAATGGTTGTTTGGAGGGCGGCAAATTTCGAGTAACCAATCACAGAAGACCACATAAAGATCTTCAACACAACAGCAATTTTACGCACATCCTATATGTACATATATACATACCATTGTTGCCGGCCAAAATGTTGGCAAGAGTAAACAGGAGTATTAATGTTTGTAGCATTCTTTTTTTAATTAATAAGCATTTAAGTACTTTCAATAATAATTAGATTGTCATATAAACGAAGTGTTGTGAGCCGAATCTAAGGTGCCGCAAACAATTTGTAACAGTATTAGCAAAACAATTGATGGAACTATGGGTATTATCGATAATAATGAGTTTTCACACTATGTCCAACAAAAAGACTTTAGCCACGAATCGGAACGAAAAAAAAAATTGGAACACGAAGTGAACATTTTGTTATGGAACTCATGCTTTATTTTCAATGAAAATGAATAAAATAAAAGACGATCAGGTAACTGAATTTTCTTTTCAAATAACCTATGAAAAAATCTACCTTCATTTATTAAGGTCAGTTCCCAAAACAACGGAAACTGAATATTTTTGACTTTTATTTCAAGGTTCGGCTAAAAAAATGGTGTGCCCTTTGACCATTTGCCATACCAAATTTGGTACAAAGGGACACACTGACATTATGTATACTCTCACATAATTTCTTAATGGTATCCATTAAAAAACATAAACGAGAGACCGAGGAATTGTCGCGCCCATTTCTAACGCTGATAGTGTATAGTAGTATTTGGCCAATATGTAGCTTATCAACTATGTTTACGGCAATTTTAAAAAGTGCTTAAATGAGAGGTAACGGTATGATGTTTATGTAAAATTCGTATTTCTGACCAAACCAGTGCTGATTACATAGTATATCACAACCATATTCGCTAATATTATAGAAGCTGTCAATTCGCAGCATAATCTTAGACTTATTTTGGTGAAGCTAATAATCTGGTTTGTGCCGGAAATTGTCTGTATGTTTGTCCGAAAGGGGGTTTTAGTTGCAGTGGGCGCACATAGACACTCCAGTGCAGACCCTCCACTCTACATACATACTATTGGAAATCTAGAGAGTAGCCCCGCACTTTAGATTGCCGCTGCCACCACCAAGGTCTATTTTCACCACCACCATAATAACTATGTTAAACCAGTTTTTGTCCAAAATTGCCCGCGTGTTCTATATTCCACCGTTCTGATTTGTGGGTAAAGTACCGTGGCTATCTTGACGGACATGGATAAAACAAATGTCGATGCGACCGATATATATCGATATTCGTAACATCCCTAATTGTGAACTTGTAGCACAGCAATTGCTGTAAAAATAATTTTGTGGAAAAATAGCATTTATATAAAAATTGATGGCAAAGAAGCTATTTTTCTTGTATTCTGCAACATTAGCGATATGTTATTTATTTGGATTGACATGGGTAAGTTCTAAAATATCTCTTCGTTCATAATTGAGATTACATATATAGATGACGATGTTAATTTTTGCATACAAAGGCTGAGGCTGAAACACAGAAGCTTTCAATCGGCAACACTGTTGTTAATAACAGTATTCAATTAAATTCTCAAACAAAAGCATCGGTTGCAACACCTACGCAGAAAGTTTCAAGTAGTTCAGCAGCAAATGGAAACACAACCAGCACTGCTGAATGGTACGGATTGTATCTTATTAATTTAATTTTGACTTAAAATGATTATATTTCTTTAGTGCCTGCGCTGGAGCTTTGTTACCGCAAGTTGATATCAACGGCAAGGAGCTTCCAATATGTCCTGAATGTAAATGCTCTCACGTTGCGCGCAACACGACGCTAATTAAAGTAAAAGAACTAAAATCAAATAAAAAACATTTAATACAAAAGTATTCTCATCTTTTTTGTAGGTTGTTGTCATCATTGTAATCTGGATAATATCAATTTTAGTGATATATATGCTCTTCCTAATGTGCTTGGACCCACTGCTAAACAAACGTGTGAAGGCCAACAATTATCAGGAGCACACAAATGAAGATGTACTTAACATATATTCTAAATATGCAGGCATTAAGTATTGTCGACTAGCCGCTGTTGATGATGAGAATTATAATAATAATAATGATTTTATTGATGCGGCGTAGCTAGTTGGCAATAAAGAAGCAATGTTTAATCTTCACCTTAATCAAACGAATTATATTTTTTTTGTTTTATTTTCAAATGTTATAGTTAATTAGATTATTTACCTTTAAAAACACTTAATATGACTTGAATTAACAATACCTTATATTTCTCTTTCTGTGGTTTACAAGGATGAGGGCTTACCGCCCATTCCTGTTGGCAGCAACAATCAAGAGCTGAATGCCCGTGCCAATGTTCTTAATCGTGTGGGGCATCAGCAAGACAAGTGGAAGCGGCAGGTGCGAGAGCAACGGCGTCACATATACGATCGCCACACTATGTTAAATTAAGTAACATTAGTGAAAAGGATGCAGCCGTTGACGACTTAAGTTATACACATATTCCAACTGCGATTGCATATCTTTTAATTTATACTAATGTACATACATATATGTAAATGCAGAATTTGAATTGAAGTTATGCCCACAACTGTATTTTTCTCAATAATTTGATCAAAATTAAATTAGCAATGTTAGACCCAATTCATCATTGAAATAAAAGCAAATAATCACATTAAAACAAACGAGTGATTTTGGGGATAACCTGAACATAATCTCCTATGAGTTTTTGTAATCAAAAATACAGAAAAATAATTCCATTTCCAAAAGAGCCTAAGGCTTTATTTCATAATTGCGGATATAAGTGTAAGTTGGCTAGTAGCCCTTAATAGTTTCGGCGAAGGTCCAGTTCTCTTCAACTTTAAAAGGTCCTTTTATGCTGCAATCGCCAGCAGTGCAGATGCCCACTGTATATTGAGGAATACTGCGTGTGTCGCGATAATACAACACCTTCATGCATTCACGGATCTATGTATATAAAAAGGAAAATATATAATCTGCTTAGGTAATTATTACCGCTTTATATTACCAAATTGGTTGCTTCCTCGAATGTGAAATCGCGATCTTTGGGCTTACGTTCACGTACCAATGGCAGGGCCAGATGTCGCCCGAAACCGGTGGCCACTACATAATCCTCATAGGCACGTCCCCGAAGATCCACATTACCCAGAAAGGGCACACCGTTCTCATCAACGCCTCCAACGACTACGTCAATGTACAAGGGATTCATGCGGGAGCGGCGATTGTAGAGAACGCGTGTCATCCAACTGGACAAAGCCTTTGGCTTCATTACAAGACCATCATTGCAGCACTGATCTTCAATCATCTTCTGATCGATGCTGCGCTTAATTGACTGTATGTCCGCAAAATCACCACTGCCACCCAAGAGGATTTTATCATTGATCTTGAATACGCGTTCAATATTCTGATAGCGAGCTAGCGAGCCATAGGAGACAAGCGTGTCAGCAGCTAGCATGACTCCGCCATTGAATTTAATACCGATCACCGATGAACCGGTTGTGATGGCAGCCCTGCAGAATTATAAAAAATAATCTTCACTCTACTATATTGTATAGCTTATTACTTACGTGTTGTGTTTTGTGCCAAAGCGGCCAGCAGTAGTCAACTCACAGGGCAGCTGTGTTTGGGTGTTACCACTTAAAAAATTATAGAACTGACCAGGTGCTGGACCATTAAGCCACATTGGCTGTGCATGGATATTGTTGCTTATCATTTTAATATATATTTGAATATCAATCAAAGACGAAAATAGAATGATATTTGAATGTACTATCGAGAATGACAGGCACAAATAAATGCCAAGAAACTTTTGTTAGCGACGGACTTCTTAAGGTTTGTAGCACTGCAAATTGAGTATATCGATATAAAAAAACTTTCGATATATGTGATATAAACTAAACCAGAGTTGAACGCTTGGAGGACAACTCTGTCACAAACGTTACACAAGATGAGTAATTTCAATAGCAAGGCGCTAAATTCAACTGTAATTTCAAAATGAAAACGAAATGGAAAATTTTGATAGAAAACACCAATCGCCTTTTAAATTGACGTTTCCGTACAAATTCTTTCAGCATAAGTAGTAAGTATTTGTTGAATAAATCTAGAAAACGTTTAAATTAGTATAATCGTCGAATTTATGCAAGTAAATCTATCTGAATCGATTCGTGCTATAAAGAATGTTGAACATGGAAAATATGTAGTTAATTTATATCCAAACAGTTTTGTTGGTATTCTCATAAAATATACATTGATAAATTTAAATTTTTGAATAACGCCACCTATGGCGCTCAATGTTTATTTTTAGACCCTGTACTTTAAAAAAGTACTAAAGGGTGTACTAAGATTGTGTAAGTCCGAAATGTATGTAACAGGCAGAAGGATGCGTGGCAGACCCCACAAAGTATATATATTCTTGATCAGGACGACGAGCTGAGTCGATCTAGCCATGTCCGTCTGTCCGTCTGTATGAACACCTAGATCTCGTAAACTATAAGAGCTAGATGCTTCATATTTGGCAGTTAGATGCCCCTATGGTGCAAGCAGATCAAGTTTGTGTTAGTTTTTTGATACCTCCCCCTCTAGCAAAAAGTCTTTTAGTGCACGCAAGTTTACCAGAATTTCTTTGTGATGAGGCTGTGCAAACTGCAGCATATTTGCGTAATCGTGTCCAACTAAAGCTGTCGGTGGAGGCACCCTGTTTGAGTTATGGAAATGACGTAGACCATCTGTTAAGCATCTTCGCACCCTTGGTTCACGTGTGTTTGAGCTGGAAATAACTAAAAAGGGGAAGTTTCCTGCAAAACGAAACGAGTTCGTTTTCATCGGATATTCTTTCACAACAAAAGCATATCGATTCTACGATCCTGAAAAACTATCAGTTGTGGTACGACGTGGCGTAAAATTCCTAGATGGTGATTTGGAAAAGCAAGAAGATTAATCCAGTGACTCAGACGAAGAAACGAAAGAGTTTGTGAGTGCTAGCGATTAAAAAGAAGAGTCGATGGAACAGGCTGAAAGTTTTTCACGTCGTGGACTTGGGCCTTCCACTTTGGCCTAAAGTTCTACGGACAGGCCAACTAGGTAGGCCTTGAAAGCAGCACAACGTACTTAGTTGTCTGGATAGCGTTGATAACATCGAGACACCGCAAACCGTTGCAGATGCGTTGAACGGGCAGCATGCACGTGACTGGCATAATACGATGCAAGCAGAAATAGACGCTTTGCAGAAGAACAAAAATCCATTACATCCGAATGGGTTTTTCGCATAATACCGTGTTCAATTGAGGTCGTAAGACCAAAATTGGGACTTTTTGCTTGAGGCTGGTCTCAAGTCCATACAAAATCTTGTCAGTTGGGTTTGAATTTGGGACTAGTCGTGAGAGCTGCGACCAAAAAATCCACAGTGTTGTAAAACGATTTTCTGGCAAAAATGTGGCAGCATTTCGAAATTTACTCGTATTTTATCGAAATTTAACTCTGTTTATAGTTAATAAAAAAGTAAACAAATGGAAAGAATTCGTAAAAAGTAAGTTTATTTGCTAATATTTAATTTTCTGATCATTATAATTGATATGTTTGAATTTTATATTATTGCAGTAGACAATAAAAAGCGTTAGCAATGGACAGACTCTGAAGACTCCATTATAATTGAGATGTGGGCAGAAAGAAATTAGGAATTAAGAGGCCAGCACAAAAATATTCATATTTTTGCAGCTATTGATTGCCACACGCTTCTCCTAGGGAAAGGCTTGTCGAAAGTTGGTGTATTTTCTAGCGAACTCTGGCAACTGTTCGACTAAGTAACCAAATAGGCTCCTTTCCATTTGAAAGAATTCTTTAAATCGATATAGCCATGTCCGTCTGTCAGACCGTTTGTCCGTCTGTGTGAACACCTAGATCTCGTAAATGTAAATGCTTGCACTGCAAGCAGATCAGGTTTGTGTTTGATTTTTGATACCTCCCCCTCCCTCCCCCGCAAACACAGCCACAATTTTGTGCTTTGCCATACAATAATCGTATGATAACTTTTATCTGTGCTGTGAATTGTGGCTCAATCGGCTAATAAACACCAGAGATAATCAAGATTAAATTTCCTATACATTAGACATATGCATGATTCCACTCATAACATACGTCACATAAAATACATTCGAATGGAATTGAATTGAATGAGTGGAACGCACGAAATGAAACGACATTGTATGAGTGAGAGGTTCTCATTCCACTCATAACTTACTACCTGCACGTAATGAATGAACGTAAATGAATGAAGCGTAAAATGAAATGAAACATTTGGAAATGCCTAGAACATTCGAATGATTCGAGTTGTTGCGTGCGAATTCGGTCCATTCCTTTGCTTATTCTTGACAGCTGTACTTCAAAGACGCAATAATGGACGCATTATTTTCAAAAGAAGCCGACAAATCTGTATGTATTTGTTATTTTAGTAATAAGTTTAATATATAACCAAATTACATATATGCATACACAACTATAAAAACACATTTCATTTCTTTTTCATTGTTTTCAGTTGTCACTCGAATCATTCGAATGAAGCGTCTCAATTTACTGTGTTCTCATTTCATTCAATTCATTTCCATCTGTTTCGTTGTTGGGCGACTGAGTCGTACGTAAATTCACTCACTCACTCATACCAGTTTGACTTTGCTTTCATTCTCATTCCATTCATTTTCGGCATTGTGCATTTGAATGTGCCTTTTTCGCCACTCATGCAGATGTCTACTATACATGCAAACGGGGGAGGGGGGAAGTGCGAGCATGCACTTAATTTATGTACATACATAAAAAATAATAGAATAAACCACATTACAACCATATAGATTTGGGGCAACTTGAAAATTCTGCCTTTTGTTTAAAAATGTTATGCTCAGATCACAAGATTAGAAGCCCAAGTTAAGGTGATTATTATTTACAAGGTTTTGATTTATTTATTTTGTTAATACATAGTATACATGTTACCCATACATAACGTTGATTATAATGCACACCTTTTAGGGGGAATGTGGGATGTTTGTAGCATCTTGTAGATTGCATATCACTAATGACCATCCAAAATCTCTAGGAAACTCATTTAAAACTTTTTTTTACTTTGGCTTCAATATATAATTTGTAAATAATACAAGCTAATGTCACGGCCAATATTTTAGTATTCAGTGGTTTAAAGCTTTTCATTCTTCTCTAATCTTGGCAGCAACAGTATAAATTATTGCTGGAGCTGGCAGGAGTAGGTGTTGAAGGTGTGCCACTTGCACCTAGTGCTTGGCGCTTGCCATAGGAATGCGGACCGCGCATGAAAACGTTAATTAACTGACAATGTGAGCTGCAAACAAAGTTCAATTTATTTATAATTTAATAGATATTGGATTCTACATCTATAATACAAACCTCATGGTTATGCCTAAATCGGTAACAACTTCTCCATCACAATTCCAACTGGAATACTTAAAGTTATCCCCATCACTGGTGTTCTGAGCTATTGGCAGCCGAGACCCGGTTATGCTGCAGTTCTCTTGTGAGGCTGCTACATTGGTACAAAAAGTAAATTTCCGTGTGCGATAAACTTCTACAAAAGGCAGATTGCGCTGAAAATAGTATGTATGTATGGAGTTTTGAGTTAGTATTATTTATTATTTTTTTTATTTATTTTATTTTTTTGGTATTTATTATTTGTTAAGCTCCATCCGTGTGACTATATAAAAAGCCCGGAAAGCTATTGTGGGCGTAACCGACAGTAGGAGACCCTGTACTTTGCTTTGCCTTGGGTATACACTTATGCATACACTTATACATACAAATATAAGCGCAAATAAAAACAAAACCAAATACTCACAAATATATACAAGCCCGCAATAGAAAATCACGCATACGCTTTAGCGGCCGCGTACAGTGTGGTTTCCTCTTACACCTGCCAAATGCCTAGTAGACAAATTGATTATCCCACATCTTCGGTGTTTATTTGTCCGATCGGGCTGCAAATCGCACCATACATTCAATTCATCTAAAGCTTATTCAAAAAAGACAATGACAAACTGTAGATCCTAAGTATATTTACGCGAATGTGAGAGGGAGGGGGATGAAATATAAACTAAAAAACTCGTAGAGCTACAGTCGGATGCAATCGACAGTAGTAGACCCTGTACTTTCCTTTGCAGCAGCTAATGCTAACAATGCGCACACATACACGACATCGCAAAGTCAGACGCAACCACGCATGCACACTTATGTACATACATTATGTGCATGCTCGCTGCTCCCCCTTCCCTAGAATGGAAAATTCAATCTCGAATATCTCCGATGTTAATTAACCGATTGAGCCACAATTCACAACACAGATAAAGATTATCATAAGATTATCGTATGCCAAAGCACAAGTTTGTACCTTTTGTGGGTGTGGTGGTTTTTCGCGGTTTTTGTTAGAGGGGGGAGGTATCAAAAATCTAACACAAACTTGATCTGCTTGCACTATAGAGGCATCTAACTGCCAAATATGATGTCTCTAGCTCTTACAGTTTACAAGATCTAGGTGTTCATACAGACGGACAGACGGACATGGCTGGATCGACTCAGCTCGTCGTCCTGATCAAGAATATACTTTGTGGGGGTCCGCCACGCCTCCTTCTGCCTGTTACATACATTTCGGACTTGCACAAACTTAATAGACCCTTTTGTACTTTTCTAAAGTACAGGGTCTAAAAAACACAAAGATAATGCCAAGGACTTTAATTTAGTATAAAGTATATATATTCTTGATCAGGACGACGAGCTGAGTCGATCTAGCCATGTCCGTCTGTCTGTATGAACACTGAGATCTTGGAAACTATAAGAGCTAGAGACGTAGTTTTTGTTTTGTTTCGTTCGTTTTTAATTTGATATCTCATCCCCCTCCTCAAATTTGCAAAAATGTTCTTAGCATGTACATTCCATTTTTGCATGATTAAAGCGTTAGATGCTTTGAATGTTTGGTGCGATTTGCAGCCCAATCGAATAATAAACACCGGAGATATTGAGCAAACGATTTTCTTTACTAGGCAGTTAGCTGGGGGAGGAGGAAGCCACAGTGTACGCGGCCACTAGGGCGTATGCGTGATTTTTGATTGTGAGTTTGAATTTCTTTATGAGTATTGGATATTGTTTGTAATTGCGCGTATATTTGTATGCATAAGTCTATTTGTGTATGTCTAAGTTCATGTATATGTGTATGTGTATGTGAGTACATTGATACATACATATATACTGCTATTATCGACGCCCGGGCATATCAAAGAACATGGTCCCTTACTGTCGGTTGCATCCGACTGTAGCTTCCCGAGTTTTTTAAATATGTAATCCTATAACTGCACATTAAGGAATTTCCCTCTGTCTCTTTCTTCATTTATTTGAACGTTTCTCAACACATCTAATGTTCATAATATAGAGTACTTAAATGACTTTCCTGACGAGCTGAGTCGATATAGCAATATCTGTCTGTAAGAAACCCTAGATCTTGCAAACTATAGGAGCTAGAGACTCAATTCTTTCTCGTTAGGTTCGTGTGCGCGATTTGCGATTGCGGGTATATATGTATGAGTATTGGCTAATGTAGGTGGCAATATTTGCATTTATATGTGTATGTGTGTAAGTATATGTGTATGCTGATGCTATCGACGAATGATGTAAACGAAAGTATAGGGCCTCCAGTTGTCGGCTGCGGCCCACTATAGCTTGCCTGGCTTTTTATATGGATTTTTAAATTATCTTCGCTCCGTATTGAGCTTTAACTTACAATATCACCATTTCGACCTGCTGTATTCAAAAGAAAACGCAGATTGTTGAGTAACGTAGTTTTGCGGACCAATATAAGATCTATATAACCATCCCCAAGATGATTGTAGCGTGAAATGCCATTAGGGCTGCGGGAACAGGCGCAGGTTATATTGGCTCCGCATATCATAAAAAAATTGCCACGTATGATCTTCCAGTGTTCGTCGCTACGCCGGGTAAAGTTAGATTCGTAACCGCAAGATCCACTACCGGAATGTAATAGAAGCGTGTCTGGACATTGTGAGCTCGGCTGAAAAATTGCCGTCGGGGTGGCACTTAATTGAAGTTCGGGGTTTGGTGTTCCAGACGTAGAATCAACATGGGAATTTAATAGTTGATCTGATCCAGACTGTTGCAACGGCTGATCTTGACCCTGATTCTTATTCTCCTCTTGTGAGTCTAAAGGAAGCCATGAAGAACGCTGTTCTTGCAATGAATTGGCAATGCTGCAGCGCTGACAGTTTGTGTAGCATACCGAAGACTCATCGTTAAAGCGACTAATGGGACTCTGTGGCTCCAGCGGCTCTTCAAGAACTTGCAGTTCAGCATTATAGCCGCGGTTTTTTATGAATGCTTTGACGCCACTATACTCATAGCGTCTAGTGCCCATCCAGCGATACTGTTCACTCACGGCAGCTACATCGCCCAGATAACCATAGCTAAGCACACTGGCACAAAATCTCAAAAGAGATTTACTACTGCTAACGCTACAGACATCAAGCCCACGGCGCTGACCCAACAGGATATGTATAGCCGCTGTACGAACATCAGCTGTGCCATGCATACTGTAGACAATGGTATCTGTGCTCCCAGCAGGTATTATAGCCACAGGCAGATTTGGTTGGGGTATGTAAGTGGGGCGTTGTTCATCCAGGCCAAGTTCCCTAATTCGTCGAAAAACTAAGCCATTAATCACCTCAGCCACAGTGCCATCTCCGCCAACACAGCACACGCCATCATAACAGCTTAGATCATGGCTGAGGAGAATGTCACGAATTTGATTGGCACGCTGTGTGGTTATACAAGTTGCATCTATGCCTGCCAGTTGAAAAAGTGGTCGCACCTGTCGATCATAGGTCTGCAGGCCAGACTTACGCCCACCATATGGATTAATAAACACCAACAGACGGCGAACGCGTTGCCCACGAGCTGATGGGTGTTCTAAACGTATCCTTAACTGTTGCACCCAATGTTGCACTATGTACGCGTCAGCATTGTAGAAAGTAAGATGTCTTATCTGCCAGCGGTTGCAGTCCGTTTTCGATTTGCTTAATCGTTGAGCATAATTAATGGTGAGGAATTGCGCTGTTGGTTCAGTATTTCCCATTTCCTGTGTGTACAGTTCCGGTGGCCGTAGACTTTCACACTTGGTGTCGCCAGGTCGTACGTTGATTATATTATCCATATGTAGAATATGGCTATGCAGACCATAACTATAAGCAGAGTCATTGCTAATTTGTTGGTCCTCCACATTTTCTGGCAGCCGCAACTTTTGTGTACCTTTTGACTGTGTCTTTTTTGACTGAATCTGCATACGCTCCCAAACCAAATACCGTCCATGAAGCAAAACGCGATAGCTCCTTTTTTTCAGTTGAAAGTTGTTAAGTAACACATCAGAGCTAGCACAAGTATCTACAGCAGGAGTAGTCGGCTTGCCAAATTCTTTGCTGCTGCTGTTTTGCGTCATGATGGGTTTCGACTCTGAAACACAATGGAAAAAATAATAAGATAATAATTTATACATAACATATATCTGCCCAAATACATATCGAAATTACATATGTTTTTATTATAATATTTAGCTTTATAAGTTTGACGTACAACATGTCATTCGGTAGTAAACTCAGTACTGATAAAGACGGAATCTAACCACTAGGGAGAAATACATATAAAAAAGCCCGAGAAACTTCAGTCGATAATAACCAAAAGAAAGAGACCCTGTACTTTGCTTTGGTCGTCGATAGTAGAAGCATATATGAACATACACACATAACCTTATACATACAAATATACGCGCAAACACCCAAAAAGCAATTTGAGCGTTTTCCGACTATTTTCAGATACTTTTTTCTGAGCATTTACACTCATAAAGTGTGCAAGAGTCCGGAAAGAGTGTTTTTAGACCCTGTAGATAAAAAAAGCACAACAGGGTCTATTAAGTTTGTGCAACTCAGAAATGTATGTAACAGGCAGAAGGAGGCGTGGCAGACCCCACAAAGTATATATATTCTTGATCAGGACTTAATATAATAGATCCTTTTGTACTTTTTTAAAGTACAGGGTATAAAAAATACATATCTAAGTTCAAGATTATAAAATTAGAATGGGTTTACAATTTATCAATGTTAAATTTAGGTTAACCCTCTAAGCCCCAAACCTTTAAATAATGCCTAAATTTTATTTGAACAACTATGTCTAGGGTGTACTGGGGCCACTGAGCTCAAAAATGACCTCAGAAATGGTATAGCAGCTTTCGTTTACCTGGCAGGTGAGATAATTGAAAAAGTATCTCAAGGTATTTATAGGGCTCTGAATAAGAAAAAAACCCTACCCATTCGATTATATCAAAATTTAATTATTTTTAAAGCTCACAAGAAAAAAATTGGAATGTTAATACCTTTTGCTCCCATTTTTTTAAACATCGCAGAAAATCAATTCATGCAAAAAACTCAATTTTAAAAGTGAAAAACAGATGCCTTGTGCAAATCAAAATAAAAATACGGTAAAAGGTTCGAAAACCTTCCAAACCTTTTGCAAATACAAAAGCTATAATATTAGAGAACCCACAAAAAATATTAAAATAATAAAAAAGCTAACCGTTATTTTTATAATTGCAAAAATGTAATAAGTGCCTTGAGGCACTCTTGGGTATTAGAGGGTTAAACACTTTTTTACTCACTGAACACATCCGACTTGCACTTGCGTAATGCACAGACTAAGTAAATTTGTGCATTTTTAATCATCTTGCTTATCGAAGAATATCATTCAGAATATGCTTAGACATAAAAGCTTTCTATGAGCCTAGGTGTAGAGAGCACCAAATGTGTTCCGAAAACGCTTTTATTTATATGCCTACCCAGAAAACACTCTGAAACGCGGCTCTTTTCAGACACATAATTTAGAGCGCTCCTAACTTTGCCTGCTGGGTAAGAACGGATCAGCCGAACTCACCCGATAGTACAATACTCTGCACCCAATTTTGCTGCAGGCATACATTGACATACTCTTATGTATACATTGCAGTACTGCAACGATGTTTCTTCTTCTTGGTTGCTAACATCGCAGTGTCTATTGGGAAAATTAACACTTTTAGTGGCATAAATTAATAACTCATGAACGAAGCTAAATAATTTATTTGGTCTTTTGATTTGAGTTAATAAGGCCTAATACATATGTATATTGACATAATGTGAGTAGTTGCCAAATACTATTCGGAAAATACGTAAAACTCAAATTATGTATGCCACGCCTCCTCCGCCCTCAGATCAAATAAATTAAATTCAATAGCTTATTATAAGCACAATTTTAAACATAGAAAGATGCGATTTGGCATTGTACACTACAATAATCTATCCAAAAACACGGAAGTGTTGTGCGCCGCAGCGTTGCCACTTCGCAAGCAATTACTGTTAATTACTGTTACATATATCGGCTATCTACCAACTAGCGATGCAAAACTAGTTGTAACCGACCCGTTTGTTACCGGTATTCCGACCATTTTTTGCATTGACTCGAACCGGGTTTAAAAAACTCGGAAAGCTACAGTAGAAGACCCTGTACATAGCATCTCAATATAATTTAATTAAAAAAAGGTATAAATTAAAAAAACATAAAAAACAAGAACAAAGAGTAGAAAAAACAATAATACAATTTAAAAAAACTCGGAAAGCTACAGTCGGATGCAACCGACAGTAGGAGACCCTGTACTTTCCTTTGCACACACACACACTAACATACACTCACACATGCACACATAGCGCAAAGTCACACGCAACCACACATACGCTCGCGCTGCTCCCCCCTTACCTAGCACAGGGAATTGAATCTTGAATATCTCCGGTGTTTATTATCCGATTGGGCCGAAATTCACAGAACAGATAAAGATTATCATAAGATTATTGTATGCCAAAACACAAGTTTGTATGTGTAAAATTGTGGGTGTGGCAGTTTTTCGCGGTTTTTGGGGGAGGGGGGGCAGGTATCAAAAATCTAAAACAAACTTGATCTGCTTGCGCTATAGGGGCATCTAACTGCCAAATATGATGTCTCTAGCTCTTACAGTTTCCGAGATCTAGGTGTTCATACGGACGGACAGACAGACGGACAGACAGACGGACAGACAGACGGACAGACGGACATGGCTAGATCGACTCAGCTCGTCGTCCTGATCAAGAATATATATACTTTGTGGGGTCTGCCACGCCTCCTTCTGCCTGTTACATACATTTCGGGCTTGCACAATCTTAATAGACCCTTTTGTACTTTTTTAAAGTACAGGGTCTAAAAAGCGAAAACTCAAATAAAAGAGATTTTTATACGACCGTCCGACCGCGGGATCGAACCCGCAACCATTCGACTTCAAGACCAACGCTCTACGCAGTAGGCTACAGAATCGTAGAGAAAATTATTAATTACTTTTCTTCATAACTGCTTTGTTTAGATAAAAATTGCACCAATCATTCTAAGCATTATAAGCTTTGTTTACACAAAATCATAAGGCAGTGACTTTAAAACTGTGAATGTACGAGTTTAAAAAACATTTTTGGAAATTTGAGGGGGAGTGGGAGGAGATATTGGTCATCAGACACAGACTTCACCTGCTTATGCAATACACTAACCTAACAAAAAAAGAATTAAGTCTCTAGCTCTTATAGTTTGCGAGATCTAGGTGTTCATACAGACAGACTACTTCATCTTTTACCAATTTTCAATGACCATATGATGTCGTGATCGTACCGCCCCCCTTCTATCTGGTTGCAACCAGACAAATTGACATTGACAACTTCAAAACACAAATACGTACATATGTACATATGTATACACACGCAATTTCACGGAACTTATTCTTATTAGTGACAGAAACTCGTAAAGAGAAGACCAGCGGGAAAGAGCAACTGCAAAACGACAACGTAAGAAAGTAGGGAAAGCTACAGTCGGACGCAACCGACAGTAGGAGACCCTGTACTTTGGTTTGCCCTGGGCGTCGATAACACCAGCAGCACATAAAGTACACAAAAACACTTATACATACAATTATTTGCTCAAATACAAACAATAGCCAATACTCATAAAGACATTCATACTCACAATCAAAAAAAATCACGCATACGCCCTAGTGGCCGCGTACACTGTGGCTTCCCCCTCCCCCTCCCCCTGCCAAATGCCCAGTACAGAAAATTGTTTGTCCAATATCTCTGGTGTTTATTATCCGATTGGCTTGCAAATCGCACCAAACATTCAAAGCTTTATTCATGCGAAAAAGGAAAACAGTGACTCAAAAACTGTACATGCTGGGTATATTTTTGTGAATTTGAGGGGGAGGGGGGTGCCACGCCACCTTCTGCCTGTTACACACAAATGGCATTTGCACAAACTTAATAGACCCTTTTGTACTTTTTTAAAGTACAGGGTCTAAAAATAGGAAAAAATGACTGATTTTCAATTTTATATGCATTAACCAAAAGTTGGATAATAACAACAAAACAGCCACAACACAAAAAAAATGACAAACAAAACTTGACTCGTACACGGTCCCCTCTGCTTGTGGTGTTTTGACCTTCACCTTGGAAAAATGCGTTAAAGTATTTAAATTTGTTATTGTTGTTGTTATTTATGTGTATATGTACATGTGGATTTTTAACTGTTCGCTGCGACTGACTGACTTTAACTAACGACTACTTCGACGTCTGTTAAATAGAAGGTCAATACGGATTGCTCTTAGTAGAAACTGGTTTTGTGTATACAAGCGTATCGGGAAGAATGCATTAGTCAGGAGCACCCGACAGTGTAATACTCGCCATCACTGTCACTGTATAAACATTCGAAAAAACTATAGTCAGAGTCTGTTGACAGTATGAGGCTATACTGTGTACTTAGCATTTAAATTTGGCAGATAAAATAATATAAAATTTAAATTTTAGACATACTGATCAGACGAGCGCATCCGACAGTATAATAGGCGTTAATATTCCTGCGGTTGAATTTGGAATATTGATTACACACAGGGCTGCAAATAATAGTTGTCTTTAAGAAAATTTAAGAATAAAACAAACGCCAACAAGAGTGGGAAAAATACACATTGATTATTTTTCTATGTCAAATTCGAAATTATGAAAAACTTTTGTTTTTAATTTTTATGATATGAAGACAACCTTATTAGACCCTGTACTTTAAAAAAGTACAAAAGGGTCTATTAAGTTTGTGCAAATGACATTTGTGTGTAACAGGCAGAAGGAGGCGTGGCAGACCCCACAAAGTATATATATTCTTGATCAGGACGACGAGCTGAGTCGATCTAGCCATGTCCGTCTGTCCGTCTGTCTGTCTGTCTGTCTGTCTGTCCGTCTGTCTGTATGAACATCGAGATCTCGGCAACTATAAAAGCTAGAGACGTAATTTTTTTTTTGTTTGGTTCGTGTATTACATAGGCAGGCCAAGTTTATGTTTTTAATTTGATATCTCATCCCCCTCCCCCTCAAATGTTCTTAGTATATACAGTTTTAGAGTCACTGGATTCATTTTTTGCAGGACTAAAGCTTTAGGGGCTTTGCATGTTTGGTGCGAGTTGCAGCCCAATCGGATAATAAACGCCGGAGATATTGGACAAACAATTTTCAGTACTAGGCATTTGGCTAGGGGGAGGGGGGAAGCAGCGTATGCGGCCACTAGGGCGTATACGTGATTTTTGATTGTGAGTATGAATTTCTGTATGAGTATTGGTTATTGTTTGTATTTGCGTGTATATTTGTATGTATAAGTGTATGTGTGTATGTATAAGTGCATGTATATGTGTATGTTAGTATGTTCATATATGTTTTTTATTTTATTTCCGACTTTCGATGTCCCTTCTCAGACCTCTAAAAATCGCAATTACAGTTTTAATGTCACTGACCTCCGAATCATGGACAAGCAGAACATAAACAAGGAAGGTATAGCAGAAAAGAAAATCTTATATATCAAATAGTTTTCATTGGATTACTCAATTATCTTTTCGTATAGTCAGTGAGAACTACATACCTATACTCGAATTTAACCGAGCAGAGCTAATACAGCTTAATTGCCTAGATATATATATACATACATATATTGAGTTTATTCTAAAGCTTTTGAATATTCTTCCATAAAATGTCTGAGCGTGAGCGCCAAAAAGCAAATTTTAGAAGAGAATGTTTTTCTTAGTTTTTTTCATTTTTTCTGGATTTTATTAAACTTTAAATATAATCTTTTTAATGTGTTATGCAAGTAATATAATCGTTTTAAGGTTTCTTTTCAATAAATACTATAATTTGGAAAAGTGCCGCCCTATTTCCGTTTCATTACTTTTACACACCTGTTTAATATTATTACAATGCTTTAATTATATCCATTTTAGGATTCCGAGTAAATGCCACTAGGCGAATAGAGAGACGCTTCTCTTTATTTTTCAAACAGTTAATTTCAATATTTCGATGCACTATACATACATACATACATATGTACATATGATTTTTGATTGTGGGTATGAAATTCATACTATGAATGTATGTATGAGTATTGGTTATTGTTTGTATTTCCTTGTATATTTGTATGTATAAGTGTATGTATATGCGAGTATGTACATACATATATGCTGCTGCTGTTATCGACACCTAAGGCAAATCAAAGTACATACAAGGTCTGCTACTGTTGGTTGCATGCGACTGTAGCTTTCCGGGCTATTTTTTATGCAGCTTAAAAAATATATAAAAATATACCGAAATTTGACGCCTTTGCCGGTGCCTTAAACCATCGTCGTAAACCTCTAATGTGAGAAAGTTAGAATGTGAAAATAAAAAAAAAAAGTTAAAAGAGGACCAGTGATAAGGAGAGTCGCTTTTTGATTGCGGGTAAATATACGTAGTGATGGTGTATGACATGTGTATGTACGTATATGTATGTGTAGACTAGACCCTAGACAGGGTCTTCTAGTGTCTGTTGCGTCTGACTGCAGCTTTCCGGCTTTTTGCATATATATTTCTAATTGTACATAAACGAGATAAGACAGAACTGTATAGTGTATGCCTTGTACGTTATTAACTTTCAAGGCATAACACGCTATTAAGATAATACTATAACGGTGTACACACTGATAAAATATAATTACAATACGTGAGACCTAGGCACTCTGAGTAAGGGGATAGCGATGAAAGCGACGTAAAATATAGAAAAACAGCCAAAAATTGTGAAATACAAAACTACAATAAAGACATTGAAATCGAAAATCACCGAAAATAATAAAACATATTTTTAGAGTCTATGATTTGAACTTGGCAAGCAATAAAAGTCAGTTGATTAAATGCTAGCTTGACATCGATATCACTGGCCAACGAATCTTAACGCTATTGCTGTCTATTTCGAATTGATACCTTATGCCTTGGAGCAAACGTTGCTCATTCCGTTAGGTTTCGAGTCTCAGCTCTGGGCTGTCGCCTACACAAAGCCCACACACTTTGCTAGGTGCTCGAAACTTTTACAAGAACAAAATTCACACATTCAGCGGCTGCGACCAACCAGCCAGATAAAACCCAGGCGCTTTGCTCAACGCTTGAAGGTATTACAAAAATAGGAGGGAAGGCTACAGTCGGACGCAACCGACAGTATGAGATCCTGTACTTTGCTTTGCCTTGGGTGTCGATAACAGCAGCATATCTTCTATTATCCGGGCTGCAAATCGCACCAAACATTTAATGTGTCTCAAACTTTATTCATGCAAAGAAGAAATGAAGACAGTGACTCTATAACTGTATATACTATATTCTTGATAAGGACGACGAGCTGAGTCAATATCGCCATGTCCGTCTTTCTGACTGTCTGCCTGTCTGTCTGTCTGTCTGTCCGTCTTTATGAACACCTAGATCTCGTAAACTGTAAGAGCTTGAGACATCATATTTGGCAGTTAGATGCCCTAATAGTGCAAGCACACCACAAAATGCGACCACAGCCACAATTTTAAAGATACAAATTTGTGCTTTAGCATATAAAAAGATTCAAGATTCAACTTTCTGATCTGGGCAAGGGAGTGGAGCTGCGAGCATGTACTTAATATAACATAATGTGTGTCACTTTGCGATATGTGAGTGTTAGCATGCGTGTATGCAGAGGAAAGTAAAGGGTCTCCTACTATCTGTTATATCCGACTGTAGCTTTCCGGGCCTTTGTCATCTATGTTTGCCAAAAGCGATCTCCCAAAAGCTGCACTTGGTACCAATGATGCCTTAATTTCATATTTGTTGATGAAAACAGTTTGTAGCTATTTGATGTGTCCAATACAAAATGATTTGGAGTGAGCGCTATGTCATTCGCAGAGTCCAGGCTGACGAAAGCGAGCGGGCGTGTATTTATGATAAACTGTGCTTCCTTTATCGAGCTTCTTAATATTCATTATGAAGGAATAGCTTGTCTTAATCGTAAGCAAAAGATGCTCCCATGCACCGTTCATGTGCGGCGCTGCTGGAGGATTGAAGGCCACTTTAGGATGCCTTCGTACTTGACGGCTATTTTATTGTGTCGATCTAGACGAGCTTTTTACTTACGTATTGTGAACTGCACGTAATGTTAAGCAACCTCAACACTAACCTCACTCAAAGACTTAATAAACTTCGTCAAATCATCGTGTCAGCTGACAAAGACCAAACGCGAGAATAAATAACACACCGGTGTCACTATAGACCGATTAGGTATATGTGTGTTACAAGATCCCAATTCGAATTGATTAACCTGTTAAGCAATGTGTGTAATGTAGAGTATGCCCTAATAGGCATCATTGATGACAGTTTCGTGTAACATTAGATGAATATCTTGGTAGCTTTTGACCTACACAGCTCAGGCTCAGGCAGGACTATTGTATCCCCCATCGTGTCGACTGCATTCATTCTCCCTTTTACCGGCAAAACACCTTAACTTCAGCTCAATTTTGCCTGTGCAGCACGGTTTGCACTGTCTTTAAACTTACAGTTATTACGGTTGAGCTCGAATTTGCAAATGACGAAAACGTGTTAAGGAATATCCGTTATGTCAATCATCTCAGGATGATCTGGTGCATCTTACCAATCGTTGCTCAGAATTTTCCGAAGTCAGGTCCGCCTTGCCATTGTGTCAACTCTGAATTCTTGGTCATTTTTGAAATGAGTTGTTCCACATTAGAGAGCTTCAAAATTTTTCCCTGTGCATCACGAACTTTTGAAAATTGCGTGGATCCATAACTAGCCAATGCAGGATGGTTTTTAAATCTAAACAATGCTACATAGCGCTATCGATTCGGAGTTAATGACTTTTTCTCTAAGCATGACTTCAAGAGCTAACTTACTTATTAGAGCAATCAACATCAAATCGATGTCATCTTGTGTTACTCGTAAGTAGCGATGCATGCTAATTTGCGTCGATGAAAGTATGTAGAGCCACGCAATTTGGTACAACAAGGCTATGTGCAACATCTTGGAATTTGCATAGCAGCTGTTTGGCGCAGATCCTTTTTCCATTTTTCCGCAGCACCCCAACCGTATTTTAGTCGGCTTATCTGGATTTAACGCTTTAAATATTGGCAAATTACTTTATTACTTTATACTTTTCTTTTATGAGAATAGTGCTATACAAACAGCGTTTTGCTAATGTCTCCAAACCGTTGCCCCACATTAGGCCGCGTTCATACTGTTCATTCTTCTTTGGTCAAGTCTGAACAAGGATTTCAACAGCATCGTGAAACTCTTGCTGCTTACAGTCATAGTGATGTAGGAATTCAGAGCGCTCTATATTGCTGACCGTTGGATTCTCCAACCCAGACACTTAGACACTATCGGCTCGTTCCATTTTCACGGATCCTGGGAGAAAACTTCAACCATTCACTTGCTTTTCCCATTGTTGGCCTAAGCACAAAAAAGCACACCTTTTGATTCCAAGTTCATTGTCCTGGCGTTATCGAAGATTCTTCATATAAAAACGCAAATTTTTCTATCAACTTGCCTTGGTAAATCTGCATACTGGCACTATATGGAATAATTGGCGCCCACACTTTTGCTTTAACTACCGCTTACGAAGCTCCGATTGCTGTTTGAGGCGATGACTATAATCGTTATCATAAGCAACGGCATTCTATACATTTTTGCTTAGATTGCTGAAGCTGAGCTCTGTACTCGTTGTGTGCTGCTCTGGCTCGCAACTCTAATTAGTGTTGACCTTACATGACGAAGGTGACACAACTATCTATGCCCCCTCTGCCATACGAGAAAACCAGTCAATGAAAGCCTTATATTTGAGGCACTGATCGCGCCAGCTGAGCTTAAACTGATTTGACAGTTTGTCTATTAGTTCTTTAACAAATATCGGATTATGAAGATATGTACCTCCAATTTGCACGTCTCGAAGATACCTTTGGGTGAAGGTAGCTCCCTTGCCTTGTCGATAATCTTCTCAAAAATGTGTTCAGGTCTTCCACATTTTAAAGAGTGCCAATGACATCTGGAACCAAATTTAGCAAAAATTGTTTATCCTCAACTAGTGCACGTGCCTTGCATTGACATTTTTGCAGACGCAGCATATTTACCACAATTGGAAAATCGGGTACTGCAGTGCTGTTCCCGAAAGTGCTCACAAACTCGCCTGGTTCGCCGGTAAATAAAGATATGTAGGTCCTTTGCGCACTCGTTAGACTACATGATGGAAAACACCATAAACCAATCATAAGACCATATGCGCTAGAGTTCTGTATGTATTTGTCCCCTATAAAGTTTTTCTCTGCGATCTTTCAGCACGGAGGGGGGGAGGTATCAAAAATCTAACACAAACTTCATCTGCTTGCACTTTAGGGGCATCTAACTGCCAAATATGATGTCTCTAGCTCTTACAGTTTACGAGATCTAGGTGTTCATACAGACGGACAGACAGACTGACGGACATGGCTTAATCGACTCAGCTCGTCGTCCTGATCAAGAATATATACATATACTTTGTGAGGTCTGCCACGCATTTCGGATTGCACAATCTTAATAGACCCTTTTTGTAAATACATTTGTAATTAAATAAAATATCCAGTAATTTGAGGTTTCATGTTCTTAAAATATTCGTTTGGTTGTAAAAAAATAAAATATGACATTTTATGCCGATCCGTTAATGTTTAGAAATAAAAGATTTTCAGTAAAAAATAGGTTTTTTTTTGCGAAAATTAGGGTTTTTGAATATTTGGTAATCCTTGCAATAATTTGTTGTTCCTGTACATTTGTGTGTAACAGGCAGAAGGAGGCGTAGCAGACCCCATAAAATAGATATTTTCTTGATTAGGGCAGCGAGCTGAGTCTATGTACCCATGTTCGGCTGTCTGTCTGTCCGTCCGTCTGTATGAACACCGAGATCTCTAAAACTATTAGAGCTATATATCTGAGCCCCCTCCCCCTGAAATTCGCAAAAATAGTTTTGCAGAGACTGTCTTTATTCCTACAAATAAAGCTTGAGAAGCAGAGAATGTTAGAGACGAGTTGCATACCGATCGGATAATAAATACCGGAGATGGGATATGATAATCAATTTTCTGTACTAGGCAATGAAGGGGGAAGCCACAGTGTACGCGGGCGTAGGGAGGTGTGGTGTAAAGTATATATATTCTTGATCAGGACGGTGATCTGTATAAATACCGAGTTCTCGGAAACTACATGTTAGAGCTAAAGACTTCTTTTTTGTTAGGTTCGTGCATTGCGTAGGCAGGTCAAGTTTATGTCTAATTGTTTATATCTCATACGCTTAAATTCGGGAAAATATTCTTAGTAGGTACAGTTTTGAGTCACTCACTGTCTCCCTTCTTTGCACGAATAAAACTTAAGATGTTTAAATGGTTGACGCCATTTGCAGCCCAATCGGATTATAAACCGTTTTCAGTAGATAATCAGCTTTCAGTACAAGGCATTGCGCATGGGAACGTGTGATTTTTGACTTCGGGTATGTATGTACATACATATGTATGAGTTATGTGGATGTTTTATGTATTTGTGCGTATATTTGTATAAGAGTATGTGTGTCCCAACACTGGAGGTCCCAAACAGAAGAGGAGGGAACTGCTCATGAGCATCGTGAGATCAATAGGCCTTTACGCAGCCCAGGTATGGTGTACGGCGATAGCTCATGCATCGTACATAAGACAAATGAACTCTGTGTACAGGATCTGTGCACTCAGATTAACCTGCGCCTTTCGAACGGTATCCGCGGATGCGGCCCTTGTTCTAGCAGGAGCGGTACCGTTCGACTTACTAGCTAAGGAACGCGGAGGTGACGGAGACAGGCAGATATCATGGCAGGAGTGGCAGCGAAGATGGGAGAACGGAGCAAACGGAAGATGGACTCATCGTCTGATTCCTGACCTGGTACCCTGGGTCAGTAGAACACACGGCGGTTTGGATTTCTATCTCACCCAGTTCCTCACCGGACATGGGTGCTTCAACGCGTATCTCCACCGCATTGGGCACGCGGAGAACCCCTGGTGCACCTACTGTGAGACGCACACGGCTGAAGACGCGGAGCATGTCTTTATGATATGCAGAAAATTCTCGAGAGAGAGGGGAGAACTGGAGAGCATCCTGGGTGAGCAACTCACAGTGGAGAATGCTGTACCGCATATGCTGAGCACAGAAGTGAAGTGGGATGCTATGAGTGCGATGGCGGCCGCAGTTATGAAGACACTGCGACGGGAGGAAAGGCTAAGAGCCATAGCCAATTCGGAAGCTGGCCAGTAGTGGCCGAACCCACTTCCCGATGTAATACCTAGCGGCAGTTCCGAGAAAAAAAAAAAACATACAAATATATACTAAAATACAAACAATAACCAATACTCATACAGAAATTCAAACCCACAATCAAAAATCACGCATACGCCCTAGTGGCCGCTGTGGCTTCCCCCCTCCCCTAGCCAAATGCCTAGTACTGAAAATTGTTTGTTAAATATCTCCGGTGTTTATTATCCGATTGGGCTACAACTCGCACCAAACATGCAAAGCATCTAAAACTTTAATCCTGAAAAAAAGAATCCAGTGACTCTAAAACTGTATATACTAAGAACATTTTTGTAAATTTGAGGGGGAGGGGGATGAGATATCAAATTAAAAACATAAACTTGACCTGCCTATGTAATACACGAACCAAACAAAAAAAAAATTACGTCTCTAGCTCTTATAGTTGCCGAGATCTCGGTGTTCATACAGACAGACGGACAGACAGACAGACGGACATGGCTAGATCGACTCAGCTCGTCGTCCTGATCAAGAATATATATACTTTGTGGGGTCTGCCACGCCTCCTTCTGCCTGTTACACACAAATGTCATTTGCACAAACTTAATAGACCCTTTTGTACTTGTTTAAAGTACAGGGTCTAAAAATATGTTTAACCTAAATTTAACATTGATAAATTGTAAATCCATTCTAATTTTATAACCTTGAACATATGTATTTTTGACGTTACATTTTGAGTAAAATAAAAAAAATTATAAAAATTGTAATAATTTAATTTTTTTTTTTAACTCTTGTACAAACCAATAAATGTCTGAAAAGAGCCTTTTTCGTGGGTACTGCTGCTATCCAGCAAGCAATTTGTGCGTTTAGAGTCAGAAAATACTTTTGATTGTTTTTTCTGAACATTTACAGTCATAAAGTGTGCAAAAAAGAGACCGGAAAAGAGTGTTTTTTTCTTTGAAAATGGTTGCACTTTAATGGGAAGATTTCTGAGTCCGAAGCATAAAAGTTGCCTTATTATGCCCTTAAATCTTCACGAAAAAGGCAAGTACAGAATCTGCTACTGTCAGTTGCGTCCGACTGTAGATTTACGTCCTTCTATTGTTTTATTTATATTTCAAGTATTTAGTTGAGAATTCAGGCAAAGTCAGTAAGTTGACAAATTGATTTCCTATAATTTTCTTTCCCTTTGTTGGTGCAACTGTTGTGAAGCATTCAAATACATATCGTAGTTATCTGATGTCGTTGCAAAATGTTGTACGTCAAGAGAATGGAGAAGACAGGAGTCATTATATGTACAAAGCACTGTTATCTGCACAGCTGTGAGGTACCACAACAATAGCTACATATATGTACAAACATACGTAGGAACTTGTTAATGTACATATCTGCAAGTGTAATTGTACATAATTGAGAACTTATTTTTGCCTAAACATTGATGCAATTCAAATGGTATGTGTGAAATGTATTTTCATGTGTACTTCTAAAGTTTTATTTACCGGTTTTACAATAAATTACCTTGTATATATCAAAGCATTTGCTTTTCGCAATACAATTCTTGAAAAGTTAAGGAAATATGATGCACGCACCTACACAAATATTTGCACTGGTTCATCTACGTACATATACGTAAATGCATAACTGCAGTTATACTACGTGTTGACACAATCACCAATAGTAGCTTTATAGTGCGATATTTTCAGACTTACTAGCCCTTAAGTAAAATATTAACTGACAGTAATAAAAAACAAGACGTTAAATATGCGTCACTCAGTAACCCACACCCATCATACAAAAAGAAAACAAAACATACTAAAATGTAGAGGTGGCAAAGCATCGGTATAAATATCGATAGTTTGGTTAAATATCGAAAATATCTTAACTATACCGATAGTTCTAAAAAAAATTGCCAACGACTTGCTTCCCAGTGTTGCCTGGTTAGCTTGTTTCAGGCTAGATCTAGCTTATTTAAAATTGGAATAGCTTATAAAAATTGCCAATAGCCTATAACATATTCTAGCAGTTAACTCATTCCCGTGGTCAAGTCCGTTTTCAATCATCTGTATAAAAATTTGGCTAATAATATGTACTTAAATATACATATTTAACGCAATAACAATCATAAGGTTTGCTTTATACATGTCTTGTCATAAAATAAAATATTTAAAAAAAAAAGATAAATATTTAAGTAACCAAGTATATAATAACATATATGATTTGTTAAGTACTTTAATTTATGTAGTTACTTAAAAACCGCAATCCTTTGTGTGTTTCAGGACATTTTAATCTTATTTTAGCTTAATGTTGTGTCACCATAGAGAAACTAAAATGCTTTTTCCTCAGGCAGTATCATTCAGTACATTCACATTCGTCGAATAATGGTGTTTCCACGCGCAAAGCTCATTCACATTCGGATTTTGTCCGGAATAAATTAGCTGCTGCTCTTGCTACAAATATTTTTAGACCCTGTACTTTAAAAAGTACAAAAGGGTCTATTAAGATTGTGCAAATGACATTTCTATGTAACAGGCAGAAGGAGGCGTGGCAGACCCCATAAAGTATATATGTTCTTGATCACGACGACAGCCCAATCAGATAATAAACACCAGAGATATTGGACAAACAATTTTCTGTACTGAACATTTGGCAGGGGGAGGGGGAAGACACAGTGTACGCGGCCACTAAGGCATATGCGTGATTTTTGATTGTGAGTATGAATGTCTGTATGAGTTTTGGATATTCAGGCCTGTTCCCATTTACGAAATCGATCATTCGATTTACTTTTTGAAAAAAATGGGCTTCCTAAATTCGATGTATTGTACTTACACACTAAGCTAATCTATTTCGAAATGGAACAAATATGAAGCTAATCGAAAACGATGAATTGAAATTTGGAACCCCATTTTTTTTTCAAAAAGTAAATCGAATGATCGATTTCGTAAATGGGAACAGGCCTGATTGTTTGTATTTGCACGTATATTTGTATGTATAAGTGCATGTGTATGTGTATGTGAGTATGTTCATATATGCTGCTGCTGGTATCGACGCCCAGGGCAAACTAAAGTACAGGGTCTCCTACTGTCGGTTGCGTCCGACTGTAGCTTTCCGAGTTTTTAGATCCTGTACTTTAAAAAAGTACAAAGGGTCTATTATTTCGTGCAAGTTCTAAATGTATGTAACAGGCAGAAGGAGGCGTGGCAGACCACACAAAGTATATATATTCTTGATCAGGACGACGAGCTGAGTCGATATAGGCATGTCCGTCTGTCCGTCTGTCTGTCCGTCTGTATGAACACCTAGATCTCGTAAACTATGTATAAGAGCTAGAGACATCATAAATAGAAGAGAACATGTTAACCTGTTCCACATTGTCTACATCTTGAACAAAACAAACGCAATAGCATTCATTTAATCAAAATGAATTAATTTATTAATTTAAAACATAGGTAGAGCTCGATATTTTATAAATTGTGATGACAGAAATATCTTGCGGAAAAGCTTTTTTAGCTAGGACAAATCGTGAAAGTTTAATTTTTTACATGCATTTTTCCTTTACAAATGGGTGACTATTCGCCTGTGCAGAAACACTCACATGTACCGCAGAAGAGTTTGCTAGCGTCATCGATGTATCGATAAAACATTGAACATCTTTAACGCTTAAGCTTGGTTCTCAGATGCCAGGATTTTTTTTAATGAAATTTGCAATATATTACTTGAGTGGATTATAAAATACAGTGCTACCAGCCTTAAATAAAATTCCAAAAAATGTACTTTATGTTTTGATTTTAATTTGTCAAATAGAATATTAAATCTATTACGAAATTCCAATTTTGTTGGCGGTGGCTGCAATTAAATAATAAATAATCGAGTAAAAGAAGGAAGAATATTGGGTGAACCTATTCATACTAGAGAGATGCATTAAGGGACACTTTTAATATAGATGTTGTCCATGTGATTCTGTTAGATCCCACTAACAATAATGCTCTTTATTGGGCTGAATTCAAGGAATAAATGGGGCATTTTTTCTTAAAGTTATCTGTTATGCTGTTTATTACAATACACACAATCCATCGATACGGCAACTCTGCAAATTCCTTGGAATATATGGATAGTGCTGCCAGATATATAGCTGCCGTATAAGCTAGACTCTGTGAAAAACTCTAGAATAAGCTAAAAAAAAAAAATAAATAAATAAAACTTAAGAAATTTTAAAATTTTCTTTCACATTGGTATATTTTTAACTTTTATTTGATTTGGCGCACATACATATGTATTTCTCAGGCAAGATATACTTTTGACACCACTCTCCGTGCCGGCGCAATCCATATCTGTAAGATTAAAAATACTATAATTAAGAAATAGCTGATTATGACTTAAAAAACAAACCTTATGCTTAAAATAGCGTTTAATGATTTTAGCTGCTGAAAACTCGTTCAACCTCCGCAATAGACAAAGTTGATGAAAGCATTTGAATTGCAAACAATGGCTTCAAAAGGATTATTATTCCCTGCGTCTGTATAGGCTAAGACCTCTGCCCAAAATTGGACGGTATTATAGATGTGCTTCTGTATGTTTGCGAGCAGAGGCTGTGCGTGTCAAAACAGCGCTGCCAAGCAAAGCGCACATGTGATAGGAATTATAAGTTTTGGGCTAAATTGGTTGTCGAACAGCTGACGGCGTAGTGTCTACGATAACAAATCGATTCAAATTAAAAATTTTTTATCGTTAACCGTTAACCGATATTTTTATTTAGAAATAACAAGAAAACAGATATATTTTACTAAATACACTTTAAACGTACGTTAAATATTGTTTAAGAATTAAAAACATTAATAATGCAATTAATATTCACGTTGAAGATTATTGCACACCAAAAACTTTGTGTTCGAATAATTTGTGTGATGCGTTAGCAACCCTTGACTTTTCGAAGACAGCCGTTTGTGTGTGTTGGTATATGTGAAACGAAATTGCGAACAGCTAAAGTGGTTTCGTTTTTCTTTCATGGAACAGCCTATTAGTTATATTCCGCGAAACACGGAGGACACATGTTAATTTTCTAATAAAAAACACATAAATTGGACATTACACAATACTAAATCCCTAGAACTACACATAAATTGGACATTACACAATACTAAATCCCTAGAACTACACATAAAATAACAATATACAGCAAAAAGCGCTTACCTTGAAGATTACTTTTCATAATTTAGTTGAATTTTTTGGACCAATTTAACGCGTGTGACACAAAATAAAGCAAATAAATATTTTGGCGCAAATTTCTATTCGGAAATCAGCTGATCGCAAGCTCACTTTTAACAGCTCTCAAAAAGCTTTAGTGGTGCTTTTAAACCTTTTAATTCAAATTTTTATAATGTAAGATGAATTTACTTTAAGATTAAAATAAGAAAACAACGATATATTAACATAGAAAAATCAACTTTAAGCCAAAAAAAAAAAACGGAATCTGGACCATAGTGCACTGCAGGCAACAGTTGCATGTGAATTTTGCACTTCATACATCTAAGCTTATCATGCCGCACACCATCCTTTTTTTTACCAGATTCTTTAGGCTGGAATAATTTAAATGGTCATACCTCTTGTCCCATAAGTCTGCACATCGCTGCGATATGCCATAGCACATGTGTGGTTTTCCTCTAAACACAAACAACTAATTGTTCTCCTGTGCTCTCAATATTGCTTCGCCATCTCGAAAAACAGCTGACTTTCGATCGAACATCACGGTGCAACCGCGATCGATAGCGGGCGCAACCGATATGAAATTCACCGTAGCACCCGAATCCACTCACCAACTATAACAGTCTATATCGGCTGCGTCCAATGCTGCTGGAACTGTAAACGATTGTGTTGGTTCTTGCTAATGCGCCTTTTTCACCTCATCTTTGCTTTTGTTTTTACAGTCTCTCTTGTAGTGACCACTCTGTCCACAATTGACACCCTGACCTGACATCCTTCTTGTCTTTCTTCTTGCGCACCGATGTTGGCTTTGCCTGTCCATTTCTTGCTTGGTATGCCTTCTGCTCACTGTGTATGAGACTTTTTTCCGTAATCCTGCGCGTACTTTCACTCAGCAACTTGATCTTCAACTGCTCCAGTGTTGGTAGACTATCACGCGTTTCCATGGCAATGTAATATTATCGAAGCTAGCTCATCTCCTAGCTTAATCTCCACTTCTCCAAGTTTTTCCACCGTTGAGCAAAATGCGTTAAAATACTCGCACATTCCGTCATCTCATGTCGTCCGCAGCCCAAGCTGCTTTTTACAGGTGCTAGGGAATATCTAAAAAATGGCTGTGTGAAACTGAATTGTAAAATAAATAAATCGGTACTAGCTAAGTAAATATATAAATTTTTATTCTAGCAACTTTTGAGTTTCTAATCCTGATGTATATTTTGTTAAGTAAATCTGTAACATTTTGCCACACATATCAAATTAACTTATTTCATAAAATTATAGTTTGAAATTTTGCTGTCTAATTATGGGTAAGTACCTGAGTCGCGTGAATCCAGTGCGGCGAAAACAAAAATACCAAAATTAGCATTTGCTTCGTTTTCGAGCAATGTGAAAGTCCTTTAACTTGGCACATTGCTTGTATTATGCTTGAAAATATAAGCAGAGATACCGTCGATCAAATACCCAGTTAAAGAGAAAAAGTTTTATGTAGTGATTTCACTTCTTTTAATTTCTTCATTTATTTAAACCTGATAAATAATATAAATGCATTAAAAAAAAAAACCCATATGCATTGTTAGGGCCCACTCACAAATAAGATCACCGACTGAAACTGTGAAGCCATTACGTCTTTTACGATTGTAATTGCCTAAGAGTAATTTACTCTGCCAAGCTCCTGAGATATTGCTTAGTAGGTCTCACTTACCTGACCTTTAGACCTTATCCTTTGTTTGAGAAAGGCCCAGGCCCAAGGGAGCAGAATGGTTCGGGTTCCAAGAGTGGTTCACTAGCACCTCTTCTGACTAATCCATCGGCTACTTCATTGCCTGGTATACCAGCGTGGCCAGGTACCCAATAATCGGTTTTCTTATTGGGTTTTCCTAGCCGGTTTAGCGTTTCTATGCATACTAACCCTGACTTCACTTTAAAACAGTGTACCCAAACTCACACTATCAAACAGTGTGCTTGTGTGCGTAGCAGCGCAGCACGCGCTGTGAAAAAAAAAGTAGGGAAAGCTACAGTCGGACGCAACCGACAGTAGGAGACCCTGTACTTTGGTTTGCTCTGGGCGTCGATAACAGCAGCAGCGTATATGAACATACTCACATACACATACACATGCACTTATATATACACACATACACTTATACATACAAGTACACGCGCAAATGCAAACAATAGCCAAAACTCATACAGACATTCATACTCACAATCAAAAATCACGCATACGCCGTAGTGGCCGCGTACACTGTGGCTTCCCCCTCCCCCATCCAAATGCTCAGTACAGAAAATTGTTTGTCTAATATCTCTGGTGTTTATTATCCGATTGGGCTGCAAATCGCACCAAACATTCAAAGCACCTAAAGCTTTATTCATGCAAAAAAGAGTGCAAAAAACAGTGACTCAAAAACTGTACATGCTGGAAATATTTTTACGAAATTGATGGGGAGGAGGATGACTTTTCAAACATTTGAAACAAACTTGACCTGCCTATGTAATACACAAACCTAACAAAAAAAAATTAAGTCTCTAGCTCTTATAGTTTCCGAGATCTAGGTGTTTATACAAACAGACGGACAGACAGACAGACGGACAGACAGACGGACAGACAGACAGGGCTATACCGACTCAGCTCGTCGTCCTGATCAAGAATATATATACTTTATGGGGTCTGCCACGCCTCCTTCTGCCTGTTACATATATTTCTGAGTTGCACAAACTTAATAGACCCTTTGTACTTTTTTAAAGTACAGGGTCTAAAAATAGCCGAACGCAAGCGTTTGTAAAATCGTACACTCAACGAAGCGTGACGCCTATACATGTGAGAAATTCTACTGTACAGGGGTGGTCAAAACTATTTACACAACGAACATTTTTTAGCATGTTCCACATTCAGAGCCTTGTGCTGTTGTTCGGGTTGTTGTGAAATGGCAACAAATTTGTGTTTTTGCATAGTTTGATCTATGCAGTATCAAATGAAAGAGAAATGAAAAAATAACTGTTCTTGTTTTAATAATAGAAGCATTTGAACTTATGCTTACCAGTTGTCAAAAGTATTTACACACATTCTATTGGCGTCAATGTTATTTACACAAGACTTATTTTATTTTTTTTATGTTTAATATTTAAATGAAACAAAATATTTTATTTACAGGACTATTAGTCTAATTAATATCTAGTTATACCACCCTTGGCATCAATGAATGATGCAGCCTGGTTGGTATAGACCTTACCAAGTTTTGGGCAAACTCTATGGTCAATTTTGACCAAATTTCGCCAATTTCAGCTATCGTTTCGTCTCGTTTTCGACCTTTATCAATGTCCCTCTGGTTCTTAACGTAAGCCTAAACGTTTTCTATGATATTAAGATCAGGGCTTTGTGGAGGCCAGGGAAGTACCGCCTGATTTAGGTCCTTTAAAAATGTTGTTGGCACTTTACCCTTATGGCATGGAGCATTGTCTTGCTTAAAAATCCAATCATAAGTTGAGAATAATCTATTGGCTTATGTAAAAGCATGGTCATTAAGGATATAGAGATATCCTATTTGATTTAGAATCCCTTCTATCGGTACCAAGTCTCCGAATCCATAATAAGATAGACACCCCCAAAACATCACCGTGCCACCACCAAACCTGTTCAATGGCTGGACTGCTAAATCCTTTTGATTTTGGCTTAAATGTATAATACGCTTTCCAAATGATCCCTGAAATTGAAATGCAGCCTCATCAGTTCATGTCTTCCTGATAACAATATCAACATGCCTTCTCCACGTCAGCCTTTTATGTAAAATATCGCCCAGATATTTAACTTCCGTGGAGATTGTTATTTCGATTATTGGTTTCATTGTGGTTAGCTTGTTGCCTTCACGAGACGGCTACGATTGTGGTTTTAGCAGGAGTAATGCCGAGACCCACTTTTTTACACCATGACGTGTTAGCCTTTTTTCTAAGGCAATCTTGTCACAAAGAATGTGGGGGAATTTTCCCTTGCAGATGATGGTTTTGTGTGAAAGCTTTTGTAGGTGCTCATCGACAACCAGACTCCATAGAAGCGGAGAGAGAACTCAACATTGTAGACAGCCTTTGGTGGTCTGAGCCTTTACTGTGGTATTGCTAACGACCAACAAAACGTACAGCTGTTTATTTTTTTAATGCAGTTCGTCACCGTTTAAAAGCACAATGTTAGAATAATTATAGTGGGATTCCTGAAACTGATTTTGATTTGCTTTTGATTTGATTTTGATTATGACAATCAGATGTTCGCAGCTGCTCCATACAAAATTTTGTGTGTGATCACAGAAAGTACGAATGTGACGGTAACTCTAAAAGTTTTAGCATAATCAGCTCCAAAGCTGATTTTGATTTTGATTATCTTGCTGTGAGCCTTGTGACCGTTTACTACGTAGAAAACTAGTGGCAACACTTGGTGTTAATTACAGCTATTTGAAAATGGAATACTTTTTAAGCATTCTGCAATTTTATAATAAATTACTGAATTATTTAAAGTTTTAAATATGTTTTAGAATTTGAAGAGAAAAGGATCAGTATCTTGAAGAGGGCGCAGCCACTGTTTGGCAAGGCTGCCAGATGTTCTGAAAATCAGAAGCAAATCAAAATCAAATCAGTGCGCAAAAAAAAATTTTTCCGTCAACTGATTTCGATTTTCTAAAAGCAAATCAAAATCAGTTTCAGGAATCCCTATTATATTTAAAACTATAAGAAGGTTCAGTTTGGCGCAATTATGCTGTATCATCGGCAATCTATTGCAAAACGTTTGCATGAGTTGTAACATCTCGAGGTTTTGCATTTTTTATTATTTATATTATACAAATAAAATGATGTGACCTTAGACCATTTTGCCATACCACATTTGGTACAAAGGGTCACACTGACATTAAGTGTAATGAACACTTTCCGATAAAAAGAATTGATTTTGTCTTGGAACAGGGTTAAAAAAAACATGATGGTTGTTAGCTTTCGATGTATTGTCGATACATCGATGTTTGCACACGATTGTCCGTAAATGTGAATTTTTTAGCGACGCATTCACAAAATTTCTAACTTCTAATTTAACATAGCGTCATTTACTCAGAGCCATTTATTCAGCTGTTCAGTGGTTCTTCCTCCTTCCTTAGTTACTCAAAAACTCACTGAATTTTGATGTTAAACACTTGAGAGAACAAATATAACAGGACAATATTCAAGCTAGTCACTTATATTAAATAATTAGTACAAGCAACTTACGACTTTTTGAGAGTACAGGAGGATAGCGCATTAAGAATTTGTATGTTTTTGCTGTGTGTTATCCAAGCTGAGTTAAATCAAGAATTTGGCAAAAATAGTCCCAAGTGCCGTTACGGCAATATAAAAATGGCTCCAATTTCGGCGCGAAACGCCAAAAGAGCAACTGAACAAAAAAGGACAAAAAAGGCAGAACTTGTTCAGTTTAGTGAGCATTTTATTTTTATTCACTCAAGGTCCTGTTCCCAGATGAGCGGGAACCGAATTTTCGAATGGCAATCGCCCCGAAGTTTTTCATTTTTTTTTTCGAACACGTGATGTATATCGATGATTTCGTGCTATCACCTCTATACCCAGTTATTCGGTCAATGAAAATGAAGCAAAAATTGCGCGCCAAATAAAATATTTGAATGCATTGCTGTTCAATGGCTCTCAAAATATTTTTGTTTTGATTAGCTTATAAGAAAAAATATTTGTGACAAGCAGCGCATCAGCTTAGTTATTCCGGGCAAATGGTGAATTAGAATGGGCTTTGCGTGTGGAAACACCATATTTCGACGAATGTGAATGATACTGCCCGTGGTACTTTCTGTGGCCACACATCAAATAGAAATTAAAATCCGTTTCAAAAACTCCACTAATAAAATGTATTTTTATATTCAGGTCTGTTTCCATTGAACGAATTCGAAAATGGTAACAGGCCTGATTATCGATGTTTTTAATAAATGGTATACCAACAACACACATATATGGAATGCTTTTGCCGTTACTGTCCTTTTATATATAAATTTTTTAACGTAGCTACTCCCTGCGATAAGTGTGGTTCGTGTCCATGTTCAGGAACAGGAAAGCAACAACAAGGTACATGCTCCCATGAAGAAGCACCCCAATCTAGTAGAAAGCCTAAAGTTGATTGTTTGTGTGCAAATAATCGACGAGAGACTCGACAATCCCCATCAAGTTGCGGGCAGGCACCACTCGCTGACAATTATACTTGCTCCCGTTCACGACCCGTGCCAACATCCCACGCACCACCGATGGAGGAGCGTTGCACTTGCAAAGACAAACCGGCACCAGTAAAATGTGCCTGTTCGCCACCTGTGCAGCCCGTACAATCTTGTAAGATTGACGAAAAACCTTACACAAATGCACATATTTCATGCGGACAACCTATTCCTTACCAAAACCGACCGCCAGTTTACCACAGGCCTGGACCCAGTACATGTGCACATTGTCAATCTAAATCAATGAAGAAAAACAAATGCGTCATACAATAAAAAAAAAATGAGTTAAAGAAAAATCAAGGCAGGCAAAGTAGTACTATACGGATGGCAAATGATACAGACTATGAACATACAATTTCGATATCAAAATTAATCACAAGACAAAAAACAAAAAAACAAAAAACATTCATACAGAAAATTAAATGGTAATGTGAAAAATCTAAAGATCAATTGTGGATGGAGCTAAGTCATAAGCTTCTTCTTCTTCTTTCCAAGATGATTGCCCACCATAGTTAAAGAAAGTTAAAATGAAATTGGAGACAAATCAAAACGGGCTCCTTTGTCAGAAACCCGGAACGGGTAGCACTGATATGTACTGAATTATACTATGCAGCAGCACTCCAATGGTTCAATATTGCGCTGTGTGGTTTACCTATAAATCTATATAAAGACTAAAAACAAGGGAAAGAGAGTATACACACCAATCAATAAATAAAATTAACAAGTCATGTTAGGCTTTGAACAACCAAAGCAATCTTTTAAATCGATTCCAGCTTTTCTGTATTGTAGTTATATATTTCAACAAAATTCGTTTGATATCTTTAGGAATGTAATAATAAAAATACTCATGCGGAATCAATCTCAAAATTTATCTAGTTTTCTAATACTAATAATTCAGATGTCTACTGCAAGAAAATCAAATTGTGGGAAACCCCAATGTGCATAACTTAAATTTTTGGATGTGCACATTGACAACAAAAAAGATGAAGCATTCAATGGCTATATAAAAAATGGAGAATATTTTTGCAAAGGTTAACTTAATTTAAATGGTCATGATTACCGAATTAGTTGAATCCTTAAAGAAATGAGTCTGACAGCTTACTAAAACTTCTAAAATTTTAAGTCTGTATATTAGTACACAATTGGTTGCCGGTTACAAGCATTTTGCTTAGATGGTCAACATTAATCAAAACCATATGTGATTGCGGATGGGTAAGTTATCCTAAGTAAGTTTAAAATTTAGGCTTATGTTAGTATCTTTAAGGCAACCGGCCTCTAAGCGGCATGGATTGTAGTTGGATACCACCGGATAACCGACAAATTTTTTGCGACTGTCCAGGCGGGCGCCGCAAAAGAAAACGTAACAGACGTTGTTTCGTCAGTCGATCACCAGCCGTTGCTGCGCATCGAGTACATCTTTGTTCATCATACTGCTCTGTACCAACAGTCCATCAACCAATAGAACCAATATTGACAAATAATACTATTCATTGTTGTTGCCGCCTACCGCAACAGCCACCAATGCAGTCGATGTCACCCCGGCGGGAGATATGCTATCGTCCGAGATCCACTCCTAGCAACACCAACTATATAGCTGCAGCAGGAAATCAATCCATATGTCCTAAACAGCGAAATAGCAACCACTATTGCTACTGCCCACCAGACCAGCCACTTATGCTACCGATGCAATCTAAGTCGCAATTATCTTTCTATTCGGTGCCGGTACCTCAGCCTCTAGAGCAAATGGGACGTGCATCTAGGGCCAGTCCGTATGAACACCAGCAATTTACTTTTCAAGATGCCGGCCAGCATTACCCCTTGCATATCTATTATTCGCCTTTACATGATCCATTGGCACCTGAAATACATGAGAGTATGGAAGAGTTTAATAATGCATATTTGAACCATAATGAATCACATAGTTACGTGCCGAGAATGGTTAACCGCTTGCCAAATTTTGGAATGGAAGGATTTGATCGTGAATATGATGCAGTTATTGCTAATCACGGCCATCGGAGAAATGTTAGCATTCGCACATGTGTTGATTATGATTATGATACAGGGCACCAACCGCAAAGTGAAGCTTTACCAGGCAATCTGCCCCAGTATGCACCCGCGGGGCCTAGCTTACACAGACTTGTCCCATGCCCTTATTTCAGGTATCGACAAGGGAATATACAAAGTACACACAATATGACGCGGTGTAATTGTAGAGTCAAAAACAAGTCCAGACAAATTCAGCGAATTCAGTAAAACTGTTTTCAAATATTTAAGAAATACTAATCCGATATAGAATCAATTGAAAATACCAAATAAAATTCCGCCAATTTATCGGATGGGTTGTTTTTTAATTATCGATAATTTATCAAATACCAAATAAAATACCGCCAATGTATCGGATGGGTTTTTTTTACTTATCGATAATCTATCAACCGACCACCGCATTTTACACAAAACGTAGCGTGGATACTTAGTATTCACAGTATTCAGTTTACAAGAAAAACTAAACAATGGAGGACGGAGACTACGATAACGATGAGTAAGTTTAAATAGTATATTGTTTACAATAAATAAATTGTAATTGTTTTAGTGTCGGTGGTGATGATTTCGATGATGGGGATGAGGATGTTGACGAGGATATTGGTCAAGAGGAAGAAGCGGACAACATAGAGATTATTCAACCGGGTACCGCAGCTGGTGGTGGTGTGCCGAAATCAAAACGAATAACTACAAAATATATGACAAAATACGAACGTGCACGTGTCCTAGGTACACGAGCTCTTCAGATTGCTATGTGTGCACCAATTATGGTTGAACTGGATGGGGAAACTGATCCGCTGCAGATTGCGATGAAAGAATTGAAACAGAAGAAGATACCAATAATTATACGTCGTTATCTACCCGACCATTCATATGAAGACTGGAGTATTGATGAGCTTATTATGGTGGATAATTAGACAGGCCATTAGGATTAGACATAAATTTATTACTGTTCACAAAAAAATAAGCAAATAAATATATTATTGGGACAGTCAGCTCCAGGCATAGCCCTTCTCTTTCTGATAGCAAACACGTTCTAAGAGCCCAGCTGCATTGTGGCCTTTCCTGCATATAGCTTTTACCACATCCGGCAAAAGACCGCACTCCGAGAGATTTTGCTCGTCAAACACGTGTCCGCAGCCGGCATCATTCTCTTTATGTCCAGATTCCTCTGGCGAGGTTTCTAAAAGCTTCTGAGTGGCTTTACTAAAAGACAAGGTGTTAATGCTACTGACTAACGTAGCACTAAAAGTCTGTCGCGACTCACATAACAAAGCTGCAACGCTGGGCAGGAATGAAGGCAAAATAAGTCCTTTGATGTCAATACCATAATAATCGATACCATCAAGTCGTACCATTTTAGAACGCGGCACTAAGTGCTGTAGTGTGGCTTTGGGAAATGCCACTGGAGCCAACAGCGTTGGTGGTACACCTGCTAGGCGACCGGCAGTTGTAATAGCACTTTTAGCATTTAGTAAATAACTAAAGAATCCCTGACATTCGACACCTTCGATGAGGAGTAACGAATGATCGCCAAAATCTTCGCTCATTTCGACTGCTTGTAATTTTCTTGCATGTATGGTTTGAATACGCCGCAATTCTCGTTCATCTACCCCTAAGCTCTCGAGCCAATCATCGTCATCATCGTCTTCAGGTGGTTGCTCCTCCATATCTTTTATTTGGGGGTTCGTATCTGCTTCATTTTCCTCTGTGAGGCTTTCATTTAAGCTATTACTGCTAATGGCCTCTTTCTTTAATGGCATGTTATACTGGATACCCTCCTTACGCAAGGCACAGCGCATTCCTCGTGTAGACGATGTGACCAAAGCGTGCATTTCAGCTCTTCCACCACATCCCGATGCTCGAAACAGGACCGTATATGAATTAGCACATAGATAAAAGTAAGGACACTGCCGAGCTCGCAGTAGTTGAAATAGTCCACGAAAGCTGTAATCCCATTCATCAGCTAGAGCTTTGCTCTCCCTCTCGCCTATGGTAATGCCATTATTTTCTTTTGCGCTGCGTGGAAAGAGTGTTAGCCAAGGTAAATGTGGATGTTGCCAGTAGTAAGTACATTGATTAAACCGCGTGGCATCAGATATGTCCAGTGTGCTGTTCATGTTATTAGTATCATAGCAGCGCACAAAACTGGTAAGCCCGCTAGCTAGTTGCGAGGTCTTTAGTTGCGTCGCAGGTAGTTCGGCAGGACAAAATAAGCGTAACCGGGTTTTAAGACACCAATCCATAGGTAGATGTAATGAATGTTTTTGTCTTGCGACGAACCCATCGTCTTCCACGTTTGCTAGTTCGGTATCGTTTCCATGCTGCAGCAATTTGGCAAATGCCTGAGAATCGAACTTCTGAAGCACTAACTTAGGGGGAAGTGATGTTGGTGTTCGTGCTGGTGTGTCATGCTCCAAATAATTAGTTGGAATTGAAGCGGAATCTTGCAGTATCTCCAGTTTTGCTTTTTTGGCATCATCCACAGGCCTGTAAAATGTACTTTATTAAGTGGAATTTGATAATATAAATTATTTAAGAACGCACTTGCCGAATGGATTCCTACGCTTTTGAGCTACTTTCTCTTCCAGCAGTTTGTATTCATCATTTTTGCCAAAATTCAATCGTTTGTCATGGTTGCTACAACTCACACGTGTCGCCAATTGTTTCTTTTTTTGTTTCAGCCTTTGTTGCTTTATAAACTGCAAAATGTCAAGTTTATACAAGAATATTAAAAATGATGGTAAATTATGTACTTATGAACATTTACACACATCGTCGGGTCGTATCCAACTAGAGTTTAAATTGCTTTCGCCAGACATCTTAATTCTTTAATAAATATACATTAATGTACACAAGTGTTGGGGTGCTCAACATAGAGAAACGAAAAAGAAGAAATAAAGCGTCGCGAAATAAGCGTCGGTCATTTTAACACACTCCAGCCCTTGCTAAGTCTCGGACCCATTTTTACAGAACTATGCCAAATTTCTGAATCTTGTGTTATCGATAAGTTCAGTGGTGCATTATTGTCATCGATAGCTATTGAGTGGATCGTGTTTGATGCTATTGAACAGTTGACATTTTGTGTGAATAAATCAAAGCAATTATTCCATACGGAAATATGGAAAACGAAAATTGTCTTCCTGTCTGATAAAAAAGATTTACCATTGGATAAAAACTGTTATGTAAAACTGTTTTCGGGATGATGCATACGGGGCTTTAACAGCGAGAATCATGCATTATTTATTGGCCTTTCTTGTTCTGATTTTTTGGCGATAATTGTGTAATGATTATTCATGGTCACTTATGTCCGTGATATACATAACTACGTGAGATAACTACAGCATCTTAACAACAAATCAGAACGGTAGAGTTTGGAACACATGCAATTTTTGAAATTGAATAATTTTCTTAATTCAGAATGAAAATGAGTGAAATAGAATACGATATGCATAGACCTGCAGACCTGTTCTGAATATCGATTCCGAGTAAATATTTCGGAGTCGTTTCAATTCCGAACGTTTGATGTTCTGACGTTTCGATTTCGAGCGAAAATACTCGTTTTGAAAACAAGTGCCTGTGAGCAGTCGGAATGAAAACGATTTGGCAAATTTAACATGTATATGGGTGTTTTATTTCAATATTTTAAGCCCTGTATGCACTATCCCAAAAATTTCAAACGGAAAAATTATAATATATTTCGTGTGTGTGAATTGTATTAGTTTGACATGTGATTGATTGGTAACACTTTTATTTTAAATTGGTAACACTTATTTTAAATTGGTAACACTTATTTTGAATTGGTAACACTTTTTATTATCAACTGTTGTACCAAAGTGAAAATATGTATATTGGAATTAAAATGAGCGACAAAGTTTTGGACTTAGCAATGGTAACATTGGGGTACTTCTTAATACAAAATTAAAAAGAGAATGTTAAAAAGAGGAGGCAGCGCTCGATATATTGAAATAAGAACAAGCAAATAAATAAGTAATACATATTAGTATATGTATGTACAAGTCTGAATATTTGTATTTCACTATTTCTAATGTCCCAAACACAGGGCTGCGCTTTAACTGCTTTAACCGCTTTAACTAACTGATATAAGCATTTTTTGTTTTGCCCTCCATTTTTCCGTACGGAATAATTGTTCTGATTTATTTCGTGCGAAATGTCAGTTGCTCAATAGCATCCAACACAACCCACACGATGTCAATACCTATGAACTTATCGATATTTCGCTCGTGTTTTTTGTCCAGTGCTGCATACCAAAAATTTCAATTCCGTAGAGAAAAAATTCCATGCCTATGCTGTTTGTATAGGAAATGTAAAATTTCTACCCACGTAGACCTAACTTGTGGGTACTAACCAAAACCGGTATCACAATGGACCACTAGGTCTATGTGAGGGACACGATCCCATCCGGCTCTATCTAACCTAACCTAACGATGTTCTATGAACATGTTTCTCTCAATAACTATAACTCTATTTAAGCCAATTAGGTGTTATTTCTGCCAAAAATTGAGAAAAAATGAATAAAAAGAATTTACAGTCGGGTGCACCCGACATTACGGCGGGTTTTCTACTGGTTTTAAATTATATATATTTGTCCTTTAATAAAAATATTACCTTGATTATTTAACGTTTGCCTTTATACTTTAAAGTAGTATACATATTTACTTTATTTTTATGATTATTGTAATGAATATACATATATTTGTACACAGTATATGCATGCACGTAGCTTTTGTGGTTTCTTTGAAGCTGCAGTGAGCCACTTACATATATTTACGAATATGTAATAAAGAACATTTATAAACTGGGATAACAGTCCACAGATAGATAACGGAAAAACCATAATATATTTGATACAAAATATATTATTTATAATTAAATGAAAATATTTTTTGATCGATTAATGGAACAGCATGTTGCCCTTTTTAGCGGCAATTGGCAAACGATCGTCTGGTCCAACCTGAAGGAATGGATTGGGAATAGCATCCATACGTAGAGCTGGTATACGACTTATTTTTTTAACCACACCATTTCCATTATTTAGATCATTATCGTTTCCAAATTGTTCCATTAAAAATTTCTCGACAACCGCATTCATTTCTCCACTGTCAGCACCAGTTGCTCCATTGTTATCCTGATCCGCACAGTCAAACATATGTTCGTTGTCGCAGGTGCAATCCTGTGCAGCCTGAAATTCCCGGCTGTAAATTGCCGTGTTGTCAAAGTCGCGGATGCAATTGCCACCCTGTCGTTCCGAGTCATAGCTCTCTGGACAAGGATTGGGCGGATTACAGTAAGCTGGCAAACTGGCATCGGTTTTTATAATGGTATTGTAACGATTTAGTCCTTCGTCCATTCCACCCGATACATATTGATGGCCCCACAGCGAGCTGTGTTGTAAAAATTCTTGGTCTCGAAGGGAAGGATTTGCATTTGGAGACTGTAAAACGCAATCACTACCACCGTTGCAACGTCTAGCATATTCCGAGCGGGATACCAGATCCACATTATCTTTTCGTGAAGCAGCAGTTAAGTCTCCCTCATTCTCTACATCATAGTAACCAACCTGCATATCATTTGACATACGATTTAGAAGCTCCGTTAATAGGACATCTGTAAAAATACTGTCCTTCGAATCAAAGTCACGGCCATCAGCATTGTTACCGCTCAACACAAGAAAATATCCAAGTAACAGGCAAAAAGCTGGAAAATCAATAAAACCAATACATTTTCTAACATACTTACATACTACTATTATATATGTATGTTCAAATAGCTTATGCTTACCGCCAGAGTGAACCAACATATTGTGCTTTAATTGCTTATCTTCTGTCCACACCGAGATTATTAATTGTATTGATTTTTTTGTGGCTTGAGTAGTAGTTGTAAATTGATTCTATGGACTCTATATGTATAATTATGTATGTACTATCACTGTTAAGCTAGCCACCGTGTGATGAGCTAACAACCAGTTGAATATATATAATGCACACAACATACATTGGGGCCAGCTTTATAAAAATTTCGATATTGGTATCTACATAGGAACTCAATAAAGCTCTCTCTGGTAAGCGCAGGCGCACTTACCCAGTGCACTATGGGTAATTTAAAAAAAAAACGGAAGAACGAAATATTGGAAAATGCCTTTGATATTAAATGTGGATACTCCAATTTAATTAAAAATATTTCTGTCTTCGAGTGGGTGGCAAATCTTTTCTTGTGGTAACTCTTAAAAAGTTCGTTTTTAGATCCTGTACTTTAAAAAAGTACAAACGGGTCTATTAAGTTTGTGCAAATGACATTTGTGTGTAACAGGCAGAAGGAGGCGTGGCAGACCCACAAACCCTTTTGTACTTCTTTAAGTATAGGGTCTAATAATTAGAACACAGTGTTAGTAATTATAGATTTTTTTAGGGAAAATTAAGTGCATTATTAAAGTTTTCCTTTTTTTTTTTTTTTAATGTTTTAATTTAATTTAGGCAAAGAAATCAATTATTATCGCTTGTGTCAACCCTCAAGTCCGCTCCCGAGTCCGTTCTTTAGTCCACCCTAGTCACGTCTCCTAGTCTTGATGTTGACATTTTGTTCTGAGTCCCAGTTTCTTTTGTTTCTCTCGATCGATGAACTATAAAACGAGCACTGAAAGAGCGCGGACTAGAGATGGGCATGGACTGCAATTTTTCGGCACGACCCAAAACGGCACGAAAACAAAAATTTTGAACACGCACTCACACGCACGCTTCAAAATTTTCCAAACACGGTCCAACACGAAATATTATAATATTTTTTTTTCCATTTTTATTCTTATTAAACTTAAACCGGTATCACAATGGACCATTAGGTCTATGTGAGGGGCACGATCCCATCCGGAGTTACCTAACCTAACCTATGCTTAATTTAGTTATTTTATGTTTTTACATATTTTTGTACAAAAATAAAAATAATAGTTTATCTACATTTGAGCTAGATAAACGAGTTTGACGTTCATTTAATATTTGCCCGGATGTCGAAAACACCCTCTCGCTCGTAGCAGAGCTTGCAGGAATACTTAATATTTTTCGGGCTAGTATATTCGGGCTAGTATATTTGTATATCGAATTTTATTCCGAATTGCTTGCTATATTTCAAACTTTTCCATTTTTATAAGTGAAGCCGTGATTTGTATTAAAGCTAAAAAATATTGGGGTTATCGACTATAGCTTTTTTGGCATTTTTAAGTACATTTTAATGATCAGCGTGTTTATTCGTGCCGAATATGTACTGAACGAACACGCACGCCCATGGACAAAATTCAAATTTTCAACACGAACACGCGGGCGCCCATCGTGTCACGGTGTGACACGAAGAAAACAAGGTCCATGCCCAACTCTAGCGCGGACTAAGGAGCTAATCAAAAATTCAGTTCGTTCGTTCAATTAAGGGAATTGTTCAATTGAACTTGTTCTGCTCGAATCGATTCAACTCAACTGCGTTTCATGCAAAGTATGTATGGAGCAGTGTGAATCCCTAGAGTGAAGAAGAAAAACCGGAACAGCGCAACACACACAACTCGCACCTATACAACTCTTGCCATTATCGTTTACATATATGAACACTCACGCAGGTCATTATCCGTGTGAAGAAATGACTAGAAGTTTCATGGACTGCAGCTGGCAATGGAAAAACAGAGCTACTGCTAATCTTCAAGAGACAGATGCCAGTGGATATTTATATGCGAGTAAATGAGTTATTTGGCTGGCGAAAATCCTGCTGCTGAACCCTACACAAGGGTGGCGGCTGGGCAATGGGCACTTCGGCATCTTGCTCCTATGCTGCGGGGTACTTTGGTGTTTACCGAAGGGTCTGATAATATGATTCTGTCAGTGGCAGCCTGCAGGTGCCTGGCCGTAGGCATAAACGCCTAAGGGTTGATCGCCCTGAAAAAAAAGCTATTAATGCCCCTCGACATGAACAACAAGAAAGAAACTCGAGTCGGGATGTCGACTCAAACGTCGGTGGTATTGCTACTGCCCTCAATAGTGAGCAGGGATGTGCAGGGTCGGAGGCCGATATCTCAGATCGGACCTAGACAACAATAAGTGCAGCGGAAAAAAATAGGCCGCTAAGTTCGTCGGACAAGGTGACAGCAACAATAAAGGTGGCAGGCCCAAAACAAGGCGCGGCAAAGAGGGTGCCAAGGCAAAAGGCTACAGCGCTACAATACAGCGCCAACGATCCTCCGAAAGCGCTAAGGCCGGCACCCCCTCAGACAAGCGACAGAGGTCAGCAATGTGGCAAAGAGACACCTGATAGGATGGACCTTTAAGGCCAAATGACCCTAATGAAACGGAACCAGGTAGAAAAGAAGCTGGTGGACTCCATGGTTGAAAGGGTGGAAGACCTTAACGCATCCATGCCCTTTTTTGACAGCGCAGCATGGCTGAATGGGGTCGATCTTCTTCGTTGCGTGGATGAGGGGATTTCGAAGGTTCAAGGACTGTGGGAAGGCGCCCGGCTGGAGGTAGTGGATAGGAACAACATCCCGTTCCTTCCGAATGCCAAGGTGTACAGCCCAAGGAGTATGAACCTTGATACGGCGCTGCAACTTTTGAAGAGGCAGAGCACTGACATCCCGACAGGCGACTGGAAGGTACTGTATGTAGTCCACCCGTCGTCCGGGAATGACAAAGGCCAGCAGTACATCTGTAGATCAACGAGGAGTCTGAAAACATCCACTACACGAGATTTAGGATGATGGCATGAGGCTGCGGGGTGGTGCATCTGCGTAACAAAAAGCGTCATCCCAAAGACGCCAACACAAACACCTTGGAAGCGGTATAGAGTCTATGCATCTCGGGGCAGAAAGCCATCATGAGCTCTCGCAGTGCCAGATTTAGAAAAATCTCTGGAAATCCTCTCTAACAATCTGAACAAAATGCACAGGCAATCATGTCCTACATCTCGGGCCCAGCGAAAAGTCAAGCAGTCATGGTTAACTAAGGAACTGTCCAAAGACAGGACCTTAAAGAGTTCATTAAGCTGCCAAAACAGGCACATACGGAAGTATCATAGGCCGAGTACAAAAATAAGGTAAATGCATATAAACAAAGTATCAGGATAGGTAGAAGAGACTCTTGGCAGTCAGTCTGCTTAAGCATAGAGCGGACAACTGTTAGGCTGAGAAAGTTGATCTTGAAGAGAGAGACGATGACGGCTCTTGGGCTGGCGACGTGGCGGACTCGCTCAATATGAAACAAAAATCGCCCTTTCCCGACTGCCCGCCGGTTACAGATGATCGTGATGATCGGGTAAACTAATCTTTTGAAGGATACAAATTTCCGGAACTAGTAGCCTTAGTCGAGAAGGCCCTTGAGACTATGCTCTGGAAGATTTTCTAGACATATCAGGAGCATTTAATAATGTAAACACTGCAGCAATAATGGAAGCCTTACCCTATACCCATTTGGACTGCAAATCTGCTAGGCAGGGGAATCGCCCTGCCAATCATACAAGCAGAATTTGCACGAGACATAGGCTGTCGAGAAGCGCGCAGAGGAACACCACAAGGTGGAGTCCAAATACCGCTACTGTGAAACCTAGTAGTCAAAAAACTATTACGGCAATTCAAAGGCAGGGCACCCAAAATAGTTGCCTATGCGGATGACATAGCCATCGTAATTACGGGGAAATGCCATCATACTCTGAGCTCCCTAATGGAGTCCACATTGAGTGAGGTACAGGAGTGGGCCTTAGCAGCCGGGCTCAGAGTCAACTCGGACAAGTCGGACCTTATCCTCTTCACCAAAAGGTACAAGGTGCCAAGGTGGACTGCACTAAAACTAAATGGCTTAAGTCTAGCCTGAAAAACAAGCGTGAGATACCTCGGAGTTGTGTTGGACAGCAAACTGTCGTGAAAACTCAATGTGGAAGAGAGGGTTAGAAAGGCAACGTGCGCGCTCTATGCATCCAAACAAATGCTAGGTACCACCTGGGGCTTTCACCCTCTTTGATGCATTGGACGTAGATAGCAATAGTCCGTCCAATACTGCTATATTGTATCCTGGTCTGGTGGCCGGCGACTAAAAAATTTACCTACCTCAAGTCGCGAATATCTACACAGATGGCTCAAAATTGCCAGAAGAAGTAAGTGCAGGAGTCTATAGTGATCACAATCTGAAACTCTCTTTTAGACTGCCGGATCTGTGTAGCATATTCCAAGCGGAGGTATTTGCGATGGGAAGGCTGCAGAAATGGCGCTTGCAAGGAGCAATCGATTCAAGAGGATCAACATATACATGGATAGCCAAGCAGTGAATAAGGCCATGCTAGGCGCTTGCAAGAAAGTGCGCATCTACTGGGTACCAAGCCACCAAGGCAGTGAGGACAAAGAGATGGCGGATTTGATAGCCAAGGATGGCACCAATCTAATAATCTCATTGAGGATGTGACAACCTATTGAGGTCACTATACAAAACTATGGAGGATCAAGTAGCATATGAGGTTCACAACAGGTGGAAATTCACGAAAGACTGCAGAGTGGTGAAGATCATGTGTAAGAAGCCGAATATTCGCCTAGCTAAATACCTGCTGTCACTCCCGAAAAATAAGTGCAGACGACTAACGGGAAAATGCATGGTGGCAACCCACGCTAAACGTATGGGCGTAGATAAGGACACTTATTAGCTTCTTCAAGACAGGGGGTTTATAGACGTTGACCCAACACGAGGGTTATTTCACCATCGGTGTCATTAAGAACCAACAGGTCTATGTGTGGGACACGATCCCTACCGGACAACCTAAACTATCCGTAAAACGCTCGCATTCAACGATGGCCGCATGCTTTGTTCAGCGTTCTAAGCTATTACAAGAACAAAATGTTTATTAATATTAGTTAATTGTTGGTTAATTGTTATAAATAGTTTGGGTGTTTCTACTCCTTGCTACCTGCTTTCTACTCAATTTTCATGCAATTTGTGTAACTTTCGCTTACTTGCGAGAGACAAACTTTTTTTTGTGATCATCGCTAATTAATTATTTTTTCAAGATTTATAAATTATTTACTATATTTTGAGTGCATATTGTTGAGGCATATTGATATTCTTTTGATTATTGTGCTTAGTGCAATCATGTTTGTTTATAAGTGGCTACTTTTGGCTTTTAACATAAATTTATTTATTTATTGACTGTGCTGTGGTTTTGTTGTTGTCAGATATGCATTTCATGAACCTCGCTCTTTTTGCGTTCTCCCCTGTTCGTAATCAGGTGCGTGTGTTTGTTCACCTTTTCTCTCTGTAGCTAATTGAGTGTGATCGTGAGTGTGATTGTGTTTCGCTCTCTGGCGCCTTTTTAATCTTTCATTCTTCTTTGCTCATTACTCTTTTTTTAGACCCTGTACTTTAAAAAAGTACAAAGGGTCTATTAGGTTTGTGCAAATGACATTTGTGTGTAACAGGCAGAAGGAGGCGCTTGCCTGACCCCATAAAGTATATATATTCTTGACCAGGACGACGAGCTGAGTCGATATAGCCCTGTCTGTCTGTCCGTCTGTCCGTCTGTCCGTCTGTCTGTCTGTATGAACACCTAGTTCTCGCAAACTATAAGAGCTAGAGACTTAATTCTTTTTTTGTTAGGTTCGTGTATTACATAGGCAGGTCAAGTTTGTTTCAAATGTTTGAAAAGTCATCCCCCTCCCCCTCAAATTCACAAAAATATTCCCAGCGTGTACAGTTTTAGAGTCACTGTTTTCCTTTTTTGCATGAATAAAGCTTTAGGTACTTTGCATGTTTGGTACGAGTTGCAGCCCAATCGGATAATAAACACCAGAGATATTGGACAAACAATTTTCTGTACTGAGCATGTGGGTGGGGGAGGGGGAAGCCACAGTGTACGCGGCCACTAGGGCGTATGCGTGATTTTTGATTGTGAGTATGAATGTATATATGAGTATTGGTTATTGTTTGTATTTGAGCGAATAATTGTATGTATATGTGTTTGTGTGTATGTGTGTATGCATAAGTGAATGTATATGTGTATGTGAGTATGTTCATATATGCTGCTGCTGTTAACGACGCCCAGGGCAAACCAAAGTACAGGGTCTCCTACTGTCGGTTGCGTCCGACTGTAGCTTTGCGTCCGACTGTAGCTTTCCCTACTTTTTCTCATTACATCTGCGTTCGGTATCCCAGTGAGACAAATTCCGTTCATAACCCAGTGGCACAAATTCTTATTTCGTTCAACATCCCAGTTGGACAAATTCCACTTAGTATGGCATGTTGTAAATTGAACTGCACCGGGTTGCTCGTAGTAGCGAACAACCAAAGCTTTTTGGCTGTTGGTTGTGCGACAACTTGATGCACCTCAAATGTGCTGGTTTGTTTGGTCGCGATTATGACAAGGTCAGCAATGGTCAAAAGGTTTCTGGAGGCCTTCGCTGGTCTGCAGCAGATTGACTTCTCTAAGATGTACTTGAGTGTCAAAAACCAATTCTATAAGGTGCATAAGCTATCACAATTACTGGTTAATGATTTTATCTCAAGCGCTAACTTATTGAGTCAATACAAATTTGATTTACCACTAACACGTACAATGGAAAATCAGTTTCACCATCTCCATCTTTCTTCACACCTCCTTCTTTAATTACGTCAGAAACTTCAGCCCTCCCATTCTCAACTGGTGTTAACCCACAACCCCCTTGGGGGCTCTAATCCATTCCACCAAAAATTTTTGTACCACCAGTATAAAAATTTTGACCTAATCACATGGTAATGAATGAATTTAAACTTAAATTAAAACCACGGCCATTGACAGTTAACCTTCCATTAATTGGTTAATCTTAGGTATCTTCTTCTGTCCCAAAAAACATAAAATAAATTCTGACGATATAAACATTATTTATCAAAACGTCAGAGGTCTTTGTTCTAAACTTAAAAATCTGTATTTGAGTAGTTCCTCCATTGAGTCTAATATTATTGCATTTACAGAAACTTGGTTAAATCCAAATATCTTTCATAGTCCAATTCTATCGGACAGTTTTATTACCTATAGGAATGACAGGCCTTCCCGGGGTGGTGGTGTTTTAATCGCCGTTAATTCAAGTCTTCACTCAGAGTTTATTGCGCATAATTTTTCAAATATTGAGTATCGCTGTTAAAGTCTCTTTACCGAATCTTGCATTATTCGTTGTTCTTATATTCCTCCTTCTTCGAAAGCTGATTTATATTTACTTCATCTTGCATTTTATAAAAAAATTTCAGTATATATATTCTGGATCAGGACGACGAGCTGAGTCGATATTGCCATGTCCGTCTGTCCGTCCGTCCGTCAGTCTGTCCTAGATCTCGTAGACTTTAAAAGGTAGAGACATCATATTTGGCAGTTAGATGCCCCTATAGTGCAAGCTGATCAAGTTTCTGTAAGATTTTTGATGCCTCCCAAACCGCGAAAAACCACCACAATTTAGATACAAACATCTATAGACCATAAACAGTAAAGGCTCACACATTGCTACCATCTTAACTATCTTACCTTTATTTATGACGTAGTGGGAACTTATAAACAAATGAGCGCAGTTCGTCAATGGAATTTCTTTTCCGCTCATCTAGGAATAGGTCTTTAGAGATTTTAGTCTTCTGGATACTAATCTTAAATTTAAAAAATAGCTTATTTCAATAGTTTTATTATATGATTCAGCTATTTATAAATATGCATTTAAAATAAATCAGCTTTGAAATGAGTATTTTATGTCAGCAATTACTGGTGTTACAATCGATATTATTCCTGAAAACAGGAACAGCGTCACAAGTTCTTATATCTACTCTACAAATGATAGCTGAATGTGAATGATATGCGGTTTATTTTGTATGCTGTTTTCATTTGTGTAATATCAGTGGCAGTGCGATAGTATTCGATGTGAATTGACAAGGCTTCTGATTCGTAAACTAGTATGTATTTACAAAGTAAATGTTAGTGGCGCTCGGTTTGGAATTCTTTTTTAAAATGCTAACTTATCAGAAATACTAGATTACAAACGGCCTGCATTATTTCCATTAGTGTTTTGACTCCAGGACACTTGATGCGGGTTGCGTGTAGTCAAACGAAGGGAATTGCCATCGCCATCTTCATCAATCACATGTTCGTAGCCTTGGTTTATAGTACCTCCGCCATTAGAGCCATAAAGTTGCTTGAATTTTATGAATAAAAAAAAGTTGAAACAAAATATCTTTTAGAAGTTTTGCTCTAACTTATTTGCATTAATCAATCCGGTTCTACCTATGGATTTAGAAATAACCGAATTACGGGACTCTAACAGACGCAACATTTTGAGTTTTGCGATAACCGGAGCATTGGTGTTTATGCCAATTCTATGGTGTTTCTTACATTTTAGTACTTTACATTTTAGGCTTTAAAACTGTAACTGTGTTGTGTACAGTGGTGTGCAGTAGAGATGGGCGCGTGTCGTGTTAATTCTCGTGTCACATCGTGAACACGACTCAACACGCGTGTTCGTGCTACACGCAATTAATTTTCTCGTGTTCGTGCGTGTCCGTGTTGGGCACTCCAACACGAAAACACGACTCAACACGCCAACACGAAGCAACACGTTAACACGAAGCAGAAAATTTGTCTTATTTTTTTTTTTGCCTTATTGCAACGTCGCCTGACTGCAGTATTTTTTAGTGTATTCCTTCAGCAGGAATTGGCAATACTGTATACAACACATACGATCCTATTTTTTTTAAAACTGTGAAGTGACGCCAAAAAAATTCAAATCCGAGTGAAAATTCAAGAGGCGATACCGAAAAATGAGGACAAATACACATTAATTGAGAATGTGAATGGCAAAAGCCTTATTCGGCAGAAATTTTTTATTTAATTGCATGCGGTGGTGAAACCCTTAATTTTGTGTGCTGTAAAAAGTGCAAAGGTGTGCTTGCATACACCCCGAGAACTGGAACCGGCGTATGCAACAGGGCAACAAAAAATTTTCGTGTTGGTCGTGCGTGTTTCGTGCGTGCTCGTGTTGGACTAAAATCGCCCGTGCGTGTTCGTGTTACACAAAATAAATTTTTTCGTGTTCGTGCGTGTTCGTGTTGAAAAAATTAGACACGCGCCCATCTCTAGTGTGCAGCAGTGGATACGAGTTTACTACTTCTGAACTTTTATGCCTGTACAATCTTAAAAAATGCATCAATCATTATGGTATTATTAGACCCTGTACTTTAAAAAAGTTCAAAAGGGTCTATTAAGATTGTGCAAGTCAGAAATGTATGTAACAGGCAGAAGGAGGCGTGGCAGACCCCACAAAGTATATATATTCTTGATCAGGACGACGAGCTGAGTCTATATAGCCATGTCCGTCTGTCTGTCCGTCCGTATGAACACCTAGATCTAGTTTTTATTTCCCCAAAGACCATAATTTTTCGATTGGGTTCAGATCAATTTTTTAACGATTTCAGCCGAATTCTTAAGATTTAAGTCGTGTTTTTGGGTGGTGTCCGAGATGATGTGAGTACATTTGCCTACAAAATCTGACAAACTTGTCTCCAAAACATGAAAATGTTCTACTTTCTTCATTGTCCCATCGATTTTCAGCAATAGGCCGATGATCCGACAAGTGATTCAACCCCACGTGATTCAGCTCCCCCGCATGCATTCATTGATGTGTTGATTTTTTTAGGTTTTTTTATTTTCGGTACCCTACATCGGACTTAAATCTGTTTATTTTAATCTCATCTGACCAAGTAACCTACTTCCAATGTTCCACACTCCAATATTTGTGCTCCTTGCTAAATTTCAGTTAAAAAATCACCAAATCACAAAAAAAAAACCATAAAAATGACAATGATTGATGCATTTTTAATAATCTTACAGGTATAAAAGTTCAGAAGTGGTAAACATGTATCCACTGCTTCATGCTCATCCCTACTGATCGGTATGTTTTCAGGTAAAAACCCAGCTTTTTTGCTTTATAATTTCAATTTCTCCTAGAATAAGCAAGCCGTATAAATGAAATCATTTTGAGATATCGATTTGCTTAGATCTTAGATTCGTTTAGGACAACAATTTAAGATTCTTACCTCATTTGGTCCACCATTAACATTGAAAACATCTTTAATGCTGATGCCAGCATTGGAGACACGTCCGCTTCGCTGATTTGACACAGCTCCATTATTATTGATCTTTGATAAGAGAATGAATGAATCATTTTTAACAACTTTGTATAAATTCAATATCTGATTCATTTACCGGAGTCGCTGTGGATATACCGTACTCATTCTTGGCACCCAAAGTTTGCATCACCGATTTTCGTCTTTCAGCCATAACCGAGTTCTTTCGCACTTCTAGGGCTCTTATGGTCTCGGCTCGCATAGTTAGACGTCGTGTGAGAATAGGAGTGGCAGGATTGTTTTCAGCATCGGCTGTTAGTTTAAGGAAACGTTTCTTGAATGCCACATCTAAGGTGCCAATTTGTCTTCGCGGTTGTCGGGCTTTCTCAAGGTTCTGTATGGTTTTACGTCTAGCTATTCGATCTGGCCCAGATCCGGAATCATTATCATAATCCCCATCTATACCTTGTAATCGCTGTAGGTTCTTGACAATTTCCACAGCATGCTTTAGAAGCAAAGGGCCAATTTAATTCAGTTTCTACATTACAATTCAGCTCTTACCTTATCTATAAGCTGATCCTGTGTTAGATCTTCCGACTTCTTTTTGCAGAAATTCAGCTCCGTTGAAGCCAAAATGTGGGATAAAGTGCCAAAGCGATGGAACAACATGGCCGTAAATTGAATGACCAAAATCAAAGCAAAGAAGAAGACAAAGACCAAACCTATAGGTTCCAGCTGAAGGTACTCCTTAGATATGTGTACCTAATAACATAAATATTACGGGTGTTCGTTATAAGTAATTATAATTTTATACGATAAATTAATTAAATTATTATAATTAAGAACGTAGTACCAGATGTCGATGATGGTGCTATGTCTTATTGATTAAGTGTGACGTATGCCGTGGATTTTGAAATGGACACTCTTTCATGAAAGTATAGGTTTGATTTGTACATAGTGAATGACGGGATTTTGGATTGAAATAACGCACGTGTACTTTGCATGCACCAGTGTATGACACATGGTTTACAGTTTACCGTGTTTAGGATTAACTGTTAGAATCTCTTTAATGTTGTTGATATACCTGAACCATTAGGGTGGGTTTTAATTAAATAGGAAACACAAACGAAATGTGTTATAAACTTAGGAACACATAAATATATCATTAGAAACAATATTATTGATAAGTAACTATAACTGAACATGTGTGATATGAACGGGAGAAGAACAGGAGGTACAGTTAGAAAGAAGGTCTCTTTTAATAATAATAGTTTAGAATAAGAGGCACATTAAGAGACATAGAATAGAATAGTCTTTTGTCTGTAGTTGCTGATGTTGGTTTTTTGGTAGCAGAACAGAAAACAAATATGTAAAAAATTTAATAAAATGTAGTTATAAACCTCAGATGTCTCTTCGATATACGTTATGTTGGTTTTAACTCCCAATGGCCAAATAATATGTAATTTATCCTTATTTAGTTGCAACAAGAACACAATCAATACGAACAAGGCGTTGGCCATGAAAAATGCAAAGACAGACTTATTTCGTAGCTCAATCAGATCGGAGGCAATGCGGGCCTGAGTTCGTCGATCGACCGTTTTACATAGTTTATGCGAGACAATTTTTTGTTTTATTTTTGGAGAGAGAGAGAGAGAAAGAGAAAACAAAGATTAGTGTTATTTGAAATAAAAAGAATTACCTCCTGGGTGGATTCGTCATAGGTGATATTGGTTCGCACGCCGAAGGGCCATTTTACGTGAATGTTATCCTTATTCAATTGTAGCAGAAATACGATTAGCACAAATAGAGCATTTATCATAAAGAATGCAAATACCGACGAATCGCGTAGCTCTTTGAGATCTTTAGCTATACGGGCCTAAAAATATTTTGACATACATAGGTGTTTTGGGATAGGGTTTGAGGAACATTAAACTCTTCCCCATCCCGGTTAATGTAATTGCTGTTAGTTGCAACTCACCTGTTCTACCGGATCATTATCAATGGGATATAAGTACTGGTCAATTAGGTCTTTCCAGAACTGTATTTCCGAGCTAGATAAAAAGTCCACTTCACCTTTACGTACATCAGGATCCTCAATCCAATAAGGATTTGTTAGAAAATCTCTTTCCTGTTTGGGTTCTGTTGAGGTATCTGAATCGGATTCGTCTGAGTCATCACCAGACTTCTCTGCCACTGATGTAAGTAAATGATGGTCCTTAGAACTACTTGATGTAGTGCGACGTCTACTGTGACGTGAGGCATGATGACCATGGGGATCCACAGCATTCTCAATTGTATCCATGCGTTGTTTGATAGTGTCCAAGGAATCCGCAATTGATGTAAGCTGATGTTTCTCATCAGATGTCTTTCCGTGGGTACAAAAAACGCAACGAAATAGCCCGGCAAGAGAAAACTCAATAGACCCCTCTTCATCATCATTATCACCAATGCCACTCTGTAGAAAACCCAGCATGCTCTTTTGTTTCACTCGATTTTTGGCTTCCTCTGCGGCTTTCTTCTCCGCCTCTAACTCCTTCTTCGTCTTTTTCGCAACAACCTCTCGAGTGCCCCACGAAACAACGTTTAAATTGATAATCGAGTATAAAATAAGCAGTAGGTACATAGATGGTATGGACAATAAGTATATTAAGCCGCACGTAATGCACCAGAATTCTTGCGGATGCAAACATGCGGCTATAAAAAATGATCCAACCATCGATATCAAAAATATAGCCGAGGGTGAGCCGATACCGTCCTCACCTAATTGGAGGGCTGTGCCCACAATGACGGCCATCATGATTAAGGCATAGCAAGTAGAGAGCACCTGGGCTACAAAAAGTTGTATATTGGCCTTACAAGTGAAACAGATGACCATGAAAGCAAGAATAGGCACAATATTGTAGTGAAAAGATGTCCAATTGTCAATGCGAAAGGCGGCGACAAAAGCACCCACCAACATAAGAAAAATCGTGCCAGGTCCCAGGATAGTACCTCCCATTAGCATCATCTGGTAGAATACATACAATAATGATATGTTGTCGTTGATCTTAATTGTTCGCTTTGCATCGCCTAGCAGATCCATGATATTGGCTATAGTCGAAGGTACCCAACGACGTCGCTGGTTATAGAACTCATTGAAGCCTTCCGGACAATGCGTGTAAGCATCTGATGCAGCCGAATATTCCACTCGATATCCCCGCTGAAGTAAGAGGGTGCAAAGCCAACGATCTTCGCCCTGATCATATTGTACATAATGCCGGGCCTCTGTCGGTTTCGTTGTGTACTTCTTCATCACATTGTCGTCCATGAGAGCCTTGCCACGGAATAGAGAGAAGCAGCCGGGCGAACAGAGAACACAACCAATCATATGCTCAGTGGCTTTCTGAAGCCAATGACCAATCGCATACTCGAAAAGTTGGTACCACACCATCGGCCCAGCTCCAACTGGATGAATACGTCCACAAGCCGCACCCAGATTCCGATTTTTTTTCATTAAGTCCACCAACAAAGTAACAGCATTAGGCTTAAAATCAATATCTCCATCTAGTGTCAGCAGATAAGTGTTTTCCGCGATAGCATCTTTTCGATCCACTGAGATGGGCAGCTCCATTAGGCGATGGCCCAAGAGATAGTACATGTACATGACCTGTGACCAACGTTTACGATGACGTATACGATCCTTATCTTTAAGATGTGCTATGAACTTGGTCTTGCCTGGTAGTGTCCAAACCAGTCGACCACCATAGGGTGTTGGATATTTTTTAGGTGGACGCAGTCGAATCGTTGTCTGATGTATCTCAGAAGCTGCCTCATCCATAGTTCCAATCAGTAGTTTTACGAACCGATTGCACTGAATGTCATCATCACTGTGATCAGAAATCTCAAACGCGTCATCGAAAAAGATGTGGGCTATGGAAATAATTATATTTTAAAATGTAAAGTAAGAAATTAGATTGGGAAGTCTGGCTTACTCTCAAATTCGTAGTAGTCTGGATCCAGAATACGTAAATACTTTTGGGCTACACGACGCGCGCACTGATCCTCATCCATGCGCATTATACTTTTTAAGAACTCTATCATCTCATCTTTAGTCTCATGCCACATAGTAGCGCAAGTGTAGATGCGAGTAATATTATCTGAAGACTTGATGGAAGTTTTGTTCGGCGCGGAAGAGCGATCGGTGTGGACTGAGATTGTCTCGTAATATTCGTCACCTTTTTCCTTTTCAATTTCCGAAAGATCCTGAAATTTACATGTTGTAACACATCAGTTTGAATTACATTTTATTTCGAAGTACCTTAAGAAAACAATCCCACCCACTCTCAATCCAATTTTTATTTCTAGCTAATGATTTGTACTAAACTATGAAATAAAGAAGAAACTTCAGATATAATAGATGATTACAATATTCTCTGTTGTGAGCACTCAAACTTGTTCAAAGTTGTTTGTCCTCACTGACTGTCTTAACGACTGATCATCGGCGCACAGTCCAAACAGTAAGACAAAGCAACCTAATTTATTTATGGTGAGATGATACTTTATGTTGCACGTGAGTGATCGGTTTTGCAAAAATCTACCTGAAGTAGTTTAAATTCGAATATAACGTGCCACATAGCTTCTAGGTAATCTGTAAGATAGGCGTGGCGCACTGAATATGAATATAAATATGAGAATGTAATGAAGATTCTTATGAAAATGTAAAAATGAGATTATGAGAAAATGATTATATGAGAAAATGATGTTATGAGAATATGAAAAAATTAAAATATGCGATAATTAAAATAATGAAAAAATGAGATAGGAATATTATATCATGAGAATGTGGAAATGTGGGTAAATGAAAATATGAGAGTAAGCGAATAATGGAATATACAAAAAATGAGATCACGACAAAATGGCCAAAAGAGAATAGGAGTAAATTTTATTTTGTGGATACGAAAAAAACGAAAAATGAGATGAGAATATAAGGAAATGAGAATGCGAATATGGGATTATAAGAATATAAGAATGTGGGAAAATGTAAACATAAGAATATGTGAAAATTATAATTTGAAATTATAAGAATATGAAAATATGAGAATATGAAAGTGAGAAAATGAGATTATGAGAATTTTGGAATATGTGAATATGACAATGTGAGAGTATGTGTATATAATATTATGATAAAATGAAAATATAAGAATATGAAGAACTGAGAATATAAGATACGAATAAAAGAGGAGAATATGAAAAAATGAGAATATATGGAATAAGAACATGAGAAAATGCGGATGTGGGAATATGACAAGAATAGGATATGAGAATATTAAAAATTGATATGAAATGAGAATGATATAAATTATATAAAGCAAACTACGCAAGCATCTCAGCAACGTCAAAAATGCTAAAAGGATTCTATAGAACCCCTGCATCACTTTGCAAATCAGAATTGATCGATTTCAAATCAAATTGATCGATTTCAAGAGGTCTCCGTACCACCCCTGACCTACCTCAGTTTTAACATCCGCTTGATCGTCACGTCTTCTATTTAATGCCATAGACTGGTCAATTAACAATGCCGAGTACATAGGTCTCACGAAGAGCTTCTCTGTAGTAGCCAACCTCTCGCATTTCGGTGTCCAAATATGCAGTGCAATCCAAGTTTGGCTTAGCAACCATAATATCCAGGCCCAGGCCATTTGCTCAGTGACAAAGTTATTAAACCGAAAGTTTGACGGACTCGTGAAGAATAAATAATCTGGTATGGTATCATGGAAGAAGCAAGGATCATCAATACGTATACCGCAGGCAGCGATCAAGAGTGAGACTGAAATTGGCACAGTTAGACTCACAGGGAAAGCGTAGCTGAAACCTTGGATAAGAATTTTGCAGGCGAATTTGCCAAATATGTAGCAGAGATACGCGCCAAAAATTTGTAGCAGTAACACGTATATAACTGTGTTGAACGCAGCATCTACATCGACTGTATCTATGTTTGCCGATTCCAACGTATCGGGCAGGACTCCGCCTAATCCAGCAGGCAGCTCATAGACAATGATTTTGTGTGGACCAAAAGCATCGCCATATAGACTGAATAGGTTACTTGGATCATCGCCATTAGCCCAATAGAGGAGTAGAGTAACGCAGAAGAATAGGAGAATCTTCCACATCGAAAGGAACATGTGACAAAAGTAACGAGTAGTATGCATCTCCTCTTTAATATGTCCCAGAGAACGGATTACGCCCAGTGGCGACTGTGTTGATACGTAGTTCTCCCACCAGCCGCATGAGATCATCACACATGCCACTGGAATAACCCAAAGCTCACGGCGGTTCTCTAGCAGAGGCCAAATAACTAATCCAGTAATTTGGGCTGCCACTGCAGCCAGATCAATGATAACTTTGATAAATCGTTTGCCTTCCTTGGATGTACGAGAAAGGAGACCAAAAACGCCCGGTATTACGCATAAACAGTTAGTCAACATGGCACCCTGAATGGCATCGACTTGGGGCAGGACCACAAACATCAATAACGCCGTTCCAAGTGCACTTAGACTTTCCATCAGCCAAACAAATAGAAAATGTCCTGTCTTGGGCACCTTAAATGTCTTGAAGAAACAAATGCGCACTGATCGTATCAATACGCCGATCTCGGGTAAACAGTATGCTATCACCAATGCCCATATCCATGCAATACGTTCCTCCTCGGGCAAGTGTACCACAAAGCTTTTGTCTCGTCCCTATAAAAGGATATATTTATACCGATTGCTAATTGTTTTTGAGAAAAATATATATTACCAGATCTTTATTGCAATATTCAATTTTGCGGTCTTTACGCACTTGGGAAGTCATAAACAGAACTGTGCCTTTGGCCACAACGCCACCAGTTAAAACTATTACAAACGTAAGAATGTAGGCAAGGATTTTCAAAATCTTGATAGTTAACTCCAGGCACTCCTGGTTTGCCGTCGATCCGGTCTCAATTTTAATTGGTGGATCGCGAAATACATCCCAGCCTTTTGTTTCCTGTATAGTGCGTTGACTGTAAGATATCAATTGAAATAAGAGAGGTGCATTAATCTATATATCTATATATACATAAAGCAGTTTGTCCTTATATACATAGTGCTATCAACACACAACAGCCCAAACAAAGCAAGTTTAATCGAACATAGAGGACCAAAATCATATCAATCGAGGTGATTGTGCAACTCAGAAATGTATGTAACAGGCAGAAGGAGGCGTGGCAGACCCTACAAAGTATATATACAGTAGAATCCGGTTATAACGACTCTGCTTAAAGCGTCCGTCCGGTTATTGTGACGAAAACTCGATGGCTTGGTTGGTCCCCATACAAACTTATATGAAAGGGACTCCGCTTAGTACGTTTCCGCTTTTAGCGACAAACCGCTTATACAGACGAGATTTTTCACAGTTCAACCGGATATTGCGACGTGCCGAATAAAAATACAGCGAAAAAATGCCAACAAATTTAAGCATCAAAGGACGCTGTTAGAAATGTATGTATCTATCAGTGATCGGCACCCTTGCTTGTGTGTGTAGCAGCGACTCTACTCTCTCTTAGTTTTAGTTGTCGCCTTAGCAACGCTGCTGAGAGAAAGAGAGACTAAAAACCTATGTTATTGAATTGAATTTATTAAATTTTTTGTTTTGATTAAAAAATTAATTTGTTTTATTTTAAAACCTATTACAACAATGGCAACCCTAAAATAAACAAAAAAAATTTTTTTTTGCTCCTTTTGGTTAATGCGTCTTCCGGGTATAACGACGTAAAATCGTCGGTCCCTTGAAAGTCGCTATAACCGGACTCTACTGTATTCTTAATCAGGACGAAGAGCTGAGTTGATATAGCCATGTCCGTCTGTCTGTCTGTCTGTCCGTCTGTCTGTCCATGCATATGAACACCTGGATTTTCGAAACTGTAAGACCTAGAGACATCATATTTGGCATATCACCGCACAACCTAAACGATTAAACATACATACTAGCATCAGTTATCAGTTAGTCAGTCATGACAAACTACTTTATATACTTGTCTGCTGCTGTTATCCGAGGCAAAGGATAGTACAGGATCTACTACTGTTGTTCACATCCGACTTTAGCTTACCCGGGCTTTTTGTCCTGCACTATTTCTACATTTTACACTGCTTAAAATAATTAAATCAAATACACTAATACATATGTACTAACACATACATACATGCTAACACACGCGAAGCTGCGCACGCCTACTGATCGCCAGCATATTTCGGGTATACATAGGTGTCAAAATAATAACCTTACCTGCCTGCACAAAATACCAAATACGAAACCTCTGCCTCTTATACTTTGCGAGATCTATAAAGGTGTCCATACCACCGCACAGATAGACGGACATGGCATATTGAACGAGCTCGTCGTCCTGGTCAAGAACATGCCTCATCATGCCTCCCTCCCTTTAACTGTTACACGGAATTCTCAGTTTCACAAACTTAATAGACCCTTTTGTATTTTTTAATGCACAGTTCCAAAATGTATAAAAAGTTACTCTGAACAAAGGTATTTATCAACAGCTCTATTTCTGGATCTTAATAAACCGGGTTTTAGAATTTTGAAACCTGAAATTAATATGACTTTCACTTGTCAATTCAAATTATTCCGTTCCATTCATACACAATATTGCATCACTTAAAGATGCTTACAAATTGTGTAGTAGTGTAGTGAGGATTCCATATATGTACATAATAAAGTTATGTTTGCAAGAACAGGAAAAAGATACCTACCTGCCGCCATATATATCGTGTGTTAGCGGAGAGCTCTCATCATCGGTAAAATCATGGTCATCGCTATCAGCATTCTCCACGCGAGCTGGTGAAGCCATTGGGCGATGTCGCGCCGCAGACATCGCATAAGTTTATTCCAAGTTGCAAACGTCCACGATAACCAAATTTGGAAGTAAACTGACAAACAAACAAATTTAATTTTATTAACTTAAAGTTAGAAAATATTATATAATAATATATAAATATTAATTTTATAATTTAATTTGAAATCTTAAATATATCAGGTCGGTTGAAAATCGAATCACATGCTGCACAAATCTGGTTTTGCAGAACTTTCTGCCACTTACGAATAGGCTTTGTTTCCATTGCCTGAAAGATGCCCCTATAAATGAAATCAAATGGTTCATTTCTTGGGCGGTAGAACGAGCCGCAGCAGACCCCACAATTATTCTTGGTCAGGATGACGAGTTGAGTCTATCTAACCATGTCTGTCTGTCTGTCTGTATGAATATGTCGACTTCGGAAACTATAATATCTAGAGACTCCAAATTTGAAATGTACCTAGGTGTATACCGGCTTCAGATGGTGGTTATTCCAATTGTGGATGCCATACCCTCTTCACCCACAATTCAACAAAAACGTATAACAAACACAATTTTGAACATAGATTTATATATATGCCTTGGCACTTTATAATCTATCCTAAAAATTGCATAATTACCGGTTAATAATCACAGAAGTTATTAACTAAACAAATTTGCATACTATCACTGTAGCTGCGAGCAGCACAGGGTATTAACACCTGGGCTCGGTCCCTACTGCTCGCTATGTTGTTTAAACACTCCTGGGTCTGATATTTAGGTTTAAAATTATTAGTTTTGAAAAGTAGTGTAGCAGTAGGAATAAAAACGATATTGAAAATCAAATATGTATACATATATACACACATGGATGTTTTTCCACCCTAAAATAATTTTTGAATCAAAATTTAATAGTGTTGGGATTACTAAAATGTTTTTATCTGAATGGGAAATTATATTATAGGGATTCCTAAAACTAATTTTAATTAACTTTTAAGAAGTCAATATCATTTGACGAAACGACCTTTTTATGCACGATTTGATTTTGATTTCCAGAACATCTGGCAACATTGCCAAACATTAAATAATCAAAATAATTAAGTAATTAAGACTATAATTGTATATCTACATCATCTAATATGTAATAAACATCAATTTTGTCACATTGTACATAGTTTTTACGAAGTAAACGGGCCCACAGAAGTTAACGGTCTCACAGAAAATCAAATTCCACTTCGGAGAAGAGGTGACGAACTATCGAAGGCACTATCGTCACCATCGACAGTGCAGGGCTGCACTCAATACCAAAATCACTACTATCAGGCATGCTCCGGTTTTCACTTAAATTTTGCGGATTACTTTTTGATGAAAATAAGTGAATTCAAAAGTTGCTCCGGTATCCACTTTTTTCTCATATAGGAACGTAAAGCATACGATATAATTTTGTGAATATCGATAAAAACAACTGTTTGATTGTAATGATTTCGCCTTGTTTTTTTTTGTTTTATGTTTGTCCCAAAAAATATATGAATTAAAATACATTTATGCTCTTCTAAATATTTAATTTAAATACTAAAAGTTTGGCCGCTAAAACAGCCAATTGTTCTTGCAGAACTGCCAAATTTTGCTGCTGCTTTGTTTAAGAATAACGAAGTCAAAAATTCATTACGCTGTTGTATGCATTTATGCACAATACATTGATTTTAATTGTTTAATACCTTTTACATTATTGTTTTAACAATCCATATACTTTTCATTCATAAAAATCATTATAAAAAGTTTTCCAATAAGATACCACGTTTCCAGCGATGAGCTGGCATCCCCTGCAATTATATCGCTCATCATTCCAAATACCGATGTTATCGCACACACAAATTTGCTTTTTATTGTTGCCCAGCTCAGGTGAAATTTGAGGCAGGTTCATTAAGTATTTAATTATAAAATAAACACAATGAATTTTCTCATTCGGAGTATGACATATTAATTTTAAAAGATGAATAAATATATAAAAAATATCGTGGAAGCTTTACATTTTGATATTCTCGCCTCTAGTGCGATTTACTTTTCAATTCACTGACTAAAAGTTCAGTGAATTCAATTCACATGAAATAAGTGGAAGTGAAAACCGGAGCACCAAAATTTTACGGATTGAAAAGTAAATCACATAAAATAAATGGAGGTGAAAACCGGAGTACCAAAATTTTAGAATTAAAAGTTAGTCACTTAAAATAGGAGGTAATGGATTATAAAAAGTACGCTCCATGTTTCGAAAGTCGATAAAAACAGCTGACAATTGACAGCTGCTGTAAGTGTCAACAAAGAAAAATAAGAAAAAACATTCGTCATTGGCACGCCAAATAATTTAAGTTATGCTGGGTCTACGGAGAGTGAATTTTTAGAAGGCGTATTGAATCCACAATTATCACAAGCCGTAACTGTTATTTGATCTGGAACCGGCAAAGACTAATAAAAAGAGGCAGCGTTCAATGTTTTTCTACGAGATTACAGTGCAGCAATACCGAATACAAAATACAATATACATATGTATATTAAGAAAATTTGCTATTTTTATTTATGTATGTAGGTATTGCTCTAAGAGCATCACAAAAACAGTTTTATTCTCATCAACTGCAATAAATAATAGTAAATAAAAATTTATTGCTTATTTCTTCAGAAAATTACTTACTTTCACGCTCCAACATGAATTTTGTGTCAGCTGTGACAAATGAAAAAGGGGGCAACGTCTCGGGGTTGCCAGATTATGCAAATATAATGGAGCATAATTGTTCACCAGGTCCCTTAAATCAGAAAAATTTTTTCGCCTCATGATCCATGACTCTTGTTACCTGGTGAACGCAACGAGTGACTCTGAAACTGTGCCTACCTATATGCAATACACGAACTTAACAAAAAAACAACTCGGAAAGCTACAGTCGGATTCAACCGGCAGTAGGAGACCCTGTACTTTTCTGTACTGCAGCAACTAATGCTAACAATGCACACATACATACATATCGCAAAGTCAGACGCAACTACGCATACACACTTATGTACATATGTACATTATGTGCATGTTCGCTGCTCCCCCTTGCCTAGTAAACTTTAATCTCCGGTGTTTATTGTCCGATTCGGCTACAATTCACAGCACTGATTAAGTTTACCATAAGATCTTTGTATGCTAGAGCACAAGTTTGTATTTGTAAAAATGTAACTGTGGTGTTTTTTTGCGGTTTGTTGGGAGGAGATATCACAAACTTGATCTCTAGCTCTTACAGTTTACGAGATCTAGGTGTTCCTACGGAGGAACAGACAGGCTATATCGACTCAGGTCGTAGTCCTGATCAAGAATATATATACTTTGTGGGGTCTGCCACGCCTCCTTCTTACATACATTTCTGAGTTGCACAATCTTAAGAGACCCTTTTGTACTTTTTTAAAGTACAGGGTCTAAAAAGAATTGAGTCTCTAGCTTTTACAGTTAACGGAATCTAGGTGTTCATGCGGTCAGACAGACAGAGCTATATTGACTACGCTCGCCGGCCTTCGAAAATATATGTACATATGTATGTATATACTTTATGGGGTCTACCAAGCCCCCTTCTGCCTGTTATATACAAATGTCAATTGCACAAAGTTAATCGACTATTTTGTACTTTTTTAATTACACAAAACAACGATCGCACAGGCATACAAAGCCTAAAATAAAAAACATGCAAACCAAAATTTACAATCTGTTATAGCTGCAAAGTAGATGCTGTTACCTACTATTTTTAGACCCTGTACTTTAAAAAAGTACAAAAGGGTCTATTAAGTTTGTGCAAATGACATTTGTGTGTAACAGGCAGAAGGAGGCGTGGCAGAACCCACAAAGTATATATATTCTTGATCAGGACGACGAGCTGAGTCGATCTAGCCATGTCCGTCTGTCTGTCTGTCTGTCTGTCTGTCCGTCTGTATGAACACCGAGATCTCGGCAACTATAAGAGCTAGAGACGTAATTTTTTTTTTGTTTGGTTCGTGTATTACATAGGCAGGCCAAGTTTATGTTTTTAATTTGATATCTCATCCCCCTCCCCCTCAAATTTACAAAAATCTTCTTAGTATATACAGTTTTAGAGTCACTGGATTCATTTTTTGCAGGTCTAAAGTTTTAGATGCTTTGCATGTTTGGTGGTTGCAACCCAATCGGATAATAAACACCGGAGATATTTAACAAACATTTTTCAGTACTAGACATTTGGCTAGGGGAGCGGGGAAGCTTTTGCGTATTATTCACTAGGGCGTATGCGTGATTTTTGATTGTGAGTTTGAATTTCTGTATGAGTATTGGTTATTGTTTGTATTTTAGTATATATTAGTATGTATATGTGTATGTGTGTGTGTATACTCATATGTATATATGCATGTGTATGTGTATGTGTATGTGAATATGTATGTATATGCTGCTGCTATTATCGACTCTCAGGGCAAATCAAACTACAGGGTCACCTACTGTCGGTTGCGTCCGACTGTAGCTTTCCGAGTTTTTTTTGTTTTTCAAAAGCAACGTATGAAACAAAAATGTGTATCAATTTTACAACTAAATAAATGGTAAAATTTAAAATTAGACACAGCATGAAATCAGCAACAGCGCAGAATACACAAGCGTAGTTGAGGATATATGTATGTACATGAATACACACACAATACATGAAAAATACAGCTAATCTCTCGGTTATTTGGGATGCGCAGACAGTTCAGACAGTTTTTTACTGCTGGTATAATTGTGACGCCACTAAGAAACCGTTAATCGTCTCATAAATTATCGCAAATACTATTTCTAACCAGTTTAAAGCAGCGATGACAAGCTAATGCTCATGTAGCCAGTACTCTTTCATTATACTATTTCGAAATTGGCGCCAGCAGCTCGAAATGCGTAGTACACAAAATTGATAATCTCATATCTCCAGTGTTTATTATCCGATCGGGACAATAACATCCTTCGAGGGTTACAAGTCCCCAGGACGAGATGGTATATTCCCAGCCATGCTACAAAGACCTAATGAGAGGTTAGTACCTTGGCTCAAGAAAATATACAAGGGATGTCTAAGATGGAGCTATGTGCCAGTAGCATGGAGGATAGCGACGGTGATATTCCTGCCAAATGCGGGAAAGACAAGTCACGCTTACCCCAATGACAGCAGACCAATCAGCTTAACATCATTTCTATTAAAAATTCTAGAGAAGCTGCTAGACCTCCACATACGGGCAGCCAACAACCGCCCAATTGTAGAGACCAACCAGTATGCATACTCTAAAAGAAAATCAACAGAGACAGAGCTACACTCACTGTAAGCTACCGTCGAGAAGGCTCTAGAGTCTAAGAACTACGCCCTCGGAGCGTTTCTAGACATATCAGGAGCCTTCAACAATGTTAGCACCGCAGCAATAATGGAAGGCCTTAGAGCTACCAATGCAGCGACAGTCGTAGAACTATGGATTGCCAATCTACTGAAGAGTAGAAAAATACATGCTAAATTCGGAAGAGACACAGACCGAAGAGAAGCGCGAAGAGGCACGCCGCAAGATGGAGTGCGGTCGCTACTATTGTGGAATCTGGTTGTCAACAAAATACTACGTCAATTCAAAGGCAAGGCACCCAAAATAGTTGCCTATGCGGACGACATAGCCATCGTCATTACGGGGAAATGCCATCATACTCTAAGTTCCCTGATGGACTCCACACTGAAAGAGATAATGGAGTTTGTCTTAGTAGCCGGACTAATGATCAATTCAGGCAAGACGGACCTCATCCTCTTTACCAGGAAGTACAAGGTGCCCAGGTGGACTGCCCCAAAGCTAAACAGAACAAGTCTAGTTCCGACAACCAACGCAAGGTATCTTGGCGTAGTACTGGATAGCAAGCTGTCATGGAAACTTAATGTAAAGGAGAGGGTTCAGAAGGCTACATGTGCACTCTACGCATCCAAACAGATGCTAGGAAGCACTTGAGGGCTCTCACCCTCTCTCATGCATTGAACTTAAATAGATGTAGTGCGACCGATACTACTCTACGGCATCTTAGTCTGGTGGCCGGCGACTAAGAAATCTACATACCTTAAGGCATTAGAGAGAGTCCAGCGGCAGGCGTTGGTCTGCATTACAGGGGAGCTGAGAACGACTCCGACGAAAGCCTTAGAGACTATACTAAATATCGACCCCCTGGACACGTATGCACAGCTGCAAGCATCGAAAACGGCTCAACGCCTTTCAGCCACGAACAGTATGCCGAAAGAGAAGCTGTGACAACAACAGACTACATATAGTACCTATTAGACATATACGCCGCCGAGCCACGCCGCCGCCGCCGCCGATTTTTGCCTTATTTGACGCGCCGCCGCCAAATTATGAAAATACCGGCGCGCCGCGGCGCGCCGCTGGTGCGGCATCGGCGCAGCACCGGCGCGGCCTTCGGTGTTATTATTATTATAAAACTTAAAAAAAAAAAAAAATCATAAAAATGGCCAAATACTCGATATAAATAATCGATTAATCGTTGAGATTGTCTCATCTCCCATCTCCCTATGTCCCATCTCTAGAACAGCTTTTTGGTGTAGTTTACATTTTTAAGCTATGTTTTCTGTGTGCGTAAATATGCAAAGTAAGTTTTAAAATACTATTACTAGTGTAAGGAACATATGAATTTAATATTTTCTCAATAAATAGATGGATCAGCCATTGAGTATTTACTCAATAAAACTTCAATGTAACGCTAATCGAAAGAGTAAAGTTTGAGAGATTTTTGGCGCCTTGCAAGTGATAAACAAATGCATTGAAGTGGACAAGGTGGTTGGATGAGCTGAAAAAAGATTTACTTTACCTTATGTTAATTTATTATTCGATAATAAAGGCGTTTAAACACATCTATAAACTGAAATAATACGAAGATTTTACTCTAATCAAGTCAGACAAAAAATTAGTGAATTTATTTATTTTGAATGCTTATTTAAAAAAAAAAAAGTTCTATACCGCCGCCGGCCGCCGAGAAATTCGTCGGCTCAGCGTCCGCCGCCGCCGCCGGTTCTTTCTAACCTTTACGCCGCCGCCGCCGGTTCTTTCTGACTACCAAGCCGCCGCCGCCGAATCATTTTGACCTCTACGCCGCCGCTGAAGCCTTCAATCATCGGCGTAAACCTCTAGTACCTATAACATGTTTCAAGCGGAAAATAAAGGTACTTATACATAGAAGCAGATAACTGGCAACAGGGCCTGAAACGTAAACGTAAAACGGCGCACATATTTACAGACGGCTCTAAGATGGCCGCAGGTGTGGGTGCAGAAGTATACAGTGCGGAACTCAACCAACGGCACTCATACAGACTACCGGATCTATGCAGCATATTCCAAGCGGAGGTCTTCGCGAAAGGGAAAGTAGCTGAACTAGCACTAACAACGAGTGGAAAATACTCAAACATAAATATCTACGTTGACAGTCAAGCAGCGATAAGGGCCATGTTATCTGATACCATCTCGAACAAAAATGCACAGGTGAGCAGGGGAGGCACTATATGCACTAGGCGCCTCCAAGAAGGTGCGCATATATTGGGTTCAGCCTCCCAGGCATTGTGGGCAATGAGATGGCTGATAAGTTAGCAAAAGAAGGTGCCTCGCTATCGAAAAATCGCATAGAGTACGTGCACACCCCTCTACGAGCACTCCACAAAATACTAGAGGATCAAGCAGCATCTGAGGTGCACAACAGATGGAGATCCACGGCAGGCTACAAAGTGGCGAAGGCTATGTGTAGAGCCCCAAACAACAATGTAACTGCATGGTAGGAATCCATGCGAAAAGAATGGGACTAACAGTCAATGACGACTGTAGGAAGTGTTTAACGCAAGGAAAGGTAGAAACGCTACAACACATCCTCTGCGAATGCCCAGCGCTGATGAGGTCGCGCATGAGGCACTTGGGGAGCCCAACGTATGCCTCACTACATGAGGTATCAAGGATATAACTTAATAACTTAATACCGACGCAGACCTAACGTAACCAAAATCGGTATCACAATGGACCACTAGGTCTATGTGAGGGACACGATCCTATCCGGCTCTACCTAACCTAACCTATTATCCGATCGGGCTGCAATTTGCAACATACGTTCAATTCACCCTAAGCTTTATTCATGCTGAGAATATCTTTGCCATTTGAGGGGGACGGAGATGAGATAATGAAAATCAAACTTAAACTTGAGATGCATATGTAATACACGAACCTAACAAAAAAGAATTACTTCTCTTGCTCTTATTATTACCGAGATTTCGGTGTTCTTACAGGCAGACGGACAAGGCTAGATCAACTCAGCTCACCGTCCTAATATGCAACATATACACTTTTTTGGGTCTGCCAAGCCTCTTTCTGCCAGTTTCACACAAATGTCAATTGCACAAACTTAATAGACCCTTTTGTACTGTTTCAAAATCTAATAAAACTCGGAAAGCTACAGTCGGATTCAACCGACAGTAGGAGACCCTGTATTTTCCTTCGCACACACGTTAACAAACACTCACACATACACACATAGCGCAAAGTCACACGCAACCACACATACGCTCTCGCTGCTCCCCCTTACCTAGTACAGGGAATTGAATCTTGAATATCTCTGGTGTTTATTATTCGATTGAGCAATTTACAGGACTGATAAAGATTATCCTAAGATTATCGTATGCCAAAACACAAGTTTGTATCTTTAAAATTGTGGGTGTGGCAGTTTTTCGCGGTTTTTGGGCGAGGGGGGAGAGATATCAAAAATCTAACACAAACTTGATCTGCCTACACTATAGGGGCATCTAACTGCCAAATATGATGTCTCTAGCTCTTACAGTTTCCGAGATCTAGGTGTTCATACGGACGGACAGACAGACCGACATGGCTATATAGACTCAGCTCGTCGTCCTGATCAAGAATATAAACACTTTGTGGGGTCTGCCACGCCTCCTTCTGCCTGTTACATACATTTCGGACTTGCACAATCTTAATAGACCCTTTGTACTTTTTTAAAGTACAGGGTCTAAGAACCAAATCAAAAATGCCGCAAAAAGTAGAAATATCCACCTAGTGCATTGCCGCCGCCATGACGACGCATATGTATTTGGAGGAAAACAAAATGAAAGCAAAAATAACGGAAATACAGCCGACAGCGACAGCCTCGGCAGATTGTTTTACAGCTCGATGCCGAAGAGACTGAGGCAATCGCGAAATGACACAATGTCATTGCTCCTCCTGAAAAATATGCGATGACGAAAAGAAAGACTGACTGAATAATAAGTTGATTTTAGATTAAGTATATACATATGAAGTTCCTTGAAATAAATTAGTCATGAATTGTTGAATATATTAAATTTTATTGGAATCACATTTGCAACGCATTATCGTCATCACTGACTCCGCTCTGCATTATGCCCATACCAACTTCCATGTCCATCACCACCGCAAATATAACCCTTTCCAGATTATTGGAAAAAAATGGCCAACATGACATAACAGAAATGACGCGCCAAAAAAGTAAACGAAGATAAGCTGTTTGTATATTTTGGAATATTTAGGGACCGTGCAATGCAAAAACAAAAACGGTCCCAGTCCCAACAATGATAATGACAAGCAAGACAGCTAGAGTAATTGCAAAATTAATGGAACAGGTCCAACGCCAAGAGCTTTATTGACCAGTACCACGCTACAATATCTTCAATAAGTACAAAAGAGATAAGATCTGTTTTAACTACTTAACCCCGACTTTACCATAGATAGAGCTCAATTTATCATGAATTATGGTGATAGAATTATCTTGGGAAAGGATTAGTTTAGTCAGCAAAACTTAATAAACAATAAAATTACAAAATACTCTTTGCTCTTCCTAGCTAACTATAATTCGATCAATATTAATTCACCAGCGTAAATTTTTTTCTTAGACTCCACTGAAAAAACCAATAAAACTGATTAAGCATTAAAAAGCAATTAAAACCTGTATATACATATATGTCTTTCTGACCAGGATGAAGAGCTGAGTCTATATAGCCATGCCCGTCTGTCTGTCCTTATGAGCACCGAAATCTCGCACACTAAAGGAGTTACACACTCAATTTTTTATTTGTTGGGTTCGTGTATTGTACATGTCAATAATTTGTATTGGCTCTTAGTATTCGTTAGTGTTTGTGGTTACGCGTGTATTTGTATATATAGTTGATGTGTATGTGTGTATGCATTTGCGTCTGTACTAGATGTGTATTTACATACATATGCTCCTGTAAATAGTGACCCCCGAGGTAAAGCCAAGTATAGGGTCTCCAACTGTCGGTTGCGTCCGATTGTAATTTTCAGGGCATTTTTAAAATATGAATGGGAACAGAGTCACCACAAACGGCCACGAGCGGTTCGATATTCAAACTTAACTGATAAGATTTTGTGGGGGCTTGAGCCTCGTCCCAAACAAAAAGTTACTAAAAATGTCAAACGACCTCAGTGAAAGCGCATAATAAGAATTTTTCCAGGTATCAAATTTCAAAACATAAACACATCTAATAAAACCGACTGTTTCATATAATAGAAGCCTTTCAGCTGAATATCTCTTCTTCACAAAGCCTTAACTTAACACTATGCAGTGTATTTGGAAGTTTTTATACTTTGACTGCATCATATGTTAACTATAGATGGTAGTAACATTTTTCAGATTTATCTGCATGATAAATTTATGATGTGGAGTAATTTTAAAAAATTGTTCAAGTCAATCGAATTTAGCTTAAATGAAAATCCAATATTTAATAAAACGTCTGGTTTGAGTAAAAAAGATAGTTCAGATATTACTTAAAATGCTCACAAAATGGTGCTTTCCCAGGCTTAGAGCCTGCGCAGTGGAGTGTTGTCACTAACATCGACAACAGTCTTTTGATAACAACCCCTAAGAGCATGCATGCTGACGCGACTGATGTCTAGGAGAGAGGGACATAAGGGTAGATTTTCCTTTTATGCATATGTGCGAGGATGCTTTAGCTTCGTTATTTTCTCGCTGTTCATTGCTGAATTTGAGCTTATAATTACGAAACTAACATCGTTTTGAAGTTGGACCGTGTGGCCTAATGGATAAGGCGTCGGACTTCGAATCCGAAGATTGCAGGTTCGAGTCCTGTCACGGTCGCACACGGTTATTCTGCTTTTTGTAAACACTTTTTTTAAAATACTTTTATTCATTCTTTAAAATTATTTATGTTTACCAAATAGTATATATGAGTACAACAACATACCATGCACCAATTTTATAATGTCAAGACAAGCGTATAAATTGTAAATTTATTCTCATATATAAAGTTCAATAAGAGAAGTGCTACATATAACGTCCAAAACCAATTAAACTATTTTTAACAAAGAAAGAAACCAAATTACTTATTATATGTACACCCAGTGCTGTCCACACTGAGATGGTAAGAATAAAAATTGAGACCTTTTGCTTGAGACTGGTCCCAAGCCCATATAAAATTTTGTCATTTAAGTTTAAAATTGGGACCGGTTGTTGTGAGAGTTACGACCACAATTTCCATAGTATTGATAACCGATTTTTAGACCCTGTACTTTAAAAAAGTACAAAAGGGTCTATTAAGTTTGTGCAACTCAGAAATGTATGTAACAGGCAGAAGGAGGCGTGGCCGACCCCACAAAGTATATATATTCAGAACTGTTCTGAATTTCGATTCCGAGTAAATTGATCGGAATCGTTTTGATTCCGAACGTTTTTTCTGTTCTGACATTTCAATTCCGAGCAAAATCGTTTTGAAAATGAGTGCCTATGAGCAGTCGGAATAAAAAGGATTTGGCAAATTTAACATGTACAGTGGCTCCATCGCATAATCGGACACGAATTTTCTTAACATAAATATGCTCTAAAACTATACAAAAAGGGCTAATATCATAGTTTTTTTTATTTTTATTTAAACTTATTACTATTATCTTTCATATAAAAAAACAAAAACCATAAATTTTCGATAAACACTCTTAATATTACAATATTATATTGTTTTAGCGCCCTGCACTATGAAATTTCCCCTTTCAAAACGACTCGTTATTCAGAACAGGTCTGATTCTTTCCGTCTGTCCGTCTGTCTGTCCGTCCGTATGATCATCTAGATCTCGTAAACTTATGTGAATTGAATTCAAAGTATAGTGCAAGTTGATCAAGTTTGTGTTAAATTTTTGATACCACCACCACCCCCCCCCCCCTCGCAAACAAACCGCGAAAAACAACCACTGCCACAAAAGATACAAACTTGTGGTTAAGCATACAATGTAACCTTAATCTGTGCTGTGAATTGTGACCCAATCGGTTAATAAACACCGATGATATTCAAGATTCAATTCCCTGTACTAGGTAAGGGGGAACAGCGCGAGCGTATGTGTGGGTGTCTGTTAACGTGTGTGTGTGGAAAGTACAGCGTCTCCTACTGTCGGTTGCATCCGACTGTAGCTTTCCGAGTTTTTTTTTTACCAGAAATATGACACTGACATATGAAACAGAGTTTTTATGACGAACTTCATAAAAAAAACAGCTGTCATATACATATTCTCAGTTTGCTCTTTAGTTTGCTCCTCCGTTTTTAGGTTTTCAGCATGCCATAAATAAAAGTCAGACGCCGAGCCCGCTAAACCCAATTTTGAATAGCAATGTGACGTCACACCCTTACAATAACAGTAGCTGTCATTGTAAAAACCCCATTAAAAGTCAGAAAAGTTATCGATAGTTGCACTAGTGGTATGATTGCAGCCCTCAGGTCACCTGCTTTTGAAAGCGAAAAGATGATTATTCCGTACAGCTCAGTGAAGTGAAAGGGGCATATAGCCATAATATAAAGCTCTAAAGTCAAGAAAATCTTAATGGCCAAGAAAGAAATGCATTTAAAAGCGTTTAACAATGTATTTGTACTTTATATTGTTTAATTTAGTTTATAATTATATTTTTGATTTAGATTTTAAGCAATGCGCGGCTAATAAAACGCTTTCCGATAACAGGCATGTTTTGGTTTCGACTTAAATTTTGCGGATTACATTTTGACGAAAATAAGTGAATTGCATGGTCCACTTTTTTGTAACCACTTTTTTTTCGTTATCGGAACGTATGAGGTACGATATTTTTTATGAATATCGACAAAAATAGTTTTCTGATTGTGCAAGAAATTCGTCTTGTTGCTTTGCCTTATGTTTGCCCCGAAAAATATATAAACTAAAATACATCTACGCAATTATATAAATATTAAATTAAATGACTGAAATTTTTTTGTAATTTGAAAATAAGCGGGAACTGCTGCTGCTTTGTTTAACAATAACGGAGGCACAATTTCCTTACGCTGTTATATGTATTCAAACGCAATATCTTGTTTTTAATTGCTATCATATCAATCTGTTTACTTTTTCATTCATAAAATATTTTTCATAAAAAACCATTTTAAAAGTATTTTAATACAAAGCGATATGGTGGCATCCCTTGCAATTATTTCGAAAGTCGTTCCAAATACCTACTTAACGCCGCACGAATTAAATTTTTGTTGTTGCCCAGCTCAGATGAGTATGAGTATAAATTAATTTTAAAAGATGAATATTTAAAAAATATCTTGAATGTAAATTCTCGCCTGTATTGCTATTGACTTTTTAATTCACTGACTAAAAGTTCAGTGAATTCAATTCACATAAAATAAGTGGACTTGAAAGCCGCAGCACCAACATTTTTCGGATTAAAATGTGAATCATTTAAAATGAGCGGAATTAAAAACCGGAGCATGCATGCTAGAATTTATTTTATCTAGGAACAGGCCTTTAGATTGAATGGGAAAAATGCATTCACTTTTCATAAAATGCTGGATGGGCGTGCTTTATAGTCTAAGCAAGGCATTAGTTCAGTCGTTCAATTAGTGGTGTCAGAAGTAAATTTGTTCGGTAAATTCCAGAGTCTTTTGATTTGTTCGTTTATTATTTTTTAATTAAGTCGCTGAATTTTCGACTGACTAAACAAGGCCTGCGAAAGAGAGATGCATGTTTTAACTTCATATGTTGAGCAGTGTTGCCAGGTGTTGAGCTCCGGCATAAGCTAGATTCTGGACAAAAATAGGCTAGAATAGGCTAATAAGTAAAAAAAACAAGCTATATCAAATTGGAAGAAAACATATAGGAAAAACTTAAGGTTTAATAGTTTTAATTACAAAATTATGCCTAATATCGTACACTTTTGCTGCTATTGTTGCTTTTCAATAGCAGCATAAAGCTTTCGTTGCGTCTGCTGGTACGAAGCCACTTCTTAAATTCGCTATGTTGAAGCCAAGCATCGCGAAATAACTGTTTCTAAATAATATTTGGCATTTTCGAAGCTTGATTATTTCATTTTATTTCACAATTGCAAATGATTGAAGTTATCGGCGATAGCACATCACATATGCTTCAACCAGCATAATGAAATGCATGAAATGCATAGATAAGGGAGAAATCTCACGGTCATGTGAACGCACACGACAAAAGAAACAAGTTCCGATATTTGTATGCCGCGAAAAACTTTAAATTTATAAGATATCATGATATAGTCAGGAATATGCTATATGTACTAACTATGCTAGATTTATGGCTATAGGCTATTTCCAATTTTTATAAGCAATTTCACTTTCAAATATGCTAGATCTAGCCTAAAATAGGCTAAACTGACAATACTGATGCTGAGATAAATTGTTTTGCGATCCCCCGTTTATGTACATAAACCACCCTGTAAGCCATCTTCTGTAACAATAAAGTGATTTCAGACAACTAAACGCTTTCTTTTCAACCTGATTATTTTGAAATAAAACGAACAAACGAAAACACGTAAAATATACTGTGAACAAACAAACGATCAAACGAATAAAATGATTTAGCGATTTGATCCATTATTAATGGTACCGTTCACCAAGTCGCTTGGATCATGGATCAATGATCCGATAACGATAATTTTCCTGGTGAACGGTCCTAGATCATGATCCAAGGTTTTATGGAACATAAATGGAGAGGATGGATCATAAGAAAAGTACGCTCCATTACTGCAATTTATGCTCCATGTATCGAAACTCGATCAAAATAGCTAACAAATGACATCTGCTGTATAGTAAATGAAAGCAAAGAAAAATAAGGAAAAACAGTCGATATGATGAATGTATTATTGCTTGTTAATGCTCCACTCTTTCTCATCAACTGCAATAAATAATAGAATAAATAAAATTGTATTGCTAATATCTTCGGTAAATTACTTACTTTCGCGCTCCACAATGAATTTTGTGTCAGCTGTGACAAATGAAATAGGTGGAAACGTTTCGGGGCTGCCAGCTTTTGCAAAGGTAATGGAGCATAATCGTACCGGTCCCTTGGATCAGTAAAATTTTTTTCGCCTCATAATTCTTGACTTTTGCGACCTGGTGAACGCAACCAATTAGTTAGTTTGTTCGCTTAGTTAAGTGAATACTTCAACTCTAGTACATATGTACATATGTATGTACATGCCTTCAATAAAGTAAGGTGCGAGGTATTGGGTGCGCTCGACTGATCGGTATTTATTTCAATTTTCTTAAATTGTTATTTGTTTCAATTTCAATTTCTCTGTGGCAGCTGGCAAAGCCAGATGTGAAGGCTAAGAACGGGTCACTACGCTACACAACAAGACAGCCTTTCAGACTTGTTTTGTTTTAACGGGTTTAGGTGAGTAATGCATTGTGATATCGAGTCTTAAATGTGAAAAAGCTTTTGGCTGCTGCTGCGTTTGCTTTCAAAAAGCTGATAATGTCTTGTCCAAAGCTCTTTAGCTCATAATAAAAATACGACAAAGAGAAAAATTAAATTAAATCGTCACTAAGAATAATGCTAATACTGAAGTCAGTGTACAGACTGAGAAGTAGTATTAGCATGAACTACTCAAATATAAATTTCAGTTTATATAATTTCTTAATGTCAGATGATTCCACGATGAATAGTAGAAATGAAGTTTAAAAATAAAAAATAAAAAAACAGAAAAAGCGAAGGTAAAAGTTTGTTGTAACGGTCTGCTTCTCCAGAGCTTAAAACTTTCAAAGATTTCAGCACACTATTTTGTAGTTATTTCTGTTTTCTCTTTCAACAATATATGTATGTATGTACATACATATGTATATGTATATACATAAGTTTTCATACATATTTATTTTATATCGCCTTCGTGGCTCACCAATATTCAAATAAAATTTCTCATTTAATTTATTTGTACAAATTTGAAATTGTATTCTTTTCCTCTATCGTTACTTATATTTACATATAACTTATAATTCATGGTATTATACCTTATGCAACGTTGTTTTTTCCAGTTATATACTAACACACGCACATATTCACATGTATTTACAAGCATTCAACTATGCACACTTATACGCATGCGCGCACGTACCGTTTCTTGAGAATCAGAGAGAGATGGCAACAGTTTGAACGAGATTGTTCGTTTTCGAAGTTTTCCGATATCCGCGGCAAGCTCTTTACGAGTTCGTTGTCTTCGCTAAACTGAGTTGAAGTCTTTCGTTTCTGCTTATTGGAAGTGGTCCCAGTAGCGTTACTTGTTGGCCCACTCTATTTTGTTGTTTCTTTTGCGGCTGCGGAAACCGTTGGAAGTGGTATTTTATTACCGCTCTTTATAAATCTTTATATATATGTAAGTACACATGTGGTACAGTAATAGTTGTTTTATTGCGACTCGGCTATACATTTTGTTGTTAGTCTACCTCTGAAGTTGTTTGTGGTGGTAACAGTGAAGAAAGTAAGACTTTACAAGTGTATATTTGCATGTATGTTTTATGGTTTTATTCAAACCCGCTTTTACGTTCCCTTTCTTTTCAATCATATTATACATGGCTTGAGACTCGGACCTATTCATACATACATACATACATATATACAACTATGATTTTCGCGACAGCATTTTCGAGGTCGTCTGGTTTCTTGATTTTTAGTGCCTGTACTTAAAAGGTATGAATGGGTCTATTATGTTATAGTCCTGACAATTATGTACAAAGGGCAGAAAGAAGCGTAATAAAGTTTTTATATCCTTAATCAGGACGAGGAACTGAGTAACCATGTTTGTTCGTACGAACACCTACATTTTAAAAACTATAAGTGCTATTCCTTACAAAAGCAAATCAAGTTTGTTTCTGATATTCATATATCCCCTTCTTCCAACGGAATGTTACATATGCCTATACAAAGTCAAATAAGGCCAAAATGTACATTTAAACGTTATCCGGTAGTATTGCACTACCGAATATTAATTTGAATTAAAGGCAAATACCATAACGTTATTTTTAGACCCTGTACTTTAAAAAAGTACAAAAGGGTCTATTAAGTTTGTGCAAATGACATTTGTGTGTAACAGGCAGAAGGAGGCGTGGCAGACCCCACAAAGTATATATATTCTTGATCAGGACGACGAGCTGAGTCGATCTAGCCATGTCCGTCTGTCTGTCTGTCTGTATGAACACCGAGATCTCGGAAACTATAAGAGCTAGAGACGTAATTTTTGTTTTGTTTGATTCGTGTATTACATAGGCAGGCCAAGTTTATGTTTTTATTTTGATATCTCATCCCCCTCCCCCTCAAATTCACAAAAATTTTCTTAGAATATACAGTTTTAGAGTCACTGGATTCATTTTTTGTATGATTAAAGTTTTAGATGCTTGGCATGCTTGGTGCGAGTTGAAATCCAATCGGATAATAAACAGCGGAGATATTGTACAAACAACTTTAAGCACTAGGCATTTGGCAAGGGGATGGAGGAAGTCGCAGCGTACCGCCACTAGGGCGTTAGCGTGATTTTTCATTGTGAGTATGAATTTCTGTATGAGTATTGGTTATTCTTTGTATTTGCGAGTATATTTGTATGTATAAGTGTATGTGTATGTGTATGTGAGTATGTACATATATGCAGCCGCTATTATCGACGCCCAGGGTAAATCAAAGTACAGGGTCTTCTACTGTCGGTTGAATCCGACTGTAGCTTTCCGAGTTTTTAGTCATTTTTTTGGTATCTTGGAAATTTTTCAAAAATGTCACTAGCTTTCGTGTATAAACTCCATAAGAAAAAAGACCGGAAAACTACAAATGTCATTTGCACAAACTTAACAGACCCTTTTGTACTTTTTTAAAGTACAGCGACTAAAAATTACTTGATTTGCTTATTCAATACACGAACCGAACAAAAAGAATTAAGTTTCCGAGATCTAGAATATATATATTTTATGGGCTATACCATGCTTTCTTCTGCCTACATATTACACTCAAATGTCATTTGCACAAACTTAATGGACTTGTCTAAATGTCTAATAATGCTGCTATTCGCTGCGAAATGTTGCAGTGTTTTACTATCAAGCACACGATTCTTATAGATCCAATAATTTAATTAAAAATTAAACGTAAAACGACGAAAAATTACAAAAATATTAATGCCTAAATATTACCGTCGTGGAACTTGGGTATTGAAGGTGAATAACGATCGATAGTCGGCGCCATCGATAGGAAATGGTAGTTTTGATGAAACCATCGATAGGTGTCGATAGTGTGTTAAATTAAACTAGAGCTGCAAAACATCGATGCTGGATACCTCGATGTCTTAAACTTCGAAGTTTTCAAACATCGATGATTTCAACATCGATGTTTCAAAACATCGACAATTTTTAAAATTGTTGATATCACCCAGGAATTGGTACAAAATATACTAAATTTATTGTATTATTAGAAAATAAAAACTTATAATTAAAAATTATATAAATGTATTTTAAAGAAATAATAATAAAATTAGGAAAAATAAAATGAATTGAAACTGTACCTACTCGTACTTTACACTGTGTTTACATTGAGGTGGTAAGACCAAAATTGGGACTTTTAGCTTGAGACTGGTCTCAAGCCCATACAAAATCGTGCCAGTTGGGTTTGAATTTGGGACTGGTCGTGAGAACTGCGACAAAAAAATCTACAGTGTTGTAAAACGATTTTCTGCCAAAAATGTGGCAGCATTGTGAAATTTACCCTCATTTTATCGAAATTTAACTCTGTTTACAGTTATAAAAAAGTAAACAAACGTAAATAATTCGTAAAAAGTAAATTTATTTGTTAATATTTAATTTTCTAAATATACCATTGATTATTAAATATTTTAAATGAATGACACAATTTGTTATTACATGCATCCATATAGCTCTTGGCATTAATTCAGCTTTGAAATTTGCAACATCTTTTGCCATTCGTTCCAAATGGCTTTTATGGGCATATTCCATGCGCTGTGCCTCTTCGCTACACTCCATTTCGCTAGTGTCCACAATTATCTGGGACTGAACAATTAAATCAATAATTATTTTCTCCATTTTATTGTCAAAAACTTTTAATTTATAATGCAAGTCACGAATCAAATTAAATGTAAACAAAAAACAGCTGATTTCGACTTGCGACTTACGACCGTTTGCTCAGTGGAAACACCTAAAAGGTCGTAGCCCCAAAAAAAGTAAGACCGCAATGTAAATTGGATTAGCTTTTTGCGATGCAGTGAATCGATGCATCGATGTTGAAAAAAATACATCGATACATCGGAAATTATTAAAACATCGATGACATCGATGTTGACATATGTGGCGTCCACACTGGGACTTGCATTTGCATTTTCTGTTACTTTTGGGAAATGTACATTCGTCTCCCTGCAAAATCTTATGGGAGCTAAGGGTGGGAAAAAGTTGCATTCGTGTTGCATTCGTAAAAAATGCACTTGCATTCTCGTGATTACGATACATCGATATTAAAAATATACTAATAAATGCTGAAAAGCGCGTCAATATGGCGTTAAAATTAAATAAAATGGAGAGCGAAATGGCAAAAAAATAGTTGAATTAAAAATAAAACAAACACTAGATATTATTACATTTATTTATTTTGATTTTCAAAAAAATAGGTACTTAATGCAGTACGTATGACCTCTGCACGGTCGTTATGGTTGCCAAACAGTATAGGCTCACAAGGCTGTTCTTTTTCAAATATTTTTTCGCCATCTAATGGATGCTTAAAGATACTATTATTTATGTTAAAATAATAATTGCGGAATGTCCTTCTCCCAGAACGCACCATGTTTTCCCTATATATGTATATATAAAATAAATGAATAAGTAATTTTTTATATTTTTAATCATAATTACTACTTACGTATGTCCACACAGAGCGCTCAATCCAATGCGAATGCGAATGCAACACAATGTGGACAGGCTTTTGCATTCCTCCGATAACGATAACTTTTTTAGCATTTTTTAGTGCAGTGTGGAACCCGTAATAGATAATAAAGTATTAGGTGTGATTTATGTGGCGTCCACACTGGGACTTGCATTTGCATTTTCTGTTACTTTTGGGAAATGTACATTCGTCTCCCTACAAAATCTTATGGGAGCTAAGGATGGGAAAAAGTTGCATTCGTGTTGCATTCGTAAAAAATGCACTTGCATTCTCGTGATTACGATACATCGATACTAAAAATATACTAATAAATGCTGAAAAGCGCGTCAATAAAGCGTCAAAATTAAATAAAATGGAGAGCGAAATGGCAAAAAAATGGTTGAATTAAAAATAAAACAAACACTAAATATTATTACATTTATTTATTTTGATTTTCAAAAAAATAGGTACTTAATGCAGTACGTATGACCTCTGCACGGTCGTTATGGTTGCCAAACAGTATAGGCTCACAAGGCTGTTCTTTTTCAAATATTTTTTCGCCATCTAATGGATCCTTAAAGGTACTATTATTTATGTTAAAATAATAATTGTGGAATGTCCTTCTCCCAGAACGCACCATGTCTTTCCTATATATGTATATATAAAATAAATGAATAAGTAATTTTTTATATTTTTAATCATAATTACTACTTACGTATGTCCACACAGAGCGCTCAATCCAACTAGATTGGCTCTTACCCACTGGCATCGACAACAATCTTATAACTAATTGCAGAACCTTCATAATTGAGCTATAATTGTTTTCCGCCAATAAAATTATCTCCAATAAAGAATCCATTTCGGGTTTTTTACAATATAATTATTTTATTGGCAAATTGTGAAAAACACAAATCGAACACAAGTAACAGTTAAAAGTGACGAATGCGAATGCAACACAATGTGGAGAGGCTTTTGCATTCCTCCGATAACGATAACTTTTTTAGCATTTTTTAGTGCAGTGTGGAACCCGTATTAATTATGAACCACATTTGGCTAAAATTGTGCATTTAGATAAGGAAAGAATGCATGATGTGGGGTTGAATTTAGAATGCAGTTCTTCAGCTGTTGGCAGCAGTGAAGTTCGAAGAGCACAATGGAAAAGAAACGTTACAAATCAAATTTTAATATTGATCCTTTTTTATCCAGTTCAATTCAACTTAAATAAATAAACATTTTATGAAGTTTACAAAATAAAATTTTATATTCATTTTCATTTCAATGTAGTTCAATTCAACACATTAAATTAAAATGTTAAATTGCTATTTTCACAGCTACGAATTTGTTCGACCAAACACAACGAAGAAGAATAATTTATATTTTGTCGAACAAAACGAAGATAGAATAATTTATATTTTGTCGAACAAAACGTCGAACACGAAATGTGGACCTCAACGACGACCATTTCGACGAACACGACATATTCGCCGAACAAATTTGAACGTGGATGGCCTGCTTTATGCATAGTTTTGTAGAGAATACTCATTTGCACGCAGAAGGGAAGAAAAAATATCGGATACGTTTTTTACTGTTTATGCAATGTTTAAACAATGTTTTCTCAATGTAAATGGGAATCCAGATAATTTACTTTGGGGTGAAGAAATGACACTACTTATACACATTTTGCCGTAACACGTCTAAAACAGTGGTGCCCAAAACTCATATTCCCTATCACATGTGCGCTTCGCTAAGCAGCGCTGCTTTGACACATACAGTAGAATTTCTCACATGTCTAGGCGTCACACTTCGTTGATTGTACGATTTTACGAACGCTCGCGTTCGGCTATTTTTTTTTTCACAGCGCGTGGTGCGCTGCTACGCACACAAGCACACTGTTTGATAGTGTGAGTTTGGGCACCACTGGTCTAAAACATTCGTCTCGGAAAGCTACAGTCGGCTTCAACTGACAGTAGGAAACCCTGTACTTTCCTTCGCACACACACACACGCTAACAAACCCTCACACATACAGTCATCCCTTCAAGCACATAGTCGCATACACACGCATACACGCCTATTCACTTAAGTATGTGTATCATCAGCCTGTGCGAGTGTACACAGGCACGAGTCGAAAACCGGTTTGACTACGAGTAAATCCGTGTATCTGAAAGAGCTGTTTACTTACGCAAGCTCATATACTTGCTGCTGCCCCCCTTGCCTATTAGAGAGTAGTACGGAAACTTTAATCTCGAATATCTCTGGTGTTTATTTTCCGATTGAGCCTTAATTCACAGCACTGATTAAGGTTACCATTAGATTATTGTATGCCAAAGCACAAGTTTGTATCTTGTGATGTTTTTTCGCGGTTTTTGGGTTTTTTTTTTTTGGTTTTTTATGTACGACACACATAGGGCAAATGCTTTGCGCGTATTAATATCTGGCCTAAATAAAAACCTCACAGACATATTATTGGCGACTCAACCTCAGGACTTGCCATCGGCACTTGCATTGGCGCAAGAACTGGAGTCTAACTATTAACGGTATGCGTTCACGTCGCAATTTGCTAAATCCATTGAGGATAGAGGTAACAGACAGACCCATTAGCACCCTGGGCGTGCTGGCCAGGGGTGGTCTGAGGGCAGTTCTGACCAACAGGCTAGGTATGGTGGGAAAAGTAAATTTTTCGCCAGAGAGTGAGCTTCTCGTCAAGTCAGCGCAGCAGCACGTGATCCAGTTGAGGAAATGGATGTAGATCCTTTGTCTTCAAGATATAGGCAGCCTACCAACTTCAAGCAGCAGTAAAGCCTTGCTTAGGGCCCTGCTATGCCTCAAGTGTATGGAAGTAGTCGACAGCAGGGAACCTATAAGAGGGTTGCGAGTTCGCGAGTTCGTCGGATCAGAGGCGTCAATCATCTGTCTCAATAAGACCAGGCGACCAGACCCAAATAAACTGCTACCGTTTAACACAAAAGTGGTGGCATAGGAAAAGTTTATTTAAAAATGTGTTTATTTCCCATGGAAGCTGCAGATTTCGTTAATAATGAAATCAAAGATCTGCTCAGAACCGGTATTATTCGACCATCAAGTTCCCCCCCTATAATAATCCTAAATGGGTTGTGGGAAAGAAGGGTACCAATGTATCGGGCTCGTCTAATAAAAGACTGGTTGTTGATTATAGAAAATTAAATTCGAAGACTATCGTCGACAAATACCCGATGCCGAGTATTTCACTGATACTTTCAAAGTTATTTCACTACACATGACCTTAAGTCTGGGTATCACCAGATTAACCTAGCGGAAAGTGAGCGAGAGAAGACATCTTTTTCAATAAACAGTTGAAAGTACAAGTTCTGCCGTTTACCCTTCGGCCTGAAGAACGCTTCCAGCATTTTCTAAAGATATAGATGATGTCTTTCGAGATAGAATTGGACGTTCCTGCTACGTATACGTAGATGACGTCATAGTTTTCGAAAAGAGGAGCATGTTTTTCATGTTGGCGAAGTCCTTAAGAGATTGTACGACGCTAACATGAGAGTGTCAAAGCAATGTTTCTCATGTTGGCAAAGTCCTTAAGAGATTGTACGACGCTAGCATCAGAGTGTCGAAGCAAAAATCTGAAGGATAGAGAAATTAACTACGCCACAAATGAGAGAGAGCTTTTGGCGATTGTATTGATTTAGACATCCTACGTCATTACCTATACGGAAAAATGACATCAACATCTACACTGACCATCAGCCTCTCACATTTGCGGTCTCCGATAAAAACCCGAACTCTAAGATTAAACGATGGAAAGCGAGCATCGAAGAGAGCGGTGCTAAGGTTCTGTATAAACCGGGAAAGGAAAACTACGTAGCGAACACCTTGTCGCGCCAGAACTTTCATGCTTAATGCCGCGACGGTATATAGCGACGGGTCGTTGACTCATGTTATTGAAGCTAGCGACAAGCCGGTCAACTGGTTCCAAAATCAAATAGTTCTGGAAAAAGCAGCCACCTCTAATCACAGGATATTTATACTATTCGGGGCAAAGACACGGCACCTTATTACGTTTGGTAGTAAGGAGGGTTTGATAGATTTGGTATAGAACTATGTAACTCCTAACGTGGCAAATGCGAAATACTGCGAGCTGCCGATTCTGGCCCATATTCAAGATAAATTGGTTAAGCTATTTCCCGCTGCCAAGTTCTGGTACTCCAAATCTAGGGTGACAGACATTGTCAGAAGGGACGAGCAAAACGAAATAATGGTCATAGAGCATAAAAGGCGTCACAGGGCTGCCAGGAAAATATTAAGCAGGTTTTACTTAAATACTAGCCTGTTCTTTCGCGCACAATTAAAGATGTTAAAGCCATTCTGCAGTTGGGCAAATTTTTTTTTTTTTTTACCATATACTGCAACAATGAGCCGGCCTTTGTTTCCGAAACGATTCGAGGGCAATACGGCATAAACGTGGTTAACGCGCCTCCGTTGCATACAGGAATGCCACAGGAATCGAAATAAACGAAAACCAACCATGGTTGGTTTTAGGTGCCGCAGACATGTTCGAGCTGGTTTAAAAATCTCTATCATTATAGGCAGAGTTTTGCTGAATTTTAGCAATACAATACTTGTTATGGATAGGGGGTGTAACTATTTTGGAAACGTCGTTAAATTTCTAGTATATTTGAATAAACATATTTTAAAATTATAAATGTTTTCATTCATAACTTTTAACATTACAAAATCTCTATTAAATTTGGAGTGCAATATGCCATTCGGCGTTAATGTGCAAAACCGTCCCGAAGACTAGAGCTGCCACCTAGTTTTGGAACAATTTACATTTATTCGGAGTTTAGAACACATGACTTTATTTTGCTGCTTTTTATGTTAATCGAACATAAAAAAAATTGTAAGTTAAGTTAACATTATTCTTAGCCGGTATCAGTGAACTGTGTAGAGCATATGAAATAAAATTACCGCAGCACACCTTTTTTCTATTGAGTGGCAACGTGTACTGCTTGTGATATGTGTGAATGAAAGTCGAAGAAAGAAGAAGAGCACAATGTGATAAAAAGCCCCAAAACGTAAGTTTCGTAAAATTTAAATATTATTTTTATATTTATGCTATGTTTGATCCACAGGGAAAAACATCGTTTACCACAACAGGACACCATCTTCTTAAGAGAGATATTCCGAGAGGATTGTGCCGTGGCGACAGAGTTGCAGTAGCGGCTGCTTAAATTTAAACTCGATAATCCAGATTAGAGTTGGGCATGGACCGTGTTTTCTTCGTGTCACACCGTGACATGATGAGCACCCGCGTGTTCGTGCTGAAAATTTGAATTTTGTCACTATTTCTAATTTCCCAAATACAGGTCTGAGCTTTAACTACATCTATTAATGCAAATTTTGTTTCGCATCTAGGTGATATAGGCATTATTTGAATTGCCCTCCATTTTTCCGTATGGAATAATTGTTCTGATTTATTTCGTGCGAAATGTCAGTTGCTCAATAGCGTCCAACCCGACCCACACGATGTTAATACCTATGAACTTATCGATATTTCGCTTTGTTTTTTGTTCATTGCTGCATAAGCCCTGTATGCACCATCCCAAAAATTTCGTACGGAAAAATTACAATATATTCCGTGTGTGTGGATTGTATTAGTTTGACATAACAGATTTTATCCAGTGTGCACAAGGGCATGTGACCGATTGGTAACACTTTTATTTTGAATTGGTAACACTTATTTTAAATTGGTAACACTTATTTTGAATTGGTAACACTTTTTATCAACTGTTGTACCAAAGTGAAAATATATTGGAATTAAAATGAACGACGAAGCTTTGGACTTAGCAATGGTAACATTAATAAAAAATGAAGAAGAGATGTTAAAAAGAGGAGGCAGCGTTCGAAATATTGAAATAACTACCCAAGATGAAAAGAACAAGCAAATAAATAAATAAGTAATATATATTATTCTATGTATGTACAAGTCTGAATATTTGTATTTCACTATTTCTAATGTCCCAAATACAGGGCTGAGCTTTAACTGCTTTTTTTATTGCTTTTTTTTATTGCAAACTTTGTTTCGCATCTAAATGATATAAGCATTTTTTGTTTTGTTCTCCATTTTTCAGTACGGAATAATTGTTTTGATTTATTTCGTGCGAAATCTCAATAGCATCCAACACAACCCACATGATGACAATACCTATAAATTTTGTTATATTTCGCTCGTGTTTTTTGTACAGTGCTGCATACCAAACATTTCAATTCCGAACGAAAAAAATTCCATGCCTACGCTTTTTGTATGGAAAAAGTAAAATTTCGGGATGGTGCATTCGTGGCTTAACTTCTTTTTTTATAGTCCGATTTAGCTCAAAATCGCACCAATCATTCTAATCATTATAAGCTTTGTTTACACAAAATCATAAGCTAGTGACTTTAAAACTGTGAATGATGTACGAATTTAAAAAACAATATTGCAAATTTGAGGGGGAGGGGGAGGATATATTGGTCATCAGACACAAACCTTACCTGCCTATGCAATACACGAGCCTAACAAAAAAGACACTAGCTCTAATAGTTTGCGAGATCTCGGTGTTCATACAGACAGACAGACGGACGGACGGACAGACAGACAAACGAACATGACTAGATCGACTCAGCTCGTCGCCTTGATCATGAATATATATACTTTGTGGGGTCTGCCACGCCTCCTTCTGCCTGTTACACACAAATGTCAATTGCAATAACTTAATAGACCCTTTTGTACTTTTTTAAAGTACAAGGTCTAAAAACATAATTGATCTGAGCAAATTAAAGGCGATTATGAAGAAAATTTCTGCGAAGATCACTGAAAGATATATACTAGTCTGTAAGATATTCTACACTTTGTAATTTTTTTCCAAAACTTAAGCGAATAAGCATTTTCCTGGTCCATGCAGTCAAATATGTAGTTCTTCTGTCAGAAGGCATCACAGTCGGCGCTTCGTTGTACAAAGGTTCAACTGCTGCAACATTTAGACGCGAAACCTGTATCCAAAACCTTAAAAAGCCGGAGGGGACCGAAAGTCCCCCTAAAGTATGAGTGGAAACCGGTAAACCAACGGCCTCCCAAACCGTCTATGCTGAGTGGTGAAGGAGTTAGGAACTCGGGGGAAGGGAGGAGATGGCAAGCAGAGGCAGAAGGCGGCTTGCCCAAATCCCGACGCCATTTTCTTAACTCCTAATCCTAAAACCCACCCCCTCCATCCCTAAGAAGCCGTCGTACACTGACAAAAAAAGGGTGGCTTCTATCCTACAAGAAAACTTGGCCAACCCAGGGACCTCTCCGGAGTCCCGAACTATGTTGGAATGGGCCAAGTCCATTATCCCTGATTTTAAGCGCCATATCTCCAATAAAGCAAAAAGCGCCAAGACAAAGCGCCTGAGATCAGCCGAAGGAAAATCGGCAGCCAGCCAAGAACCGGAACGTGAAACCTCTAAGCTGGTCTTTCGGAAGTGGTAAAGGAGAAGATCCTCTTTGCGGTCCTGGACAAGGGCAACAAGAGCGGTCTGGAGGATAGTTTGCCGGGACGCTGAAGATATGGCTTCAAGAATGCGGCCTTGAAGCTATATAGCGCCTGCATGGTCGGCTCCAAGAATAAGTCACTTGAGACCACAGTCCACGACACCTCAGTCATGGACATTGCTGTGGATGAGGAGGCGCTAGACGGCTACACATCGTCCTCTGAAATATCAGTCCTCACAGCCGAGCTGAAGAAACAAGGCCCTGGCGATGCGGACAATATGCTCGCATCCGACAACGAAGATGCCAAATAACGGTGGTGCAGGTTAAGCCTGAAGACGTCTCTAAGACTTCTTTAGATTAACTTTCATCTCTGCAAAGCAACAGCTGCTGACCTCCTTATCCGCCTCAGCCAAGGCGGAGAAGATATTGTCCTCATCCAGGAACCTTGGATTTGTTTAGGGAAGGTTTCTAGGTTGAGGACCAAGGATTACAAGCTACTGGTAGCCAAAGAAGAAGGTAAATCAAGAGCTTGTATTTTAACTAAGAAAACTTTAAACATTTTCTCGCTCCCAATTTCAATTTCCGAATTTCAGTGATCCCGACAATACCACTGCATGCCTGGAGCTTAGTTTCGGCCTTATCAGACTAAACTCCTGTGACATGGATCACGACCACCAGAGCCCTTCACCCCAGTCGATTTTGCGGAAACTCTTGGAGGGCAGTGAGTTCAAAGGCATCGATGTACTCATTGGCTGCGACGCCAACGCTCATCATTGTCAGTGGAACAGTTCCTACACCAACGAGCTACTAAGCTAATTATATGCAACAAAGGCAAAGACTCCACCTTTTTTGTTAGGAATAGGAATTCCTTAAGCTTACCCTGATCTCTGTCTCTCTCTACGATAAGGTCACTGACTGGAGAGTTCTTAACGAACACTGCATCTCTGATCGAGATTTAACCTTCTGCACCTAAACCAGCCCGGTTCAGAAATATTAAGAAAGCCAACCGGCATACATATAAGGAGCTACTGGTCAAAATGCTTCCTAAAAACCCTCCGGAGGGTCCGTGTTCGATCGGTTTTACCGACTATCTTATTAAAACATTTACTAAGGCTTATAATAGAGCCCTCAAAAATCCATGCCCCCTCAGTAAATCGGGCGACTCCCCGAAGCCTCCATGGTGGACCCAAGAAGTGGGTGAGGCCAGATCCACAGCTAGACGTCTGTCCAACAGGGCTAAATCGGCTAATGATGAAAATGTTTGGTCAGCCTACAAGTCAAGCCTTGACCTCATATAAAAAGATTCTTCGTCAAGCCGGGCAAAATTCCTGTTCGGAAATCGAAAACTCCACTCAAGCGGAACTTCTTGTCATATGACATCAAATGGGCCGTAAATAGTTTCAAGGCCTTTGAATCCGCTGGACATGGCCATCTGGTTCCAGCACAGCTTCAACATACAGGACCTACTGCCATCAAGTGGCTAGGAAGCATTTTTGGCCGTATTATTTCCACTGGTGTCATGCCCGTAACATGGCTCGAATCTAAAGTGGTGTTTTTTCTAAGGCTGGTAAATCATCGCATACCGGTCCTACCGATTTTAGGCCAATTAGTCTCTCATCCTTCCTGCTGAAAACATTAGAACGACTAATCAGCTTACACCTTAGATATGTTATACCCTCCTCGTGACTATCAGACACTCAACATGCCTACAGGAAAGGCAGATCCACTAAGACGGCGCTACATGCCGTCATCTCATTTATAGAAAATTCTTGTAATGGCCGAAATATGAAGCCCTCAAAAACGGAGTTTGTCCTTTTCACAAAAAAACTGAAGCGGAACCTCAACACGAAGGAACGTGTTAAGAAAGCTATAATTGCCCTTGTCACATGCAGGAAATGCATATTAATCTATCCTAAACATTGCATTGGTTAATAAACACACAAGGTGTTAACTAAAAAAATTACCTTTCGATCACTATTGCGGTGGGCAGCGCATTATTGCAGCGTGTAGAAACTGAAACTGTAATATATTAATATGGGAGTCCATGGTTGCATCAAAATTAAGTGCAGGGTATTGTACTGTTGAGTATGCCCGACTGATCGGTGTGTTTTAAATTACAGGATCTGTGAATATACCACCAATACGGCGAAAATTGAACTGAGTTTTAAGACCCTGTACTTTAAAAAAGTACAAAAGGGTCTATTAAGTTTGTGCAACTCAGAAATGTATGTAACAGGCAGAAGGAGGCGTGGCAGACTCCACAAAGTATATATATTCTTGATCAGGACGACGAGCTGAGTCGATCTAGCCATGTCCGTCTGTCTGTCTGTCCGTCCGTATGAACACCGAGATCTCAGAAACTAGAAGAGCTAGAGACTCCTTCTTTTTTTGTTTGGCAGGCCAAGTTTATGTTTTTAATTTGATATCTCATCCTCCTTCCACCCCCCCCAGCACTAAATTTGCAAAAATGATCTTAGCATTTACAGTTTTAGAGTCATTGGATTCCTTTTTTTGCATGAATGAAACTTTAAATGCTTTGAACGTTTGGTGCGGTTTGCAGCTCAATCGGATAATAAACACCGGAGATATTGGACAATCAATTTTCTGTAGTAGGCATGTGGCTGGGGGAGGGGGAATCCACAGGGCCACTAGGGCGTATGCGTGGTTTTTTTTTTGTGAGTATGAATTTCTGTATGAGTATTTGTTATTGTTAGTATTTACGAGAATATTTGTATGTATAAGTGTATGTGAATGTGTATGTGAGTATATACATACATATATGCTGCTACTACTATCGACGCCCAGGGCAAACCAAAGTACAGGGTCTCCTACTGTCGGTTGCGTCCGGCTGTAGCTTTCCCTACTTTTTCTTGTTGAAAATTGATTGCTGGTGCTTGCTTGCATTTGATTTCAAATATATACTTTTTTTAATAAATGAGCACTTTACTTTTATTATTGTTATGAATTTAAAACTATAAGAAAATAAATGAAATATATTTATAAGGTACTTGGGTTTATTCTAGAAACAGTTTTCCCTCCACTTCTTCTTTTTCTTGAATCACTTCACACAATTATTATGTTAACTACATTGAGTAAATTTTGCAAGTTTTGTTTTTAGTTGCATTTGATTACAAAAAAATTTTAGTATCAATTTGTGCTTAGCTTAAAATAATTATGCAGTATCAAAACTTGATATATTATTTAAAATTGATTTTGCAGTAATCAGTTGATGTCGATGTTATATATTTACAACCAAATATGGATCCATTTTATTTTTTCTTTTGCACACTAGGTTTGTTAGCTAATTTTCGCTTACAATTAGTTAATATTCATTTATGTAAATTGTTTGTAGTTTTCATGTTTTTTTTTTAATATTTGTAATTTAATTTACTTTTTTGATTTTAAGAAAACTTGTACTATAAAAATTGTTTTCCGGATTTTACAACTGATAATTTGCATGCAAAATATACACACCAGTGCATCTATGTACTTATGTAACATATATAATTTATGGTTTATAACGACTGGTTAGTTCTTGTATGTTATACAATTATTATCATTAAAAATAATTCCGCTTTTAATTGAATAAATTGAAAAAGGTGACATCAATAACAGCAGCTGGAATATTAATCAAATCATAACTAAAGGCTGAACAAACTTAAAAAGCATCAGTGGCCACAGCAATCAAATGCAACTGCTAATTGTACAATGCAATAGCTTATGTCGTTTCGGTTGCATTTCTTCAATTTGTTATTGTGCTCGCTGACATCCTGACATTATTATGTGCTGCATGGTGTAGCAGCATGCTGTTGTTGATACAACTATCGCTGTAATTGCTTTTTCTGTTACAATTGACGTTTTTTTTGTTGACTAGTTTGATGCAGACGCGTTGCTAGCTTGCAAGCGACATATGAACGATACTCGTGCTGTTGTCGTGGTTATAATGCTCAGTGTTAACAATAACCTGCACCACATACCCTTGGTGTATGTAGCACTCATCGATTGGTACCTTGTCGCCAAGCAGTTTGCCGCTATAGAACCAACGCTGACAGCAGGCGTCCACGCCCTCCGTGGCCTTATAAAAGAGCGGATAGATGATACAATCGACTACATAAACAATTATTAATCCAATTTACCTGCAGTTTCTTTTTGCACTGACCCACAGTATCCTTTGAGTATACCGGGAGTTTAACATCAGTCATGGTCGAAGATATGCGTAGTTTTATAAATATTTCGGTGCCGCCGTCGACGGGTTCTGAGTATTCAGCTGGTGAATCGCGCCCGTTTTCCTCTTTAACAATATTTATTGGATATGATAGACAATATATTGGCACCTTGTACTGTGTACCTAGTTCATCGTAACACTCTGTGAGATACCTGGAGAAGATAGTTACAAATATATATTCTTGCGTATATTAGCGTGGCAATTTTGTACAACATCATCCACATTTAAATACCACAAATATTTAATAAAAAGTTTGAACTCGAACTGAGAAATATCAACTAGAGAATTAATCCCCAACCTTAGCTCAGTAGAATTCATTAGAATGACTTGAATTGAATGAGTCATATTTCAAAAATGAATACAATGTACATACATATATGAATTTAAATTTTACGTCAATTATAGGCATTCGCTAAAATGTAATTATCAGGGGTGCTACAGAAATCACTTCAGCGTCATTTCAGCTTAAAAACCATTCAGCGGTGCCACAGATCTAGTTTTTTGGCTGATTCGACTGAATACACCTATAAAACCAAGTTGATACATGAAACATTATACCTTTTCTTAAAGATTGCTTAATTTCTAATTAACTTACATCAAAATAATTTAACATTAAAGGTGTTAAGTTAAAAAAAAACGCATTTTAGTAAAACCTTAACGAATCAGCGTGCTCTATTAGTCATGTACTTTGAAACACCAATCAGCCGACACACTATTTTTGCCACCTAGTCGGTTTCGGATTTGTTGTCAGTTGTCAGCTGCCAGAGTTGCAGAGTAAAATGTTGTTTGGCGCGCAATAAAGTAAATGATTTTTCATTTGATATTATTAAAGTACTACTCTATATAATCAATTATTTATATTTTTGTAAGGAAAAAAGTATAAACCTATTTCTCTGCAACGTTAATATTAAGAATAATGTTAAACCAACAATAGGATATTTTTAATCTGGGAAAAAGGCAGCCCTTAACAGGCAACTTCGAAAAGGTTTGTGAAAAGTCTAAAAATCGAAATCGCTCGGAGTTCTGTGGCACCCAGGAAATTTTTCCGCTGAATGGGTTTTTGCTGATTCAAAATCAGCGCGCTATTTCTGTAGCACCCCTGAATATATATGTTGTGCCCCCTGAAAATAATTATCTGTCATCACAAAAAATCATTCGAAAAATTATTAGATCTTGTATATTTTGAGCTACAGAGCTTTTGCTATACTCAGGGACCAAGTAAGCGGATATAGCCGGATAAGTTATGTTAAATGCTCGCAAACGATATTAAAAATGGACATAGAAGCGAACATTTTCGAAAATCTCCGCTATACTCTCACAATCGTACGTAAAATCTGACGAAAATCGAGAGTTTAGCAACACTCGTGCAACGCTCGCAAACGGACGCCAAATTGTGCAAAAAGTTTAGTTGTTTAGACCCTGTACTTTAAAAAAGTACAAAAGGGTCTATTAAGTTTGTGCAACTCAGAAATGTATGTAACAGGCAGAAGGAGGCGTGGCAGACCCAACAAAGTATATACATTCTTAATCAGGACGACGAGCTGAGTCGATATAGCCATGCCCGTCTGTCTGCCTGAGACTTGAACACCGAGATCTCGGAAACTATAAGAACTAGAGACTCAATTCTTTTTAGGCTCTGTACTTTAAAAAAGTACAAAAGGGTCTATTAAGTTTGTGCAACTCAGAAATGTATGTAACAGGCAGAAGGAGGCGTGGCAGACCCAACAAAGTATATACATTCTTGATCAGGACGACGAGCTGAGTCGATATAGCCATGCCCGTCTGTCTGTCTGAGACTTGAACACCGAGATCTCGGAAACTATAAGAACTAGAGACTCAATTCTTTTTAGGCTCTGTACTTTAAAAAAGTACAAAAGGGTCTATTAAGTTTGTGCAACTCAGAAATGTATGTAACAGGCAGAAGGAGGCGTGGCAGACCCAACAAAGTATATACATTCTTGATCAGGACGACGAGCTGAGTCGATCTAGCCATGTCCGTCTGTCTGTCTGTCCGTCTGTCTGTCCGTCCGTATGAACACCTAGATCTCGGAAACTGTAAGAGCTAGACACATCATATTTGGGAGTTAGATGCCCCTATAGTGTAGGCAGATCAAGTTTGTTTTAAATTTTTGATACCTCCCCTCCCTCTCCCAAAAACCACGAAAAACTGCCACACCCACAATTTTAAAGATACAAACTTGTGTTTTGGCATACGATAATTTTATGATAATCTTTATCTGTGCTGTAAATTGTGGCTCAATCGGATAATAAACACCGGAGATATTCAAGATTCAATTCCCTGTACTTGGTAAGGGGGGAGCGGCGCGAGCGTACATATGTGTGTTTGCGTGCAACGTTACGATATGTGTGCATGTGTGCGTGTTTGTCTGCGTGTGTGCGAAGGAAAGTACAGGGTCTCCTACTGTCGGTTGAGTCCGACTGTAGCTTTCCGAGTTTTTTTAGACCCTGTATTTTAAAAAAGTACAAAAGGGTCTATTAAGATTGTGCAAGCCCGAAATGTATGTAACAGGCAGAAGGAGGCGTGGCAGACCCCATAAAGTATATATATTCTTGATCAGGACGACGAGCTGAGTCGATCTAGCCATGTCCGTCTGTCCGTCTGTATGAACACCTAGATCTCAGAAACTGTAAGAGCTAGAGACATCATATTTGACAGTTAGATGCCCCTATAGTGCAAGCAGATCAAGTTTGTTTTAGATTTTTGATACCTCCCCCCCCTCCCCCAAAAACCGCGAAAAACTGCCACACCCACAAGTTACACAATACAAACTTGTGATTTGGCATACGATAATCTTATGATAATCTTTATCTGTTCTGTGAATTGTGGCTCAATCGGATAATAAACACCGGAGATATTCAAGATTCAATTCCCTGCATTAGGTAAGGGGGGAGCAGCGCGAGCGTATGTGTTGTTGCGTGCGACTTAACGATGCATGTGTGAGTGTTTGTTAGTGTGTGTGTGTGTGTGTGCGAAGGAAAGTACAGGGTCTCCTACTGTCGGTTGCATCCGACTGTAGCTTTCCGAGTTTTTTTCATTAATTCGGCTTGCTGTAGCAAAATCCAGGTTCAACCGGCTCTCGCAGCAAATCGTATGTCGCCCTTCAAAAAGTTCGTGGTCGAGCCCGCTACATACGAATGCCAAAAAGGCCAAAAAAGGTGACTACAGAAAACTGAATGATGCGACCGTTTCCGACCTGTAACCCTGTAACTCAATTGCACGACTTTGCAGAGCAACTTCATGGCAAAATAGTTTTCACAACTATTGTGGTAAAGGCATACTACCAAATTCCGATGGTAGATCTAGATGCCAAGAAAACAGAAGTGTGTACGCCTTTTGGTCTGTTCGAGTTTTTATATATGCCTTGCGGACTAAAGAACCTCAAGCAAACCTGTCAAAGGTTTATGGATGCGATTTTTCTTGGCATCGATTTTGTGTATTGCTTATCGACGACATATTGATTATGTCGAAATCAATACAAGAACACACAGAACAACTTTGTAAGGTGTTCCAGATTCTTCGCAAACACGGCTTATGCATTAATAAAGGCAAATGTCAATTTGCACAAGAAGAAGTCTCTTTTCCAAGCTACATTATTACGAAGGATGGGATTAAGCCACCTGCTGATAGAATACAAGCTATCACAGATGTTGTTCGACCGAATACAATCTGTGATCTCAGCCTATTTCTAGGCATTATCAACTTTTATCGACGCTGTATTCCCCACCTATCGCACACGCAGGCACCTTTCTCAGAGCTGACAAAGGGTATTGAAAAAAACTCGGAAGCACAAGTTTGTTATCTTTTAAATTGCTGTGGTAGTTTTTCGCGGTTTGTGGAGGAGTAGGGGCAGGTATAAAAAATCTAATATAAACTTGATCTGCTTGCACTATAGGAGCATCTAACTACCAAATATGATGTCTATAGCTCTTACTGTTTACGATATCTAGGTGTTCATACGGACGGACAGACAGACGGATATGGCTATATCGATTCACCTCGTCGTGCTAATCACGAATATATATACTTTGTGGGGTCTGTTACGCCTCCTTCTGCCTGTTACATAAATTTCTGAGTTGCACGAAATTGAGTAAACTCCTACAGAATAACACGCCATTGCGTCTTCAGCCGATAAGTTATAATATTATAGATAATACGCCACTATACTGCGAAGAATCGACAGGTCAAGCTCGAGTATATATTCCTGAGCCACTACGTTACATTTTTGCGTCAATTCATGGACTATCTCATCCAAGTGGTAGAGCAACAAGGCAACAGATGCTTAAACAATACGTCTGGCCAACAATGAACACAATTTTATTTCAGTGGTGAAGGAATTGTCATCCGTGCCAACGTTTGAAAATCTGCAAACATAACAAACTTCTACTAGACAAAATTACACTTCCGAACGGTGGATTCGATCATGTGCCTGGTTATGCCTCTATCATCCAAATGTTACCATCAGTCCTCTTTGGCTTACGAACGTGCTACAAAGAGGATTTGAAGGCGTCTTCGTCGGAAATGTTATTCGGCTCTGCCATTCGATAACCCAACGAATTGTTTGAAAACATCGACGCTCCTGATTGTATAACTTTCCTTTTTAATTTTCGCACACAGGTACGCCAAGCCCGTCCGATTCCAACTGCGCATCACAAAACACAGAATGTTCCTGCACAAGGGCATTTAAGACTGCTCACATGTTTTCATCCGAGTCGACTCAGTCAAAAAGCCACTCGATGTCCTTACACTGGGTCCTTTGAAGTGATATAACGATCAGTATCGAAGTATGTATATCAGGTCAACATGAATGGCAAAAACATGTCGGTCTCTATTGATCGACTTAAGCCGTCTTTTTTCATGCGCCATGATGACCAGACAGCACTAACACTACGTCCTATAACATACCAAAAAACTCGGAAAGCTACAGTCGGCTTCAACCGACAGTAGGAGACCCTGTACTTTGATTTGCCCTGGGAGTCGATAATAGCAGCAGCATATATGTACATACACATACACATGCCCTTATAAATACACACATACACTTATACATACAAATATATACTAAAATATGAACAATAACCAATACTCATACAGAAATTCAAACTCACAATCAAAAATCACGCATACGCCCTAGTGGCCGCGTACACTGTGGCTTCCCCCCTCCCCTACCCAAATGCCTGGTACTAAAAATTGTTTGTCCAATATCTCTGGTGACGGACGGACACACGGACAGACAGACAAACAGACAGACGGACAGACGGACATGGCTAGATCGACTCAGCTCGTCGTCCTGATCAAGAATATATATACTTTATGGGGTCTGCCACGCCTGTTACACACAAATGTCATTTGCACAAACTTAATAGAACCTTTTGTACTTTTTTAAAGTACAGGGTCTAAAAAGCTCTTGACAATCGCCTTCATATGGACGTTTAGAGGGGGAGTACTGTGGCAGTTTAACTACGCCACCTATCGGAATCGTTACCAACGCTGTTCGTGACATTAATCGATTTTTTCACAAGTCTATCGACGCGAAGAGCAGAATTATTCTTGTTTTGTTATTTGAAAAGTTTATAATCAGGGCTGTTCCCATTTTCGAATTCGTTCAATCGATGTACTTTTTGAAAAAAATGGGGTTCCAAATTTTAATTGATCGTTTTCGATTAAATTCATATTTGGTCCATTTCGAAATAGATTAGCTTCGGGTGTAAGTAGAATAAACATTTTCATTTCTCGAAAACTATACATCGAATTTAGGAAGCCCATTTTTTTTCAATACGCTACAAGACCAGTATAGGAACTATTGTTCCCATCGTAATCCTCGAGGAAGATCCCTCCCCCGCAACCGGAAGGAGGATAACCGTTGGATACAACTTTCCCCGCAAAGGAAACACATTCACTTATAAGCGTAAGAGTATGTTTAAGTATGGCCTAATAGTAGGCATATTATAAACTTTATAATATATTTATAATATTCATGCCTGTTCCCATTTTCGAATTCATAAAGGTGATTTACTTTTTGATTAAAATGCCGTTCCAAATTTCGAATGTTCGTTTTCGTTTTGCTTCGCTGTGCTTCGTTTTTGCTACGATTTGAAATCGGTCAGCTTTGTGTCAGTGAATTAAAAACAAATGTAGTATTTACACTAAAACTTATGCAAATTTTTAATTGTTATTTTTTCTTCATTATTTGAAATGATCAGAACATATATGTATGTGCGGTTTGTAATATGTATATGCTTCATGTAATTTTAATTAGCACAATTTTTTTAAAATGCTACCTACGATTTAGCTTGATTGAGCTAATTGAATGAAAAACGAAACCACTTTAGCTGTTCGCATTTTCGTTTCACATATACCAACACACAGAAACAGTTGTCTTCGAAAAGTCAAGGGTTGCTAACGCTTCTCACAAATTATTCGAACACAAAGTTTTTGGTGTGTAATAATTTTAAACGTGAAAATTAATTGCATTATTTTTATTAAAAACATTAATTTTTAAGCAATATTTAACGTACGTTTAAAGTGTTTTGAGTCAAATATATCTGTTTTTTGTTATTTCTGTATCATTTGTGGGAACCCTAGAGTCGATAAAAAATGGTTAATTTGTATCGATTTGTTTCGTAGACACTACGCCGTCAGCTGTTCATTTAAAACAGTGGTGCCCAAAATTCATAATTCCTATCACATGTGCGCTTTGTTTGGCAGCGCTGTTTTCACATGCACAGCCTCTGCTCGCACACATACAGGCGTCATGCTTCGTTGATTTTACGATTTTACGAACGCTGCCGTTCGCCAATTTTTTTTCTTCACAGCGCATGCCGTGCTGCTACGCACACAAGCACACTGTTTGAAAGTATGAGTTTGGGCACCACTGATTTAAAATGTATCTAGCGATGCAAATATATTTACGCCCCTCCGCAACGATCTTATTTTGCGGCGACGTATTTTTTCGGCAAAATACAAATATGTATTATAATATTGCAAATATTATAAATGTGGTTTGCAATTTTTTGCACTTTCACAATCAATTTAGTTTGAACAGCTGTTGTTGAATTAACTTCGAATTCGTCTTCGAAGACAAAAACGAAATTCGAATTGGATCGAAAATGAGAACAGCAATTTGAAAACGAACCCGTTTTGCTTCGTTTTCGGTTTCGAAGTGAAAATGGGAAGTGAATGGGGCCTGAATATATGTACTTCCTTTACAAATGTACATTGGCAAAGCAAAATACCCGAACAATTCTGCGTAGTTTTTTTTTCATTCTTATTTGCTGCTAACCCGCAAACATTTTGTTATTGGTTTCGAAAAACATGTATTGAACGAAATCATCGAAATTTATATTTTAATGTTTTCAGTGTAAGAAGTTGAAAGAAAGACTGCTCAAAGACTCAAAATATGCTAAGAATATTTATGTGAATTTAAACTTGACCTGTATGTTATTTTGATATGGGAATAGCAAGTTGTTTAGGGTTGAGAAATATCATGCAACTTTATCCTGAGAAATGACTTGACAAATGGAATGCGTAGACTGTCGAAGTGGCTATTTTTTACACTACGAAAGCCGGTTACATCCACTAAAGACCTTATAATTTGTCTGGAGAAATATCTACCTCTTCAAAACAGCGGGTAGCAGCAGCATATACACACGCATAAGCATATACAAGTAAATGCAAATACAAATCGTAAACCCCCTATAAACCTATGCTTAATACGGAAAATGTATTTTTAATGTCACCGGAGTTTATTATCCGATTGGCCTGCAAATCGCACAAAACATATTAAGCATCTTATGCTTTGTACATGCATGTTCATGGAAGTCAGTGACTATTAACCTGTGCAAGTTAATAGAATATGTTCGCGATTTGCAGGGGGCGAGAGACTGAAAATCAGAAATACAACTTGACCTGCCTGAGCAACCCAAGAAAAAAAAATGCAGTCTTCAGCTACTATAGCTTGCAAGATCTCGGTGTTCATACGGACAGACAGTCGGACCACCAAACAGGGTATATAGGCTCAGCACGTCGCCCTGATGAATGATCTATGATATGTGTAGGAGTGCTCTGCCGTAAGGTGATTTTGGCTACCCCTGTCCTAAGCTATGCATAATAACTCGGTGTTCCCATCAATATCTACTCGTGTATATCAGCCTAACGTCTGCCAATTTGTTAGTCGAATCTTGTGCAACACATATCTACATATTGATGTATTCTATTGATTCCATCTCTTGTAAGATAAACATACATATTCATGCCTGGGATCCTGTGACGATTAGTATTGGCTTAAATTGTATTTGTAGTGCTAGAGAAAATGTTTTAATAAATTCAATGTACTGTACTGATAGCAATTGTTAGGTATGTCGGCTTAAGCCTTTAAAACAGCGGTGGCACAATATTTAAAGTTGAGAGTAATCCCGTAAAAATTCCCCAATAATAATTTCACAATGACTGGAAGGCCTCCGCCGATAAATGTGTGAATTTTGTTCTTATAATAGTTTCACGCGCCGAGAAAAAGGTAAAGGTTTTGTGTGGTCAACAGGCCGGCTATGAGACTATCGGAAAGAGCCACATTTGCTACGGTAACAAAGTTCCAGATCTTCGTCTACCAAATATATTTTACGAAGTACCGACGCGTTCTAAACAGAAGGACATGGCTAAATCCTCTCGGCTAGTGTCAGATATATACTTTATAAAACTTTTATTACACTTTCTTACTGTATACTGATGCTAAGAGGCGTTGGGTAACAGAACTGTAGTGTGTTATATACAAACAGTTCAGTTTTTGCTAGACTCACCCATTGGGCACAGATACATTGGCACCATCTAATATGGCTTGAGCCATTTCAAAGTCGAGGCTTTCGGCCGCATTTGTAGCTGCTCTAAGTGCATCCCAAATTTCTTTGCGTCCATCAAACGCCGGCGCAGTATCCCAGAATTCGTCCCGTTTAGACCGTAGTTGGCCCTCGGTTAATGGTACATCGGAGCGCCACTTAATTGTCTCATGGCACAGTGGTCGATTTTTACGCGCAGTGCCTCCCACGGGAATTCCTAATAATTTAAAATAATGTGGTAACAAATACACTAAAAATTGATCCATAAGGCAGATGTGGATGGCGCACTCACCTGCGCTAGCCGGACGTGATGCGCTCGCGGAAGAAACGCTCATCGTCTCATTGTCCGGATTCATGCGACATACACAGGCTCCCATTTTTAACAGCTTTGATGTTTCACTCACATTAAAATAATTAGTGGGTGCGGTATTGTATATAATTTTTTTTAATTTTATGCGAGCAATGCGACAAAATTTTAACGCAATGTGGAAATGACTGTGTGTGTACAAATATGTGTGTGTGGCAAACACACACACACATATATATATTGAAAACAGCAGTGACTGGATCTGGTTCATTGTTAACAAGAACAATTAGCGATGGGTACCGATCATTGAGAAATTAACGGGAAGAGCTGAACACCGAAATTGGAGTATCGGTTATCGCCGAGGTTTGCGAAGCAGTTTATGGTACTTTTATTTTTAACAGAATTATGTTAAAGACGAGCGACTCATGGTCAATCCGGTTTCAGTCAATCTTGTATCGATATTTTCATGACAATATTTATATTGCGATTTTGTTTCTGTCCGAATATCGAATATGCGGTATAATTTTTTTAAAAATATTACTTACCTATGTAAGTTATTTGTGAGGTAAGCTCAATGCGATTCAGATAAAATGAATATTATATATGTATGTATTATAATTATTTTATATGAATGTTAAATGTACAATGTACAATGGTTACAAATTTTAAATGAAATGAAATGTAAAGTTTATTTTGATTTCTGGATTGCCACTGGAACTACCGCCGGATGTCCAATCTCCATTGTAGGGGTTTCTACAGCATCTATTGCGCAGCGTATCTATATCATATAGTAAAAAAACCAGGAATACGTTATATTATAATGTTAATTTATAATATAATATCAATATATAATGACTTACTTGCTTTTAATTTCTTTACGCACTTTCAACACGCGGTGTATTCCAATTCACAATGCAATTAAAACTGACGCGAGCCAAAGAAACGACGAAACAAAAAGGCAACCAAAAAACGGATTAAAAATCGAAAATAGTCAAAATCAGAAACAACAAATAAACCCACACAAAAGACAGAGATGGCGCTATATTGCTTGTATTCTTTAACTTTGCCTGTGCGCCGAACGCAGGCTAACGACAAAGCATAGCAAAACTGAACACTTCCCCATGCACGAAACAACGAAGAGGCAAAAAAGCGTGCATTACTGCTGTGTTACAAAAGACAAGGCCCAGTGGTGCATTACGTGTATAGGGCTCAGAGTACGTTTCGTGGGTACCCTTGATTTTCTATTGCGCCACTGGGTAGAGACAAAAAAAAAAAATTAACTAAGAGAGAGAACTTTAAGGGTAGGAGAAGTAGTTTGCCGAATAAAAATGTAAACAAAGGTTTAAAATTAAATATTATTTGTGGTCAAAGGCAGTTGGCCGTACGAAATAGAGCTGCAAAAACATCGATGTTGGATACCTCGATGTTTTAAACTGCGATGTTTTCAAACAATTTTAAAATAATTGAAATCACCCAGAAATTGGTACAAAATGTACTAATTTTAATGTTTTAATTACAAAATAAATAGTTAATATTGGCATTTTTAAATGTATTTTAAAGAAATAATAATAAAATCACAAAAAAAAAATTAAATATAATAAATAGATTTATTTCAAGCCTTCTTTTCAAGTCTTTTTAAGTTAATCAACAAAAAAATTAAAGAATTAAATAACAAAAATTAATTTATTTTAAGTCTTCTTTTCAGGTCTTAAAATAAACTAAATATTTTCTTATCATTTAATTATTATGAAAGTAAATAAAAATAAAAGAAATTGAAAAAGTTAAATAATAAGGCAGCTCACCAGCAGACGAAGAAGAAGCAGTAGAATCACCTGCACCGTTTTTTTTAAACGCAATAAAATTTTAAAGATATTACGCTAATACCGCTTTGACTCTTACTTACTTGACATATTTAAAAACTTGTTCATTTTAGTAACCGCCAACCAAATCTAAATGAAACTGTAAAAAGTTACGATATAATTTAACAAAATAAACTTTTTTATTAAAATGTACTTGTGCTGTAGCTTTTCACCATGCAATAATTCGATGCATCGATGTTGGAAAAAAAAAACATCGATACATCGGAAATTTTTAAAACATCGATTACATCGATATTGACATCGACATCATTAGGCGAAATTGTCGAAGCGTGCCAGGTCGACGAAGAAATCAATAAGCAATCACAGCTAATCACTGCTGCCAATTCCGCTTTTTTCCCGTCAAAACTGGCTTTTTTTTGAAGACCAACTGCGGGAAAAATTTGTGAATTGCGGGAAGCGGGAATTCTGGCTTTTTTAGAAATTCAATTGGCTTTTTCCCGATTTTTTTCTTTGTGTTGTTAACATTTAAGTACAAAATATGAAAAAGTGGCAGCTTTACGATAGTCAATTACAAACAAACTAGAAAATGTGATGACTTATACAAAAACATCAATTTTATCAAGTGGGACAACATCAGCGACAATACAAATTTTGGTTAGAGGTGCTAAACTTTAAAGATTCTGGTGGAAACAGCAGATTTTTTGAGTTGGCAATTGTGGCCATCCAAATGTTGTGTTTGCCCTGGTCAATCTCGGAAATAGAAAGGGCTTTTAGCCAGGGTAACCTAATGATGGGCCTCAGCCCGACTTACAGCATTCTATGCATAAGGTAAAGTGTTAATTTCAAGCAAAAGATGAATACAGTATCATTATTATTTTAATATACAGATACGGTTTGCGAAGGATCGGAAAATGCTGCGTATTGAAGTGCCTGGAAATTATCTGCGCATGATAGGCACTAATATGTCATACGCGAATGAGGAAGGCCAAGAAGATATTGATAAAATACGACGTATTCCCTTGAGTTGGGAGGTAAGATCAATGCCAAGTTGGAGGAAGCGCACAAGCTGGATATAACGAACCAATAAGTTGGAGTAACGAGAAAGAGCACGATGAAGCTGTCAAGAAGGTTCGCGATGTTTTCAAAGAAAATAATGTACTCTTAAACGATGGAGGGGCATTTGGCAGACGAACAGAATAAAGTTTCTGGGGCACATATTGACAGACAAAGGATGCGTTCCGGGCTCCCAAAAGCAAAGAAGGGACGCGTAGTTTCTTGGGTTTGGTCACCTACGATGGGAAATTCATTCCAGACCTTGCTTATCTACCTGAGCTGTTGCGTGAATTGTTGAAGGAGGACCAGAAATTCACCTGGGGACAAATTGAAAAAATTGGGTTCCAAAAGCTAAAGTCAGCGTTAAGTAACATCCCGAGTCTCCCATACTTTTACCCCAAAAATAAGAGTAGAGTGATAGCTGATGCTAGCCCTGTAGCTTTGGGGGCAGTGTTGCTACAATTTACGATCTCGAACCAAATATAATTACTTTTGGCAGTCGAAGTTTAACGGATGTGGAAAAACGTTATTCCCAAACAGAAAAGGAGAGTTTGGCTCTGGTCTGGGTAGTAGAGTGACTCTATTTTTATTTAATAGGACTCGAGAAACTGACCATAAGCCACTAGAAGCGATTTTTAAACCGACGTTAAAACTCCCAGCGTGTATTGAGAGATGGCTTCTTCGGCTTCAGGAATACAAGTTTCAAGTTATATATAAGTCCGGCAAGGAAAATATAGCTGACAGCTTATCCCGGTTGTGTGAGAGAGCCCCTTTCCACTTGTTACAATCTCAGAGGTGAGCACAGCATACTACGAGTTATCGAAAATACTGCACCAACATCAATAGTCATATCTGAAATCGCAGAGATAAGTGCCCAGGACGAGGAAATTGTCAACGCAATGATGTGCCTTCAACAGAGTTCCTGGGATTCCGCATTTTCTAGTAATCTGGACCCATTCCGAAATGAGTTAGCAACTATTGGTACAATTATGCTAGGAGGAGTTCGCATAGTCATTCCGTCAACACTAAGACGAACGGTATTAGTGCGGGCACACGAAGGCCACCCTGGCAAATCGACAATGAAGCGGCGACTGCGCTCTAAGATATAGTGGCCCCAAATCGACATAGATACCCAGAAGTTTGTGAAGGACTGTCTGGATTGTATTCTAGTATCCCAAATGACAAATCCACCGAGTTTCCAAACGGGCCGCTACAGACCTACTAGGGCCTCTTCCGAGTAATGAATGCATCTTAGTGTTAAGAGATTATTACTCCAGGTACATGGAGTTTAAGTTTTTGCGCTCAAGCACATCCGAATCTTGTATTGAAGCCTGTAAAGAAATTTTTAGCAGGTTGGTTACCCAAGGGAGTTGCGTAATGTATGTAAGCGTTGAGTTTCGGAACTATTGCAAATCATGCGGGATTGAGCAGATAACAACACCTCCTTGTTGGCCACAAGCAAATGGCGAGGTGGAAAATATGAACGAGGCCCTGGTGAAGCGTCTTAAGATAGCCCATCTGCACAAGAAAAATTTAAAAGATAAAATCAGAACGTTTACACTCATGTACAATGTCACCCCTCATATGACTACAGAACTGATGTTTAATAGAGTCATTCAAGAAAAAATTCCGGGGATACAAGATTTGATAGGTGAGTTCACGGATTCATTAAAAAAGAATAGGGTTTGCATAAACAAACAGAAAGGAAATTGGTGACAAAAGGAGAGGAGTAAAAGAAGCTTATATTAGCGTAGGAGTTAAGGTTGTCCTTAAAAATGTAGTTTTTCCTTACAAACTTACTCCGAACTTTGACACCACTGAATATGAAGTTAGGGAAAGGACAGGTGATATAGTAGTTCAAGTATTAGGGGGAGGCAGAATGCTTATGTGGAATGTTAGTCACCTTAAAAAGGTTCCCAACGAGATTGAACCACCTGATGATACCAACACGGAGTCCCTCCAGATCCAGGAGTGGAGCAAGTTCCAGATACAGCAACCCAATCCAAGCAGCAAAACCCCGAGAAGAAGGACCAACATAACCAGGATGGATTGAAGCTGAAGCTGATGAGGATGGAAGGGATGTGGGAACCGTCATCGCGATGCTGAGCGAACTTGGTCGGCTCTCTCGAGACCCGAGTTTGTGGATTTCTTGGAGTGTTAAATAATCAAAAGAGATGCAAGGATGTGAAGTAACTGTCAAAATATATGCGAAAGTTTTGGTGCCTTGGCCCATCTCATAACGCAATTGGTCAAGGTCTTATGGCAATACGATTTTTTCCTTACCTGTATCAAATTCAAATTAAAAACAGAAGTCAGAAATACAGTTCAGCAGCAAAATCTTGTATCCCCATTTATGAGATTTGTTGGGTAAATTCTTTTTCTTTTGGTTTCGAGTTTTAGTCGAGCAGATTTGCTCATCAACGCCCAGGAACTGCTTCATAGGTAATAACATATAGATCATATAAAGGAATCAGATCACAAATGATTCCAATCAAAACATCAATGTTATTCACCAAGATTAGATCATATCTGCAACTGAGCGAAATTGTTGTTTTGGTCAAATTCTAATGCAACAAACGTAAACACTCAACAATATATAAATATGTCGGCGCACATTACCCAGGAAGCATTTTATGAAATTTCTGATCAAAAAATACTCTTTGTCCGTCAAGATGGCCACGGCAGTTTACACCCTGTTTCCACTGAGGTCGTAAGACCAAAATTGGGACTTTTTGCTTAAGACTGGTCTCAAGCTCATACAAAATCTTACAATTGTTTTTATGCTTCATCCAAAAGAAACGAATTTTGTCTGAATGATTTTCTTTTACCTGGACCTGACTTATACAATCAACTTTCATTTGTTCTCATAAACTTTAGAGAACACCAAATTGTTTTTGTAAGAGGTAAACGGGAAGTGCTTCTGCAAATCAAAGGACAAGACACTGATACACATACGCAAAGAGTTTTGTGCAAAATGCAGCTTGAGTATTACGCAACAGGTCATTTACTTAGTTTTAAAATTATTGTCCCACAGCATGTTATGACATTGTAAATAAACAATATATGTATGGATGACTACTTGGGAGCTACAAATGATATACGTTAGGTTAGGTTGTGCGGTAACTAAGGAGAAATCCTTAGCTCACTAAGGTTAAAAATGGCTCATTGTGATGCCGCATGGACAAGTTCAATACCGACTACTGCGTTTATAACCAGCCTGTGGCTTTAATTAACCTTTCCAGATTCCTTGGTTTTGTTAGCGCAAAGTCCGTCAGGTCTGTGAGATAGTAGACTCCTAGGTACCAGAACCTGGTTCTGCAGAGGGCAGGACAGCAACAGAAGAGGTGATGGACCGTTTCCTCTTCTTCCTCGTCACGAGAAGCGTCTTGGCCAGGTTTGGCGGCCTTTAGCACATGCTTGTTTGGGATGCTACGATCTATTGTTGACTTTTTGGTGATAGTGGTGATACCCCAATACCGCTTCTATCTGGTAGGAAGGGTACCGTGTTATCTTGTCTGGCCAGTTCATCGACTTTGCAGTTACCTTTGATGTCCCTATGTCCCGGGACCCATGTGAGGTGTATTATAAACTGCATGGGAATCTCGATTAGAAATTTGCGGCAGTTGTTTACAGATATCGAACTAGACAATATCGCTTCAAGAGATTTAATAGCCGCTTGACTATCAGAATAAATGCTTAGGCAAGAAGAGTCATTCTGTTCCGTGATCCTCCACCCACCAAGATTAGTTTCTAGCAGTCTTTATAAATTTTTATGGAGTTTAAGGGACTCGGTAGACCTGTCGTCCTGTGATTTTATTGTATGAAAAGGAGTAGAGCTATATTCCAGTGAAAAGCAATAATCTATTGAGTGAGGGAAAGCTTAGTAAGATCCACTGCATACGTATACAAGCATGTGTTGCTATAATTTTTCACGCTCAAGCGAGTAGCTCTGGTACACAGAGGGAAAAATGACGTTCTAAAATTAAGTTTGAATGTACACAATTTAAGAATTTGCAATCTTAGTTAAAAAGTTTTTAAATAAGAATGTTTTTCTCAAAATAAGTTTAAAAACTCTTAAAACTAGTATTATTGGATTTGAAACAAGTATAAAGCAATCTTGAAATAAGAAAAATCTAATTTTTCTTAAAGTGAGAATGAATATTCTACTTTGAAGAATTATCTACGGTTAAATTATATACACACAATAATATTGTTAGTATTCGTTTATAGTATTTTAAAACGAAAAAATATTTAATTTAATTGAGTTGGAAAACGGAAATCGACAGCTAAGCTTTTTATGTTAGAAATAAGTAATTAATTTGAATTTTCAAATATTTCATCAGTTTTAAAGTACCTAAATTATTAATATAAAATGTACGAGTGTTTTCGGTTTTTGTTAAACATTTCGACCGTCATTTCCATGCTTTGGAAACTGAACATTTAGAAGATGAATATGAATTAAAAAATATATTAGATTTTGTTAGTCCATTACACTTATATACTTTGAACAACAACAAAACATATTTTAGAGTTAAATACTTATAAATATATAATTTACTGTTAACAAAATAAGAAAATAATTAAAAACAAAAAAAAAAATTACATACATATTTTGCATTCTTATTGGGAGATTTAAGCTCTTTTCAACATGAATTAAGATCCTACAAATTTGGATTAAGATTCCCATTTCTCATTACAAGAATGTGGTGTGCTTAAATATTAAGAATACAAGAACTTGCATTAAGAAGAAAAAAAACTTATATTAAGAATATTATTTTCATATTGAGAACGTTTATTCTTCAAATATTTTTCTTAAATCAAGGTTATGAGAACTCCGAATAAGATTTGCAATACTTATTTCAAGATCTAATCAAGAACTTAGGTCAAATACAGTAAGTTCTTAACTCAAGAATAAACATTTTCTTTTTAAGAAATTTTTATTCTTGATTTTTAAGTCCTCGCAAACTTATATCATGAATTTTTGCCGTTCTTGATTTAAGTATTTACATCTCGGTTTCAGCATTTCTTTTCTTAGTGAGAAATCAAGTTTCAAATGTTATGTTTCAAGTACGAAACTCTTGATTTTTTAGACCCTGTACTTTAAAAAAGTACAAAGGGTCTATTAGGTTTGTGCAAATGACATTTGTGTGTAACAGGCAGAAGGAGGCGTGGCAGACCCCATAAAGTATATATATTCTTGATCAGGACGACGACAGCTCGATATAGCCCTGTCTGTCTGTCCGTCTGCCCGTCTGTCTGTCCGTCCGTCTGTATGAACACCTAGATATCGGAAACTATAAGAGCTAGAGACTTAATTCTTTTTTTGTTTGGTTTGTGTGTTACATAGGCAGGTCAAGTTTATTTCAAATGTTTGAAAAGTCATCCCCCTCCCCCTCAAATTCGCAAAAGTTCCCAGCATGTACAGTTTTAGAGTCACTGTTTTCCTTTTTTGCATGAATAAAGCTTTAGGTGCTTTGCATGTTTGGTGCGAGTTGCAACCCAATCGGATAATAAACACCAGAGATATTGGACAATCAATTTTCTGTAGTAGGCATGTGGCTGGGGGAGGGGGAAGCCACAGTGTACGCGGCCACTAGGGCGTATGCGTGATTTTTGATTGTGAGTATGAATGTATGTATGAGTATTGGTTATTGTTTGGTATTTGAGCGAATAATTTTATGTATATGTGTTTGTGTGTATGTATAAGTGCATGTATATGTGTATCAGTGCTGCAAAATGAAATTTTTTTTATACGTAGCTTGAACTAAAAATCTACGTATTTTTACGTAGCCAAAATTTGGTCAAATACGTAGATCTACGTTTTTTTTTTAAAGTCAAACAAAGCCAATTATAAAGGGTATTTTAATTATATATATGCCATATTTGTTTACATATAAGTTTTTATTAATAAAATTAACATTTTTTTTAATATTTAGGAGTGAATATTTTTATTAAAATAGCTTAGGTGCTCTTTCGATGGCTCAGATGATATTTGCTTTAAATGGTCTTTTGTGAATAATAATCCTTTTAGGGTTTCTGTGCCTAAACAATTCCTTTTATTCGTTTTAATTAAAGTTATCTCAGAAAAAATTCTTTCAACATTTGCGCTGCTATGCGGCAATGTTAAAATATTTTGAGCAAACTCTGACAAAAAAGGAAAAAGAAGGGAACCATCGCCTTTTTTAATATTTGCAATATACGCCCAAATCTCTACTTCCTTAGCATCTTCCCCATTAAAGGGCAGATCTGTATTCCGTAAGATACGCCACTCCCTGTCGAGCTCAGTGAAATTTCGCGTGCACAGTCCTGTCATGAAAATGCATGTTTATTAGAGGTTATATAAAACAATAAATTTTAAAGTAGTTACCTGAAAATGAAAGTGCAGCTTGTGTAATCGATGGTATGTTGCGTATTAATTTCTTGTTTAAGAATACCGCAGGATTTAAGAACTGCAATTGCTTCATTTTTTGCATGTGTTCATTGTTAAATGGGAAGCGCTTTTTTATTTGACGAAGACTCTCAATAAAAAACTTAAGACAATTTTGCCGAAATAATAATAAATTCGCACAATCAATGGTTCCGCTTTTTTGAAGAGTTAGGGCAGCCACATTGCCTCCCAAATAAATGTAATTAAAGTCCAAGTGTAGATCGGAATTTTCAAATTCGCAATTCAAAATTTTTGATTCCAAAGCCGCTTTTTTCGTTGCTATTTTGTTCGGGTTCCTCCTCAGACAATTCTATGTGTTCTGGCTTTATGAAACATTCCATTATTGTTTTATAGGCACGAAAAACCTTCTCGTAAAGCAAATACAGCTTGGGGCTTTCTGATTGCATCTCCAAATTCAGTCCGTTAAAAATTGGCAACACAAAATTCAGAAATTCTAAATAAAATTCAGTGGTTGGCTCGATGCACATTTTTAGAATAGGTTCGGCGGAACGTAATCGGTCGTTCAACACAGCTTCTTGAAAATATAACTTTAATGCCGGTAGTTGTTCCAACAGTCTTTTTACTACTTGCATCAAAGAAAGCCACCTTGTTTGACACGGTTTTAATAATTTGTGTGGCTTTACGTTCACAAAAGCTTGGAATTCTTGAAAGGCCGCAATACGTTTCGGACTGTTTTGTATAAATGTATACACTTCGCGAGCGAAGTCCTCAATATTGCGTGGAAGCTCCTTACAAGCATATGAGGCACAAAGATGAAAGGAGTGGCAAATGCACTTCATAAGAAATAAATCAGGAATATCGTCTGATAGCAATTTTGACAGAGAATGGTGTTGACCAAACATTGAATTCGTCCCATCTGCTGCAAAGCCAATCATGTTTTCTTTAAATGGAATGTTTTTTTCTTCGAAAAATGATACTAAGTCATTGTGCAAATCAGAGGCAGTGCTGCTGGAGACTTTTAAGAGGCCTAAAAAATTATCTTTAACTTTAAAGTTGATTGCAGTTCTTGCAATAAGCGCCAAATGTTTTGTGGTAGACCTGTCGGTGCTCTCGTCAACGATTAACGAGAATTTGTTGTTTTTTAAACGGTTAATTATATGATCTTCTGCCACTTGTCCAGTAACATGTGTTATAATATCATGAGCTTTACCACGTCCGAATTGTAATTTTGCAGCTATTTTTGAGTCCTTGTCGATACTTTGAATAAGATTTTGTAAATCGGTGGCCAAGGAAAATGGCAAATTATGCTTTGCCAAAAATAAAGACATTTTTATTTCGGCGCTCTTTATGTTGTTTTTAAAAGTAGTTAAAGCTGTGTCAGGCAACATAGATAAAATTGTTGGTTGATGGACGCCTTGAAATTAATGTATTAAAAATATTTATATATGTGCATTAAAAATATGTATAACGTTTGTTGAATAAACACTGGGTTTAGTTCCTCCTGCACAAGGACAAGTTGTTAAAAACACATAAAAACATAAATTAAGATACAGACATAACAAACTCGAAGACAACAGACACAAAATACATACTTCTCTCGTTGTTCTTATGTTTTGTACAATTAACGTGATTATCTAGAACTCTTGTACCTGCACCACATTTTAAGTCTATTTTGCAAATTTTGCAAAAGAAAAAATTGCAACCTTTGACGCTTCTTTTCAGCCAGCCGCAATATTTTTTGTCGTGCTCCCAACTATCCGAATATTTCATGTCATAGTGGCGTTTCCGTTATCGCGACAAAAATTTACATGTGCTGCACAGCTGAGAATAATGAATATCGTTGCCAGCCTGTTCTTTCTGGCAACATTAGGCAACATCTTGACTAAAGCCTGCTGCTAGCACACTGTTAGTGTTGGTAAATTGCAAATTACTCGTTTACTTTTAAATTAAACATTTAAATTCTTGTTTATATCTAAAAAAAATTTGCTAAAATTTTTTTTTGTACAATTTAAAAAAAATACGTAGATTTGGGAGCTCTATACGTAGATACGTAGATCGGGGCTGAAAATACGTAGATCTACGTAAAAATACGTAGATTTTGCAGCACTGATGTGTATGTGAGTATGTTCCAGTGCTGCCAGAATCTCCAGAGCAAAAATAGCTAGATTTGGGGGTAAAAATTGCTAAAAAATTGCTAAATTATTAAAATGTTCGTTTTTAACGAATATTTGTGTGTAATTAGGAAGAAACTGTAAATTAAAAAGGAACATAATTTCATATCGTAAGCAATTACCTAAACACTCAATTAAAGAATACTTAAAATGTTATCTTCAGATTTTTTGAGGTGGTGTGGTGGTTGATGTCAAAGAGCTTTGCCCCTATTGTGCAATTTACAATACGTACAATACGCTCTTTCTGGATCAGTGCTATCCTTGCGAATCCATTGCTTAAACTCTTCATCTTGGAGCCAGGCGTCCCGAACTTTTGTTTGTACATTTTTGGCATTTTAATCCGATCACAAAGAACACCATTAACATAGTGACCTAATTCACTAATAATTTCAAGTTGTTCATATAATCGAACAAAACAAGTTCCGATATCTTTGCGAACTATTATTAATCGAAATTTTTGCAATCAATTGCAAAAATAAGTAAATAAAAGCAAAAATGCTTCGACAAAATTGAAAATTCCTAGTTTTTTAACAAAGTTGCTAAAAATTGCTAAAGAAAAACAAAAAATTGCTATATTTGTGGCTAATAGCATTTTCAAAAAAATTTTGCAAATAATTTTAAAAGTTGCTAGATCTAGCAACTAAATTGCTAAAATGGCAGCACTGGTATGTTCATACATATATGCTGCTGCTGTTACCGACGCCCAGGGCAAACCAAAGTACAGGGTCTCCTACTGTCGGTTGCGTCCGACTGTAGCTTTCCCTACTTTTTCTCTCTGTGTAGGTCGCGAAAACAAACCGAAACGAAAACAATGTTCGAGCAGAGGCTCTCCAGGAGTCTCTTTTACCTTTCCGTATATTGTACTTCCTATAAAATTGTTGAAATTCCTATAAATAACTCTCAGAGAGTCCTCTAAATCTTCAACGTATTTAATATGTTTGGGTTTACTGGGAATAGATACCACTAGCAGACTATCGAACCTCGCCAGGTTAGTGTTCCGGAGATTACAATATATCTTAATTGGTTCTTTCCAGTTCGCCTCGATATTGAAGAGTATGTATGTATGTATGAGTCAGAGAACGATGGCTCTTCTCGCCTTTCTGTTCCCTTCACCAAGTTGGTGGCCGTTAGCATTAAGTCAAGGACGTTATAGGAGGTTGGGCCTATGTAGGTGAATTCTCTCACCGTCTTTTTAATTTCTAAGCTAGTTTGTAAGATAAACGTTAAAAGAGACTCACCCTCTGTCATTGGTGTCAGGACTTCCCCACGGTACATGGTGTGCGTTGGCATCTGTCCCGATCGTTATTGCCAGTTACTAAGCTCTTCCGGATGTGCCGGTCTGTCGTTGTCGGGTAAAATATATTGTAGTTAGGTGACCTTAGCCCGGTAGTGACGGGATGTTGTCCTTTTCAACTACCTCCAGCTGAGCTCCTTCCCACAGCCCCTGAATCGTCGGGATCGATCCCTTTATCCACTCCAGCGTCGGGTTGTCTATACAGCGGTGTAGCTTGACCCCGTTGAACCACCCTGTTTCATCAAAAAAGGGCATAGATGCGCTCGAGTCTGCTAATCTCTTTCCATACAGTCCACCAGCCTTTTTTCGAACAATTCTCACTGCGGGAGTGTCATCTGGTCGTTCGGATCATTGCCGTCAATGAGGGCTACGGACAGATGCCGTTTTGCCACCTCACTAGCGCTACCTGCGTCCATTCTTTGCACCTTAACTTTGCCCACCTCCTTTGTAAGTGATCTCGAGTCTAACCTCGGTCTCTTGTCTGAGGATAGCAGGATGGTGGGAGCGTATATACTGGGAAGAACTCTGGTGGCTTAGCGCGGAAGAAGTGCGTTGCTATAAGCTGACATGACGGCTGTAGATCTGGAGTGCTACAGGACCATATTGCAGCTCTCACTGAGGAGCTGCAACACCAACTACCGGACAGTGAGCACATAAGGCTCGCTTAGAACGCAAATATCTACATTCTTTTCACGAACAGTCTGCGTGAGTAGATCCTGAGCGGTGGCTTAAGTTCAGCTGGAGGAAAGAAAGCACGACGAGTGGAAGAGGTTCTCGCTTTGGGGCACATCCGACTACCAGCTATGTGCTTCTCAATGTGCTCATGTGCTGAACAGAGAAAACAAATTGCCTCATTTTTACATTCTCTGATTTTGTGGCCGCTTGTGCCCCACTTTATGCAGCAATTGCTCTGCTGATCATGAACACCTGGTAGACACGTGTCCGAGCTCCAGACACTTGTCGTATCTGCTGCTTCCAACTGCCGCTTGCTTTCTCTCCTTATTTTACATACGCATCAGCCGAGATTGCTCTTCTGTGCTTGAATATCTTTCTGCGCCAGAGAAAATAGTAAGCACTCGATAGCTTTTTGGGTGTTCTTGAAAGCCGGACGAATAGCTTTGACATCACTCGTTTCAATGCTAATGCCTAGCTGGGCAGAGAAAGCAAGTTTAATGTATTCTGCAGTAGTCAGCTCATCCAAATCTACTACCTTTAAATAAAGCCTGTGAGTGAGTGCCTAAGTATTTACTTGTTCGCTCAACGCATCGCTCATCGCTTTACAAATTTTCTGGGTATTTTCCAGTTTGGTGTTTTTCAGCTCTAGTAAAAGATCACCGTCCGCCGTCCTCCGTACTTTGCGCACATTATCTCCAATGCATCGAGGCTTGTCATTTTGACTGCGAGTAACCAGTTTGAGCATATCGCTGTAGGTCATGTTGTCCTTCGTTTTGACAATTATGGCATCAGGGCGAGGCCTTGATGGCTGACCCTTGTAAAACGTACTTTCCGGGTCTATTGCACAGTCGCTGATTAGTCTTTGGGTCGTCTAGATGCGGTTGTCCTAGACGTTCCAGTTTGACTATGCTGTTTCGCTATGGCTTTACTGGAGGCTTGCGGCGACCATTGACATACTGAGGGTTTATTGGAGGACTGCGTAGACCATAGACTTCCTTTGGTGTCCACTGGAGCTTTAGAAGCAACATTTATCTTGTTCTGCCTATTGAATGTGATAGCGCAGATTTTTGTAAAAAAAAATCATAGTTGCCAAAGCTAAAACAATAGATTAGGACATGCTTTGCTGTTCTAATCTGGCTAAATCTTGATCAAAACTGGCTCAAGCAAAAAAAACTCGGAAAGCTACAGACGGATGCAGCCGCCAGTAGGAGACACATATCGCAAATTGTCTAGTACGGAAAATTTAATCTCGAATATCTCCGGTGTTTATTATTTGATTTGGTCACAATTCAAGGCACTGATTAAGGCACAAGTTTGTATCTTTAAAATTGTGGCTGTGTTGGTGTTTCGCGATTTGTGGGGGAGAGGGGGGGAGGCATCAAAAATCTAACACTAAACTTGATCTGCTTGCACTATAGGGGCATCTAACTGTCAAATAGGATGTCTCTAGCTCTCACAGTTTACGAGATCTAGGTGTTCATACAGACGGACAGACAGACGGACATGGCTATATCGACTCAGCTCGTCGTCCTGATGAAGAATATATGTACTTTGTGGGGTCTGCCACGCCTCCTTCTGCATGTTATGTACATACATTTCTGAGTTGCACAATCTTAATAGACCCTTTTGTACTTTTTTTAAAGTACAGGGTCAAAAATTTTGTGAAAATATTTTTGTTGACTTGATAAGCCTTTAATAATTTACAGTGTACATTTAAATTTTTAAGAGCTGTTAAAGTTCGAGTTGAAGTTGCGAGAGTCTGGGATTTTATTTCTCCTAACTGCTTTCATGTGTTTGACACTAAAGCAGCGCACATACTATATGCCATATATATATATATATGTGTATTTACATATGTGTATATGTTTCACTTTTACGATCACAAACAACAAGTTACCTTCTTCTTTAGTTTTTCCACTACTTTGCTTATTGTAATCTTCTGCTATTCTTAATTACTTTAGGGCAAAGACTTTCGTCTAGTAATGAAAGTTCGCCGACTTGCTGAAACAGCTACAACGATAGTAGCACAAAAAACAACGGCTAGCAGTTGCTTAATTTATTAGTCTACTGTTTAATTATCATGTTGTTGTTTTTCTGAGGGAAAAACAGCATTTTTGTGTATTTAATTGTTGTTTATGCGAATTTTTTCGCTTGATTTGTCATTTTATGTATGTATATACTTATTTACCAATGCAGCTTTTGCGTCAATTTCTTTTTCGTATACCCTAAACTCGTTGAATATGGATAAAAGGTATAACAACTTTCAGCTAGTGAATATTACAGACAGAAGACAGCATATACATACATACGTATAATAGGATATTAACATAATAGAAGGCTTTTCCCAGAGAACGCCAACCAGTATCCCGGTATCATTACCATTTTGATATTGTCATGTCGATACGTAATTTTACACCGCTAGCATTGGCCACGTTATATACACTTCCCACATCTTTCGTATTACGAAAAGACACAGCTGAAAGTCAAATATGTATATTCTATGTATACTTTCAGGAATTATCTAGAGATGGGACTTACATATGGGCATTTCCAGGGGTCGCGAACGTACGTTCGTACGCTTTTAATGCAAAAATAAAATAGAAAACAAACGTTTTCTAAAAAATGTTCTTATGCTTTTTTATAGCATTTTGGTAGTTCTTTGTCTAGTGTAAATGATGGGGTTTATCGAGTTTTCATTTTTTAAATAATTGCAAAAAACATGCGGTCGCGAACGTACGCAAAATAGAAGTCGGTTTTGGCTTAATCTACTAAAATGCAAAAATCAGCGAATTGGGATGGAATATTCTAAAGCAATAACTTTACTATTAAAATGATTTAATGTAGCTTTCTATTAAGCCTATTCCCAAGAAAATATCTCCATTTGTTTTTTTTTTAATTGAATTAAGTACCGGTCGCGAACGTACGGGTCGCGAACGTACGATTTTTCCATGCTACTTTAGGTGATTTTTTTTTTGGTTTACATCTACTTCTTTTATGAATAACTTCATATTTCCTTTATATTAGATTACAGTAAAGAGATTTGGTAGAAAATGTGCAAACATATCATATGTTTTCATTGCGAAATAATTAAATATAAAAATGCCTTTAAAAGTAGCTAAAAGTGAAGAAATTACAGTTTTTTTTAGTTTTTAGGCCAAATTCCTAATAGATATGGTATGGATTCATTGTATTATGAAAATTTGGCCATTTCTTTATGATATTTGATATTTGATATTTCTTTCTTTACACAAAATAACGATGATTATGAAGATTTTCATTTTCGGATATGCCCATATATAAACAGGAAAAAAACGCAAAACATACATAGATACATATGGTTTAATAACATAAGAGAAGTGCATATGTATATGTACGTACATATATACGCAATAACTAAATGTGTTTATCGTGAACATTAGAACCAAATGTAATTGACTCATTTAAACATAATTATTAGAGCTATGACATGCACGTAATTAATTAATTGCATACATTTAATTTGTTTGTTCAGTGTGAACACCTAAAAGTTCGTAGTCGCAAAAAAAGTCGTAACATCCCATTGTAAATTCCTTAAAGGTCAGCCAAAACAATAAAATATTACGATTGGCATGTTCCCGATAAAATATACACATATAACAATAAGTTGGCATTCCGCAGGGGTCGCCTCCAGCCTAATTCATCGCGCGATTTTTTTTAAAACAAATCACTACAACAAACCCATTAAATTAAAAAAAAAAGCACACACACAATCAAAAATTAATTTTTTAATTAATAAAGCAATTAAAAATAACTATTTAAATTAATAAAGCAATTTCAATTAATTTAAATTAAAAAATTTGGAATGACAAAGCAATCAACTAATTAACGAATTAAATTAAAGATGCGGTACTTCGAGAAATACTTTTGAAAAGTCCATAAGGACTATCAAATTAAAATTGTATCGTTGAATGAAAATTTTATTAAACAAAATCCCTGACCGATAAAATTTAAAATATTATGTAGTATAGTAGGAGACCAACCTAACAAAAAAGAATTAAGTTTGTAACTTTTATAGTTTTCGAGATCTCGGTGTTCATACGGACAGACAAACAAATGAACATGGCTATATCCTGATCAAGAATATATATACTTTGTGGGGTCTGCGACGCCTCCTTCTGCTTGTAACATATACATATCTCAGTTGCACAATGTAAGTAGACCATCTTGTTTTTTTAGACCCTGTATTTTAAAAAAGTACAAAAGGGTCTATTAAGTTTGTGCAAATGAAATTTGTGTGTAACAGGCAGAAGGAGGCGTGGCAGACCCCACAAAGTATATATATTCTTGATCAGGACGACGAGCTGAGTCAATCTAGCCATGTCCGTCTCTCTGTCTGTCTGTCTGTCTGTCCGTCTGTCTGTATGAACACCGAGATCTCAGAAACTATAAGAGCTAGAGACGTAATTTTTTTTTTGTTTGGTTCGTGTATTACATAGGCAGGCCAAGTTTATGTTTTTAATTTGATATCTCATCCCCCTCAAATTTGCAAAAATGCCCTTAGTATATACAGTTTTAGAGTCACTGGATTCACTTTTTGCAGGATTAAAGCTTTAGATGCTTTGCATGTTTGGTGCGAGTTGCAGCCCAATCGGATAATAAACACCGGATATATTGGACAAACAATTTTCAGTACTACGCATTTTGCTAGGGGAGGGGGGAAGCCGCAGCGTATGCAGCCACTAGGGCGTATACGTGATTTTTTATTGTGAGTATGAATTTCTGTATGAGTATTGGTTATTGATTGTATTTGCGTGTATATTTGTATGTCTAAGTGTATGTGTGTATGTATACACACATATGTTTATATGTGTATGTGTATGTGAGTATATACATATATGCAGCTGCTATTATCGACGCCCAGGGTAAATCAAAGTACAGGGTCTTCTACTGTCGGTTGAATCCGACTGTAGCTTTCCGAGTTTTTTATAAATACAGGGTGTAAAAATCTCAAACTTTATCACCTTATATATATAAATTTTATTGCCAGCAATTACAAGCTACAACGGCCTTCTGCTTACATTCTATGTTGTAGTAAGTAACAATATTGATTTTACATTGGATTTTATAACTATGTAGAATAGGTAGGTAATACTTATAAGGTATTGTGTATGTAAGGTAACAAGTATATATATGGGTCTACTGATTCCAGTTACTAATTAAGATTAAATTTTTATGTTATTGTAAAGGTTTACGGATTTTAGTAATTGGATTGTTGTAACTATATTTTTGGGATCTACTATTTCTTCTAGGGTTGTTTGGAGGAGTTTTTGTTTGTGTTCAATGTAAAGGGGACATTCTAGGAATATGTATGATAGGATTATGATTGCATTGTTGGCATGTAGGATGAGGTGTTTTGTCCAATAGGTTGTTGTGTGTTAGTTTAGTCCAGTGGTGCTCAAAACTCATAATTCCTATCACATGTGCGCTTTGCTGAGCAGCGCCGCTTTGACGCACACAATAGATTTTCGCAGTGTCCTGGGACCCATATTAGAGTGAATTTGTGTTTGTTTTTTAAATGATTTTTTCTAATTTCTAATGTGTAGTAGTAGTTATGGTTGTTGAGGCTTTCTAGGGCTGTAAGGCTGAGAGTGAATCGGTGCATATGGCAAATTTTCCTTTTTGTTTTTCCGCATATCTTCATGACTTGCTATTCAGCAGTGAAAATAGAGGAATAAGGTGGGAGTATTTGCTGGGGTATGATGTGTTCTGTGGAGTTACACTGTAGGCTACTCCGGTATTGCATTTAGAGCCGTCTGTGTATAGGAACGTGTGTTGTTTGAGAGTATCTTTTATTTTTAAGAAGTGTTGGGAGAAAAGTGTTGGTGTTGTGTTGTGTTTTCATGAGGTGTAAAGAGATTTATTTATCTTACAGAAATTAAAAGACCACTTTGGAGTGGAACCGTAAAAAAGTACAAAAGGGTCTATTAAGATTGTGAAACTCAGGAATGTATGTAACAGACAGAATGAGGCATGGCAGACCTCACAAAGTATACATATTCTTGATCAGGACGCCGAGTTGAGTCTATGTAGCCATGTCCGTCTGTCTGTCCGTCTGTCTGTATAAACACCGAGATCTCGGAAACTATAAGAGGTAGAGATTTTAATTTTTTAGACCCTGTACTTTAAAAAAGTACAAAAGGGTCTATTAAGTTTGTGCAAATGACATTTGTGTGTAACAGGCAGAAGGAGGCGTGGCAGACCCCACAAAGTATATATATTCTTGATCAGGACGACGAGCTGAGTCGATCTAGCCATGTCCGTCTGTCCGTCTGTCTGTCTGTCTGTCTGTCTTTATGAACACCGAGATCTCGGAAACTATAAGAGCTAGAGACGTAATTTTTTTTTGTTTAATTTGTGTATTACATAGGCAGACCAAGTTTATGTTTTTAATTTGATATCTCATCCCCCTCCCCCTCAAATTAACAAAATGTTCTTAGTATATACAGTTTTAGAGTCACTGGATTCATTTTGAACATGATTAAAGCTTTATATGCTTTGCATGTTTGGTGCGAGTTGCAATCCAATCGGATAATAAACAGCGGAGATATTGGACAAACAACTTTCAGTACTAGGCATTTGGCTAGGGGAGGGGGGAAGCCGCAGCGTATGCGGCCACTAGGGCGAATACGTGATTTTTCATTGTGAGTATGAATTTCTGTATGTGTATTGGTTATTGTTTGTATTTGCGACTATATTTGTATGTATAAGTGTATGTGTATGTGTATGTGTATGTGAGTATGTACATATATGCAGCCGCTATTATCGACGCCCAGGGTAAATCAAGGTACAGGGTCTTCTACTATCGGTTGAATCCGACTGTAGCTTTCCGAGTTTTTTTTTGTTTGGTTCGTGTATTACATAGGCAGGCTAAGTTTATGTTTTCAATTTGATATCTTATCCCCCCCCCCCCCCCCAACCCTAAAATTTAAAAAAGTGTTCCCAGCATGTACACTTTTAGAGTCACTGGATTCCTTCTTGAATAAAGCTTTAGATGCTTTGCATGTTTGGTGCAATTTGTGTGAATGTGTGTATGTACAAGTGCATGTGTATGTGAGTATGTTCATATATGCTGCTGCTGTTATCGACGCCCAGGGCAAACCAAAGTACAGGGTCTCCTACTGTCGGTTGCGTCCGACTGTAGCTCTCCTAGTTTTTTTATTATACAAATTTAATTAAATACAAAATCTAGCTTAAATTGTTCAACGCTCTTTAAGCAAGTGATTTCTAGTCTTTTTCTAATATCTTTTTAGACCTTGTACTTTAAAAAAGTACTAAGGGTCTATTAAGATTGTGCAAGCCCGAAATGTATGTAACAGGCAGAAGCAGGCGTGGCAGACCCCACAAAGTATATATATTCTTGATCAGGACGACGAGCTGAGTCGATCTAGTCATGTCCGTCTGTCCGTCCGTCCGTCCGTCTGTATGAACACCAAGATCTCGTAAACTGTAAGAGCTAGAGACATCATATTTGGCAGTTAGATGCCCCTATAGTGCAAGCAGATCAAGTTTGTGTTAGATTTTATAAACCTGCCCCCCCTCCTCCAAAAACCGCGAAACAGCCTCAATTTTAAAGATACAAGCTTTGGCATACAATAATCTTATGATGAACCTTCATCAGTGCTGTAAATTGTGGCCCAATCGTATAATAAACACCTGAGATATTCGAGATTAAAGTTTCCGTACTAGGCAAGGGGGAGCAGGGAACATGCACATAATGCGTCTGACTTTGCGATGTGTGTGTGTGTGCATTATTATCCTTAGCTGCTGTAAAGGAAAGTACAGGGTCTCCTTCTGTCGGTTGCATCCGACTGTAGCTTTCCGAGTTTTTTATTTTTAGGCCCGATGCCCGAATTTTTCGACGGAGGCCCGGCCCGGCCCGTGCCCACCTCTAGTTCACACAGACGGACGGACAGACAAACGGACAGATATCGACTCAGCTCGCCGTCCAGATCAAATATACATATACTATATGGGGTCTGCCACGGCTCTTTCTGCCTGTTACACACAAATGTCATTTGCTTAAACTTATTAAACCCTTTTGTACTTTTTTAAAGTGCAGACTCTAAAAAACTTAATATGAAACGTTATCAAAAATATATTCTTAAATCAAGATATCAAGTTCTTCAAACAAGATTTGCAATATTTTCAAGTACGATATTCTTGATTTTTTTTCTCTCTGTGTACAAAACAAGATCTAGCATCTGTGGTGGAGTCATTTTATTCCATCAACATCTGCTTGGTTCCATTGACTCTCCTGTTCTTAAACGTATCTTAAAGTAGGCTATGTATGGTGCTTTTCGTAACATTTGTGCGACGCTCTTTTTCACCTTATTTCCTATGAAAGTCCATAAAATCAATTCTGTGTAATATATGTCCTTTCTTGGATCAGAGTCATGATACCATATAGCCTAAAGTATTTTATTATGTTAACTATCTCTTTTCAGATTAGTTTAATCTCTTCTAATGAACATATTTTTAAATGGTGCTTAGTCCCAAGGTTGCAGAAATATTGTAACAATAAATAAAATGAATTGAAAAAACTACATTATATGTACAGTCGAACTTCCCTATAATGAATCTTGACGGGACCAGAAAATCACTTCATTATATAGAAAACTTCATTTTACAGAAATTATATTTTTTGAAATGAAATTGGAACGAAAAGTTGTGTGTGTTGGAAAAGTTGTGTGTTTGAAATCAATTCATAATAGGGAGAGCTTCATTGTATAGAAGTTCACTATAGAGAAGTTCGACTGTACACAGATAGTTAAATTTTTTCATCAACTGTTCTCATTAGTTTGATTTATAAATATATTATTTGAACTGTAATATAGATTTCCCAAAACTTCAAAGGATTTTTGTAACTAAATAACTCGTAAGTCACGTTTGTATTTACGGTATAAATTTTAAAATCATAATCACTGTCATGACTGTCAAATATGTTACAAGTATATTCCAAGTCCCAGCGATTATTCAATAATGTATTTCTAAATTTTTGTTTTAATTTTATAACTGCAATCCACCAAAAGCGAAATAGGGCAGTTGGAAATTCAACTTGGGAGTTCAATTAAAAGCAAATTGTTACTCATTGTTGCGAAGCTTACTTTACTCTCGCCTGACCCTATATATTACTTACTGTAACTGCATTTACGAGCGATAATAATTGTTGGCAATCAACAAGTGGAACAATAAAAAGAAACTCCGAAATATAAATCTTAAATAGCAAAGTTGCAGACGATGTGTACGTTATGGTAAACGTTTTCACTTTAATGAGGAAACACTACTGGCCCTAAGTCCAAGTTCAACGCCTTGTTGTATATAGTAGTTTACTGTAGAGAGACGGCTTTTAGATTACGGATTGCTGCCTATACTAAATTGCTTAATTAAGAAATTCGAAACAAAGACATGGAAAAGACAAACTCAAGCAAAGAAACTATAATAATTATGGCAAAATGGATTTGATTTAAAAGAGAAACAACATTAAAAATTCAATGTGCACGCTAAGGCGTGTCTGATATATTCGGTAAGCAGCACAATTTTCGCCATAGCTCAGACACCCGTTAGATAAGTAGTGAAAAGTTAAAGTCGTATACTCGTACTTATCTTATATATGTATGTACATATTTCATATGAACGCACCTGTTGTTGTATGATGAATTGCAACTGACACAGAGCGGGAAAGGCACCGGGTCAACCTGAACAAAGAACTAAAACTAAAGATTTAAGGAAAAAACTTGACCTTACCCTCATCATCATATTGATGTGGATCATACCAAGCAGCAACGGCAGCGGAGCATGGCTAGTCTATCGCTCATTGAACTATTGTTGCGCAAAGTTCCCAGTTCTCACTTTGCCTCCCCACATTTGATATGTAAGCCACTGTAGTACTGTCGAGACAGCATAGACGTTGGTTCGTGCGGATTTTTCTCATTGACCGATTTCCATGGTATGATCTGTTTAACGGCTTTCGATTATCTTGCTGTTGTGATTGTTGTTGTTACTGCAATCGTTGCCGTCGCTCGTTGTTCGTAAGCTGATGTTCGCTGTCGGCATGCTCGTTCCGTCAGTATTTATATGCGCTGTAACTTGTTTCCAGACATTCAGATTTAGTTACAATCTGCAGCGCTTCAGTTCAGCTTGTGCTGCGAATTATCCAAAACCTTCAAAGGATTGTCAGTCTACAAACTAAATAACGATTTACCCAAGGTGAGCAGTGAATAAAGTTATTAAAAGTGGGGTTTAAGGAGTGTACAGTGGTAGCAAAGGAATCAACAATATTTGTATGATTCAGAATTTGAATAAGTGAAGCAAATGTGTGCTACGAATTTCTGCACAGACAGAAATACAAATTGTGGCCAATTGTAATATGCCGAATCAGTTACTGTGCCATTATCATGTATATGTATAAGAATATTAAAAAAAAAAAACTTTTGAGGATTGTTCAAGTAATTAATCACTGTTCTAGCAACATTTCGTATTGAATTTGTCTTTCTTTGCAAATGTAGTTTAATCTGCGGGTTTGAATCTAAAGAAACGTAGTTCACGGTTCATATTCAAACCTAGATTCAGAACTAAATTCTTTAATTTCTATTCATTTTAATGAAAATGTACTCGTACCATGTGTAGGTACTTCAAAAAAAAAAAAAAAAACATTATTTGAGCAATAATATATGCACTAGTTAGATGAAACATTGAGAGTAAATGCATAAAAATAAAAGAGTTTAATTTCAATGCGTACAAAAAGATTCAGTTCAACGCTGCTACTTTTATCTGGTTTTAGTCTTACTTACTTGCCGTGTTAGCCAGAACAAAAACAACTCAAACCCATTTCCTCATCACTTTTAACTCGACACTTTGCCCACAATTGTGCCGAAATTCAGCACAATTAAAAAATAAGTACACCACAAAGAAACAGCAACAACATTCAAGTATAATAATGAAGTTGTAAAGGTATGTACACATACCGAATATACCTGAGAGAAAGAGAGAGAGAGTGAGGGCGAGAGGGAGTCGGGCAATAAACCCGTTTTCTTTTAGCCGCCGTACATTTCAGTTTTCAGTTTTTCGCGATGTTTTTCGCAATATTTGAAGTTGTAGCAGGCAACAGTTGAAATAAACGCAATGACTATTAACAACGGCAACAGCAACAACAACAGCAGCCGAGGCAACAAAAATTTGAACGAAATTGCCGCTTAGTGTTTATGCCCCAACCGCATTAGTTGAGTCTACAACTTGTAATTGTTGCTGAGGCTCGTTCAATTCATGTGGCACATTGCCCGAAGATATTCATATGTATACGTTATTATACGTAAGCCCAAATATCGTTTCGCTACTCGCCGCTTGCTACATACTGAAGTGTTGCCTATTGCTAGCCACAGTAAAAACACGTACTCTTTTGAATATAGCAGTTATAACAGATTCATTGCTGATGTTGCTGAAATAATTTAGGCATTTCACAACTAAGTAGTTGATGTAAACAACGATTTTTGAACCTTGTGCTTAAAATTACAAAAGCGTCTATTAACATTGTGAAAAAGCAAACATTAGTTAACTTTTAATTAACAATTTTGAGCAATAAAACTATAAATTTTGGAACTGAAAAATTTAAATCTTCCAACTTAAGCGTTTTTAAAAAATTAAATTAAGCTCTGACATCGGCAGGTGGATATTTATTTACTTACATACAAAAATATATGTATTAATTCTGAGAGGCTACACTCGGCAGGAAAAGGAATGTCAACTGAATTTTAATTACTGCAGCGCTTGTTATAGGATGTATGTATATATATATACATATAAAGAGCTTAAATGCATCTCACCACTTACATTTTCCTACACTTTTTTCATCCAACAAAACACGGCCTAGTAATATCTTCTTTGAATTGGCTGACTGAATTTTTATCGACTCTCAGCTATTAACGGATAGACATACGAAATCTAATTTTTTAGCTAAAAGACGGGAAGATGTGAAATAAAAAGTATTTTTCTAAATATTCATATGTAAGTGCCTTAATAGTACCAATTCAGAAAAACGGTATTACAATAAAAAGGGATATAATAGTATTTAATGCAATACACAATTCATCAATATTTATGAGAATATTTTCATTCCTTTTAACTGTCGAGACAAAGCTTTGGTAACGGTTGCATCAGTATCAACCATACCAGATTAACCAGATTATCGGTAATCAATCCATTCACAAAATCGTTCTTAAAATCTTTCGCTGGAAAAAGACAAGATATAGTAGATGATTTTTACTATAGTAGGAGACTCTGTACTTAGCATCCCAATATAATTTAATTTAAGCAAAGCACAAATTAAAAAACCCAGTAAATAAAAAAAAATAAACATTAAAAAATCAAAAACAAATTTTTGTACGACCGTCCGACCGCGGAATCGAACCGCAACCATTCGACTCCAACACTCTATGCAGTAGGCTACAGAATCGTAAGGCGAGAGTATAAATGAAAATTATGCGTCACTACTTTCCTTCATAACTTCTTTGTTTATGGTCCGATTTAGCTCCGATGATTCGAAGCATTATAAGCATTGCTTATACAAAATCGTAAGCCAGTGACTTTACAACGGTGAGTGCTGTTCGAGTTTAAAAAACATTTTTGTAAATTTCCCTGAAATAGGATATGGAAAATCGGAAATAAACCTCGCCTGCTTATGCAATAATAAAAAAGTAGGGAAAGCTACAGTCGGACGCAACCGGCAGTAGAAGACCCTGTACTTTTATTTGCCCTGGGCCTCCATTAAAGCAGCAGCATATATGTACATACTCACATTCACATACACATGCACTTATAAATACACACATACACTTATACATGCAAATATGTATATACTTAAATACAAACAATAACCAATACTCATATAGAAATTCAAACTCACATATACTAAGAACATTTTTGTAAATTTGAGGGGGTGGGGGAGGGGGATGAGATATCAAATTAAAAACATAAACTTGGCCTGCCTATGTAATACACGAACCAAACAAAAAAGAAATTACGTCTCCAGCTCTTATAGTAGTTTCCGAGATCTCGGTGTGCATACAGACAGACAGACATGGCTAGATCGACTCAGCTCGTCGTCCTGATCAAGAATATATATACTTTGTGGGGTCTGCCACGCCTCCCTCTGTCTGTTACAAACAAATGTGAATTGCACAATCTTATTTTGCAGTGATCGAATTGTTTAAATTGTAATATCGGAGCTAACAGGTTCGAATATACACGAGATGAGGTAAATATATACAGATAAATAGGAAAAGTTAGTAAAAAATAGTTGTTTAGACGAATAATATTAACAAATTATAAAATTGAAAGAAGAGCCAAGTACTTCTAACCAGATTTTTTAATGTTAATAAAATCCTCTTTCTAGATTGAAATTCTAAATTTCAAATTCCACATTACCGTGATGACCAAAAATATTAATTAAGTTATTTTTTTTGTGTATAAATGTATGGCTATAGGCAAGCTAGGTGCGGGGAATTGTACTACCAGATGCGCCCGACTAAACGTTTTGTTTATGTCAGTTATATTCAGCTATGGGTTTGCATACATATACATATATTGTTTCCAAATTTGTGTGCTGACTTTTATGGTACATGTCAACGTAGTGAGAAACTACAATAAAACATCACAGCCCTGTTATTTTGGCCTTAGCTAAATCTCTGTTTACTGCCAGGTCTAAATTTCAAGTATCATTTAAATCTAGCTTTGAACTTACTACATGGCAGAGGTCATATTAATGAAATGATACAGTCGAGTGAGATTTCAATGTAGATGTGGTATATTAACTGCTGCGTAATTATACTAATTAAAAATTGTTAATATTTTATTTCTGGATGGTTTTCTTTGGAATTAATAACACAAGTCTGTAATAGTTGCGTATCTAAACGTTTTTATTAAACTCTGAACCTTGAAGGAAAAGTACAAAAGATTTATTAAGAATTTGCAATTAACATTTGTCTGTAACGGTCAGAAAAAACATCATAAAATGTTCTTGATCAGGACGACAAGCAGAGTCGACATATGTAGCTCTGTCTGTCCGTCGGTCTGAATGAACACCTAGATCTAGCAAAATATTAGAGCTGAAGGCTCAATTCCTGTTTTTGCTAGGTTCGTGTCTAGTTTATTTCTTATTTTCAATATCTCCTCCACCTCCTTGCGCAAATCGCGAAAGTGTGTACTATATTTTTTTTTTTGCTGGCAACCTGGTCTTGAGGCCCGATGCGACATCATACATGTTCACGAACCCAAGAGTTTTTGTTGTTGCTTTCGCCAGAAGAGGTAATCAAAAGCGTGTGTAGTAGTAAATTCGATTGATTGTGGAACGTATACTAGATGAAAAAGTAGATACATGAGAAGTAAAAGTGATATATAAGTAGTGCGGGCGGAGTAAGCTTCCCGCGGGACAACCTCGAGCCCTAACTCCACCCTCACTCCGCGTTTAATCCTCTTCAGCTCCCTGAGCTCTGACATTAAGGTCGCAGCGAAAATAGAGACGGCCATCCAGGTCTCAACTTAGTTTAGCTTTATACCAACCAATTATCGACACTAATTAGCACAAAAATTCGCTATCCTATACGCTAAATCGGGGTCAGTCAAAATGTGCTTCAGCATATAACCTGTCAACCTTTACCTGTGCTGGGAATTGTATCCCAATCGGATAATAAACATATTCAAGATGTTTAAGATGCAACTTTTTTGTACACGCAACTCTTTTTACGCGGTAGATACGTTCCTAAAAATCCGTGTAAAAAGAAACCGTGTAAAAAAACAAGCAATACGAAAAGATCCAAAGTTTCCAACTTACTATATATAAAGTAAGTGTAGGTTAGTCGTTGACCAGGTTTCTTGGATCGGTATCATTTTTCTGCTCCATGATCCACGATTCAAACGACCTGGTGAACGCAACCAATAAGTATTTTCGTTGAATGGAACATAATTCGCCCCTGATTGTCATAAGCAAACTGTGGGTACAAGAATAGCCGAATCTCTTTCATATAATAAGCAAAATCTTAGAAGTACAGCTTGTCGCCCTGATCAAGATTATATGTATATATGTACAGTCGAACTTCCCTTTACGTGTACACACCAAATTTTTTACTATTTGAAAATTTCCACATTCTCCGGCTGCGGTATCGAGAACTCACGACTTCTTGGTTGACGCTACGCTGTTCAGTGTTGACTTAGATCAGTGCACTGGTGCCCAAACTCACACTATCAAACAGCGCGCACTGTGAAAAAAAAAAAATAGCCGAACGCGAGCGTTCGTAAAATCAACAAAGTGTGATGCCTGTACATGTGCGACAATCTACTGTGTGTGTCAAAGCAGCGCTGCTCAGCAAAGCGCACATGTGATAGGAATTATAAGCTTTGGTCACCACTGACTTAGACCCTTGCGCCACAAAGCTTGAACAGTTTGCGCATCCCAAATACCAAATATGTACAATCATTACGAACAGATTGCCAGAATGCGGAATGCAGACGACTCGGGTTCAAGTTCCAGCAGTGAACAACGTTTTTTAATTTTTTTGTTATGTTTTATTTTATAGAAAAATACTGCAAGTACGACACAAGTTCGACATATTTATGTATGTACATCGCGAAATACGAATAGACATCAAAGAATGCAAACATAACTGTTTAGATTTTTGTACAGCGCTAAACGAGTTTGTAGTTGTTTTAAATAGATACATAGTTATTTTCACATTCAATATGCTTTTAGTTAAATCAAACAATTTTGTGTTTGAATTGAAATTTAATCAATATTAAATTGAACACTTTCTACTTTGAGTTGACAAGATACATATTTATTTGCGAATTGAGTATAATTTTAGACAAATGAAGTACATTTAAATTTGTTTTTCGGTTTTTCCGAAATTAAAAAAATTTACCTCACTTTATTATTTTGCAAATTGAGGAGAAGGAGGATTCTTATCCTCTCAAGATATAGATTCTTATCCTAAGATATCGACAATGAAACATAAACTTAACCTGCATATGCAATGCACGATCCTAGCAAGAAAAAAACTCGGAAAGCTACAGTCGGATTCAACCGACAGTAGGAGACCCTGTTCTTTCCTTCGCACACACACACGCTAACGAACACGCACACATATCGTAAAGTCGCACACATACACTCGCGCTGCTCCCCCCTTACCTAGTACAGGGAATTGAATCTTGAATATCTCCGGTGTTTATTATCCGATTGAGCCACAATTCACAGCACAGATAAAGGTTATCATAAGATTATTGTATGCAAAAGCACAAGTATGATTGTATCTTTAAAGTTGTGGCTGTGGTGGTTTTTCGCGGTTTTTGGGGGAGGGGGGCAGGTATCAAAAATCTAACACAAACTTGGTCTGCCTACACTGTAGGGGCATCTAACTGCCAAATATAATATTTCTACCTCTTACAGTTTCCGAGATCTAGGTGTTCATACGGACGGACAGACGGACAGACGGACAGACAGACAGACGGACATGGCTATATCGACTCAGCTCGTCGTACTGATCAAGAATATATATACTTTGTGGGGTCAGACACGCCTCCTTCTGCCTGTTACATACATTTCGGACTTGCACAATCTTAATAGACTCTTTTGTACTTTTTTAAAGTACAGGGTCTAATAAATCGTTCGTCACGCCAGACAGACAGACAGACAGGGCTATAACCACTCAGCTCGTCGTCCTGATCAAGAATATATATACTACATGGGGTCTACCGTGCTTTCTTCTGCCTGTTACAAACAAATGTCAACTCCAAAAGTTTAATAGACCCTTTTGTACCTTTCTTAAAGTACATGGTCTAATAAAGTACAAGGTCTAAAAAGAAATTATTCTTACACTATTATACAATTATATTATATCCATATACTATACTAGTATAACATTTTTTTTCGTGCAGATGATGATGCTACATCCTACACCAGATCAACGTATTAGCATACGCGAGGAACTGCGCGAGCCGGAGGATCCAGCTGATATTGACCGCGACATTAAGTTGATACGCGAATGGTTGGAAACACAGCCGCATCTTCCCAAAGATATGGACGATATGCGACTAACGACATTCTTGCGTGGCTGCAAGTTCAGCCTAGAGAAAGTTAAAAAGAAACTGGATATGTACTATACAATGCGTAATGCGGTGCCCGAGTTTTTTGCTAATCGTGATATTAATCGTGAGGAGCTCAATATTGTTTTAGACTATGTGTAAGTATAATAGGCGTGATCTGTTGAGTCCCAAATTACACAACCTTACATTGCTTTACAGACACTGCCCAACGTTGCCAGGAATTACACCGAATGGACGTCGTATTACGTTTATACGTGGCATTGATTGCGACTTTCAGCCTCATCATATTTTGGATGCTATGAAGGTTGCTCTCATGATTGGCGATGTTCGTTTAGCAGAAGAATCCGTAGGCATCGCCGGTGACGTTTTTATACTGGACGCAGCGGTAGCCAGCGCCTCACACTTTGCCAAATTTTCACCGACAGTAGTCAAGAAGTTTCTGATTGCTGTGCAGGAAGCATATCCTGTGAAGGTGAAGGAAGTACATGTGATCAACATTTCCCCTTTGGTGGATACAATTTTTAATTTTGTGAAGCCATTTGTCAAAGAGAAAATTCGTAGTCGCATCACCTTCCATAATGATGTAGAGAGCCTTTATAAAGTAGTGCCACGCGATCTGCTGCCCAATGAATACGGTGGCAAGGCCGGCCCTATTGTTGAGCTTAATCAATGGTGGAAAGAAAAGTTGGCCGATAATACGAAATGGTTCCAAGACCAGGAAAATAAGAAAGCCAACGAATCGTTGCGTCCAGGCGCACCAAAGACAAGCGATGATCTGTTTGGAATGGAGGGTACTTTCCGTCAACTAAACATTGATTGAGGTTAACTTTTATTATATTTTAAAAGAGTTATTCATTTTTTGCTATTGTTTTTCATATCAGCTATTCATGTTAACCAATCATATGTTTTGTTTGCTTTATGCTATTTTCCAATTTTTAATGATTTGTTACACGACCGTCATCGTTCATTGCTTTATTTACAATAAATTTGCCTCAGCATATTAAAGTATGCCTAATTAAATCAACTCAACCTGTAGTATTTCAACTTCAACAGCATTTTGCATGACCCGCAGCTCTTTTCTATGGACAAGGGTGCGCACAGTAATCCAAGCCCAATCGGTAAGATTATTATTATTTATCAGAGATTCATATAGCACTGCGACCTTAAAGATCCTAATTGCCTAATTGAGTAACAACTCTTCCGCCAGACCAATCGAGCGTAGAAATACGATGATTTTGCCTGACTGAAGAGGCCTTATCTCCAGACTGTCTAGGAAGTAGTTTCCTGAGTGAGCTAGCCTTAACCTATTGACTGCCGGGTATATTCCTAGAATGTGCTCGGACGTTTCGTCTTCTTCGAGACAGAGTCTACAGAGTGTATCGTCAATAATTTTAAGCTTGATGAGATGCTTATGTAGCCTGCAATGTCCTCTAAGTATGCCGGTGACTATTCTAAGTGAACTCATTCTTAGGCAGTTATCAGTTTTCTTCTTGTTGTAAGAGGATTTTGCTCTGTCTGGCTCCCTGATATATTTCCCAGTTTATGAGTTATGCTTTGTCTGACAAAGTCCAGACTTCACTTTGAAGCCGGTGAGTGCTTTGATAGCAGCTTGACTGCCTGAGAAGATGTCTATCTCTTTACCGGTGTACTCTCGGTCAATATTGAAGGTAGCGCATCTTTCAATTATCCGCCTGGAAAATACTGACATATTTTCCAAAAGTTTCATGGAATTTCCATCTAGGCCCGCAGACTCCCGAGCCTGCTCCTTAACCTGTTAGTGAGCCGTCCGTATACCACCTGATAGCGTGAGGTTCCACTCGGTTTTGACGCTCATTTCAACTGCAATGTTTTTCAAAGTAATACCTAGTGATTCCCTCATCCTGTGGGAATTGTGTTAGTATCTCAGTAGCCGTAGCTGCTGATTTTGATACTGTTTTCCCTGTTAGCCTTACATGCGCTTTCATCGCAGTCTGTTTAATGTAGATGTGTAGAGGGGTTAGCCCCAACAGAATGTCTAGCGCAGCTGAAGAACATGGCCAGTTGCTTCCTGGTGCACTCCAGGTTAGCGCGTTCTTCCCAGACAACTGCCCATAACAGACTATTGGTTTGATCAAAGTGTCATACATCCACATCCATATCTTTGGAGATATCCCCCAATTTTTCCCAGCGAGCCCTCTGCAGCTCATCAGTGTGGCTTTACTAGTGGCTTGGTATACGTGCCATTTCCATGATAGTCGTTTGCTAGTACTACACCCAAGTACTTCTGTGGAAATTGGTATAGTTATCTCCCCTATGGTTATTGTCGCATGGTTAGTGGTTTATATCGTCTGGTGAAAGCTTTAATTGTGGTTTTAGCTGGGCTAATGCTAAGGCCCACATCACTGCACCATGACGTACTTAATCGCAGCCCTAAAGTGACTATGTCACATAATGTATGCGAGAATTTGCTCCTACAGATGATGGTAATGTCATCAGTATAGCCTTGACATTCATTACCACTTTCCGATAGTTTGTTTAGTAGCTCATCAACTACCAGACTCCACAGGAGTGGTGAGAGGACGCCACCCTGCGGACAGCCTCTGGTAGTCTGGGCTTTTACTGTTGTGCCGCTGATCGAAACCTCGGCAATCCTAGTGTCTTGTAGCTGTCTTAACCACTTTATCACGCCTTGGTTAACATTTCTGATATCTATGCTCTCTTTACCACCTCATGTGAGGTGTTATCGAAAGCACTCTCAATATCCATGAATGCGCAGAGCACTACCTCTTTAGCAGTTATGGATTTCCCTAGCGAGTTGTTTAATTCCAAGCAAAAGAGAGCATATAGAGCAGTCACAAGAAACCTTCATCACAGCACACCACTGGATTACATCATATACGCACTGAGTAAAATTGGCCACTCTGTCCGCCACATAACCAACGCCAAGAATCACCAAGGCCCCGATTGCAATGTTTTTCATTGATTTGGAGCCAGCCCCCAAGAACAAATCTATATTTGATGTCAAAAGACTATGCAATGCAATTGTCAGCATTGAACCCCCAAAGAAGTTCAACGACATCATACAATGCCACAGGTGTCAAGAGTTTGGCCACACTCAAAGCTACTACTCAAAGTCCACTGCGCAGACAGCCATACCAACTCCTACAGGTTGCAGGATTTACAAAGCTGCTGTACAAATGGGGGAACAGGGAAAACCTAGGCAACAGGTACGAAATTACCATGCTCGGCCTGCTCCTTCAGGCATGACATATGCAAACACTAACCCACAAACCAAAAATGAAACCTTCAGCTACGCTAATATAGCAGGAGGGCATGCTAACAAACCAAGCCACGTGTCTAGTGAGCCAGATCAATCAGTAGTTGCCCAGATCCAATCAATGATGCAACTCATGCAAATGATGAGCGCGATTCTAGCTTCATTATGCATACAAATAGGTCTCAAGCTGATACTCTGGAATGCTAACGGCCTATGTAAGAGTAGGCCCGAAGTTGAAATGTATATTAAAAGGAACAACATTGACGTATTGCTAGTCTCAGAAACTCACTTTACTGACAGATCCTACTTTAAAATCAACGGATATAATACAATTCACGCCAAACATCCCAGTGGCAACGCAAGAGGTGGTGCAGCAGTACTCATAAAATCAAATATCAAATAAGTACTCAGAGCGTGCCCCTATTCTTGAGCAATGGTTTCAAGCAGCCGTGATGTCGATCGACACTCCAACTGGAAGTCTGGTACTGGCAGCAGCTTATGCACCAACAAGCCACAATGTATCGACAGATATGTTTACCCAAATTTTCACACAAATGGGATGGAGGTTCATAATTGGAGGGGATTTTAATGCAAAAAATAAATGGTAGGGATCTAGACTATGTAATCCGAAAGGTAATGCGCTTCTGTCCTGCATTCATTCACTGCACCTCACCACACTTTCGTCCGGAAATTCCAGCTACTGGGCAACGGACCCAAACAAGGCGCCTGATGTTTTAGATTTTGCAGTGACTTGCGGGGTAAACAGAAATCTAATACATATTGAGAACGATTTAGACCTGCTATCCGATCACTGCGCTGTACTGCTGAAATGAACGTACCAGAATCGAACAACCAGGCTGCTAAGGAATTGCTCGAACATTGAAATATTCAAAGCAACTCTAGAGGAGAGGCTGAATCCCAACCTTGTGCTGAACTCGGGTGAAGACAAAGAAGAAGCTGTGGAAGCATTTACGCGCAGCATACATGACGCAGTAAACCTCTGCACTGCTCCGCATCACTCTAGCTCAGTGTATCCCCAGAGACCGAGAAGAGACAGATACCTGCACTATGAAAAAATCACAGAACAGCTAAAAATAAAACGTCGTCTACGGAGAGTTTGGCAGCTTAGTCGAAATCCACGTGACAAGGCTGCTCTTAACCGTGCAAGCAAAGAGTTGAACACCCTCCTTTATGAACTGCGCAATGAAGCTCTAGCCGAAACCTTCGACACGCTGAGCCTAATGGGTTGGAGCACAACCTCTCGAACAACACCAAATACCTCAAGAGGCCCCCCAAACGGATTCCACCCGATATAAGTTCAATCGGCTCTTGGTGTCGTTCTAACGAGGAAAAAGCAGAGACTTTTGCTCCACATCTGCAGAAAACATTCAGCCACGGAATGTCATCAACACAGAATCATTCATCGAGTCGCCCTGTCAAATGGATCTGCCGATTCGTATAATTCAGGAAGATGAAGTTAAAGACATAGTGTTCAGCTTAAAAACAACCAAAAGTCCCGGTTACGATACTGTGGACTGGTGTCCCCGATATAGGAATAACTGAGTCAGGCGTTTATGTTTTAATTGTTTCACTTTATTTATTCCGGTGTCTCTGTTAAGCGTCTGTCTGCTTCGGCGTTCACATCAGAATTACCTCCTGCTATCGATAATCGACCGGCTCGTGCTCGTGTCGAATATCGATATTTACATTTTAATGCGACTTCTTATCGATATTTACATTTGTCTGTTATATTTAAATCTAAATGAATGTTCTTATTGTCTATTCTTAATATTACTTAAACTACATGTGTTGCACTACTACAGCTCGGCCGTCCTGATAATAAGGATCACCCGAGCCTTGCTGCCATGGCCCTTTCGTCTGGGCGTTGACATACAAAACGAGAGTATGTTCAAGTGGTCCAGCGATACCAAGCATAACGAGCGGGACGGTAGGTCGCGAAAACAAACTACTGACATGCAGAGGTTACAGGCTAGAAAGATGTTGAAGAAGTGCCACTTTCATTAGCGGAATGGAGTTAGCACTCGAGATTATAGAAAAGTGTGTATTATAAAGGCTACATAGAATTCTAAAAGGGTTATGAAGAGAGTAATTAGTAAGGCAACGAGGAAGAGATAACGGTAGGAAATTTCTAGTATTCCTAACCGGAATCGAAAAACTAATGTAACTGGTTAGTTCAGGGGAGTCAACTTCGCCCCTGATTAGTTTATGTACACTGATAAAAAAATTAAAATCTTAAATTAAGAATTTGAGCAATCTTAAATTTTTAATCCCGAAAAAGCTTGAAAAATAACCATTAAATCTAATAATGAGAATTCGAATGTCATTTTCAAGATTTAAAAATCTTCTTATTAGAACTTGTTTGTGTCAAAATGTCCGTCTCATTCGCACACCCAGGCGAAGTCAGAATAAAGAGAGATGAACCAAAATTTTAAATTAAAAAAAAAAATACAAAAATAAAAAAACGTAGTTCTCTGCCTGGACTTGAACCCGAGTCGTCCGCATTCTGCATTCTTGCAATCTGTTCATAAGAATTGTATTTGGTATTTGGGATGTGCAAACTGTGAAAGCTTTGTGGCGCAAGGGTCTAAGTCGACAGTGAACAGCGTTGCGTGTGTCAAGCAAGGGAGGAGTCGTGAGTTCAAACCGAGAAGCCCCGGACAAGTAAATTTGGTATGTTAAAATTAAAGATATAATCAAATTTAATAAATGTAAAAAATTTATACAATAAAGAAAAATTTATAAAAACAAAAAATTATAAAAATATTAAAAATGTGCATGACATGTAACTTAGCGGTTAATCTAATGAGAGGAAAAAATCATGATTTAAGATATTTGTAAATCTAAATTTGAGATTATGGTCGTGATTTTAGATTTTTTAGCATCTTATTAAGATTGGTTCATACTTGAAGTAATCTCTATAAAATCTTGAAATAGAACCAATAAATCTTAAATATAGCTTTTTCAGGCTCAATTAAAAAAAATCTTGATTTGAGCTTGGATATCTAAAATCAAGATTGCATAGAGATTACCCTACTTTCGTCACCAAATGGTCTCGATTTTATGACCAAAAATCTTCATTTTAGCTCGTTTTTTTTTTGAGTGTAGTAATACTATACTGAGCATAATTCTACGATTAGAAAGTGATGGTAGGTCAATAAGGAGAAGTCTACTACGATATGGGGAGGCGAGAGTTGGTGTCCCAATTAAGACTACGTAAAGCAAAGAGAAGAAATTGTTTTTGCACTGACTCGATTCTATCCTGGTGAATCTTGTATTGGGGGTACCAAATACAAGACCCATACTCCAAAATAGGGCGTACCAGTGCAATATATAAGGTTTTAGTAATGTAAGGATCGTTGAACTCCTTTGCCCACCGCTTTATGAATCCAAGGACCCCCATAGCTTTGCCCACAGCAGAACAAATATGTTTATTAAATTTAAGTTTTGGGTCGAAAAGAACGCCTAGATCATTTACTAATTCTATTCGCTCAAGAAGGTAATCATTAAGTTTATATGGATATAAAAGGGGAGAGCCCCTGAAAAACGACATTGCTTTACATTTTCCACAGTTCATGTTTAGCATATTGATGCTACACCATGAATGTAGTCTATTTAAGTCGGATTGAAGCCTGTGACTGGCTAGAGGATCATTAAAAGTCAGACAAATCTTTACGTCATCGGCATACATAAGTACCCGAGAGAAGGTAATAATGTTAGGCAAGTCATTGATAAATAATGTAAAAAGTAAGGGACCAAGGTGACTTCCTTGGGGAACGCCGGAAGTCACAAAGACTGGCTTGGATACAAAGCCCTTAAAATGCACTTTTTGAACTCTACCGTTAAGGTAGTTAAAAATCCATAACAAAAGCCTATTTGGAAAACCAAGCAGGTCAAGCTTGCGAAGAAGTAAAGTATGATTAACTGAATCAAATGCTTTACTAAAATCGGTGAAAACTACATCCGTTTGCATTTTCTTTTCAAAGCCTTTTACGACCATCGAGGAAAATTCTAATAGGTTAGTGGTTGTCGATCTATTTTTCACGAAACCATGTTGAGTAGGTGAAATGATAGATTTACAAAAATGCTGAAGTTGAGAAGTGATTAGTTTCTCTAGCAACTTAGGAATAGCAGACAACTTGGATATACCTCTATAATTTACGGCTTGGGATCTGTTTCCCTTTTTATGAAGGGGAATTATAAACGACTCTTTCCAAATGGTAGGGAAAGAGCAAGACTCAACTGACAACAAAAACAGCTTGTATAATGGCTTACATAGATCTTGAGCACAGTGTCTAAGTACGCAACTAGGTACACCGTCAGGCCCAGGTGAAAATACAGATTTAAGAGCCTGTAGTTCATCCAATAGTAAAGGTTCGGTTAATAAAGGATTTGAAATGCAACTAGAAGCGTTTAGCGGATACGGATAGGACTGCCCTAGCTGGTAGCTTCTTGAGGAATAGGTTGTTTGAAAGAAGTCAGCAAAAAGATCGGCAATGGCGCGATCATTAGAAGCCGTACTATCTTCAAAGACTATGGAAGCAGGAAATGTTGATGACTTTCGTTTCGAGTTTACGAAAGCATAAAAACGTTTCGGATCTCGGTGAAACTGAAGTCTACACCTTTTCAGGTATTTATGATATTTAAGGTTGTTTAAAGCAAGAAAATTTGAGCGAGCAATGACATAGCGAGAGAAGTCCAGAGAAGATCCCGACTCCTTAAACTTTTTATACAGTCTTGATTTTCTATTCTTTAAGCCCGACAATTCCCTAGTAAACCACGGGGGAGAATGGGATCTCCGTGGAACACCAGAAGGAACACAAGCATCGAACAATGAGTTCAGTTTAGAATAGAAAATTTTTACTGCATTCACCATGTCATTACATGCGAAAAGGCACGACCAATCAGTTTGAGATAGTAGCAGAGTTAGCTTAGCAAAATCGGTTTTCCGAAAGCAGCGAACACGCTCTCCTGACACAAGATTCAGGCCAGAAACTGGTACGGGCAAGTCAATCAACACCTCTAACGTTGGGTGGTAATTGTCCTCAGGAACTGAAATGGGATCCGCGCGGGTCACAGAGAAATTAGAAATATCGGATACAAAAATCAGATCTAACAATCTACCTAGAGAATTAGAGATACCATTGATCTGCGACAATGATATATCGAGTAAGTTATCTACGAATTCATGTGCCATTACCGGCGTTAAGGCAATAGACTGAACTGATGGGAGCCAGGATACAGTAGCGATATTGAAATCGCCACAAATGACAAGGAGATCACGATCCGAAAGTAAAGAATTTATAGAGTTAATTGCAGCAAAGTGGTTAGAATAAACAGAAGAATCCGATGAGGGAGGAATATAAGAGCAAGTTACATACACATTAATATTACTAACATGCAATTTAACAGCAACAAATTCCATGTCCGCGATAGAACATTCAATTTGTTGCACCGAAATACTGGCGTCAACAGCTATTAAAACACCACCACCGCGACGAGGCATGCGATCTCGTCTATAAATACAAAAATTATTTTGAAAAATTTCAGAATTTAAAATATCAGGTCTTAACCAGGTTTCGGTAAAGACCATGATATTAAAAGTAAAGGATAGGCTATTGCGATAGATAGTAGAAAGTTTACTACAAAGACCTCTAACGTTCTGATAGCCAAGAAGGAGAGTAGAATTTAGTTTTTTGAGCCATCAGAAGCGCCAGAGGGAAGCTTAATAGAGGGCCGTTTCTTCTTCTTTTTCACTTCGAACTCTTTGATTAAAACATGTTCCGGCCAAAATTTCTTACTTCATATTGTAGAAAAAATTTCAGGAGGAACGGTGATTTTAAATGACGTAATGTCCCGAGCATAACTAAAGTTGAATTTTTCCACCTTGATATTGACTTTTATAGATGCCTGTATATAGGCTAAAACATCTTCTGATGTTGTATCAGGGGCAAGTCTAGAAACAAAAATTTGTTTCTTAGGTGGTATCGCTACTAATGCCTTATGAGAAACTGTCACAGCGCCAATAGAGGCATGCGTGACAGTTGACGGCGTAACAGTTTCAACCGGATTAGTTTGCTGAATTACTTCAGCCACGCTAACCTCAGTTGAAACCGGCTCGGAGACCGGACAGGTAACATCCATGGGTACAATGTTTACCTTGTCCACGTCCTTACTACTACAAGGAAGTGGGGACGCAAATGAGATTAAATTTTTATTGAGAACATTAGATGGTACGGACATGGGCAAGTGATCCGGAACTAAGAGAGTAGTCGGATCCAGGGACAGACGGTGGTTTGCCTTCTTGCGCCTAGGAGACTCAAGACAG
>JAWNNL010000634.1:0-39601 GCA_035045005.1 Liodrosophila aerea | reverse complement strand
GTTTTCTTTCGCAAGTGCGGTCGTGTTTTCCATCGCTCCTGTTGTTGTCGGTTTTCTGTAGTGTTCTCTCTGCAAGGAAAAACATAAACATCAGCGACCAGCTACAAGAAGCTGCTCCACTCACCCCTGGTATAGACATCTGGAGTACAGCGTGGCAAACAGGCAATATCCAGTGGGGTCTCTCTAGTGGCAGTTCCTCCATTGGACGGTTGACCTGACTTTCGCGCGCTTTAATTTGCAAAAATACATTGTTTGCAAAAACAAAGTGTTTTTTCTGCAATCACGCTTTCTGCGAAACAGCTGCATTAGCAGCTGTCCTAGTGTTGGGTTGCGCTCATTGGCAGCAGCAACCTGCCAATTTGAGTAAAGCTCAGCAGTACCAGCTGAGCTGAGCTTAACTGCAGCTTAACTACAAAGTGCTGCATACTTTTAGGGGTCGCTTCTAAATCCAGGCTCCCTAAAAGCGTTGCATACTTTGGGGTACAACATATAGCCAAGACTTCCTGGAGATTAAAGAGCAAAGACCGCGGATCTGGTCGATAGCCAACCCTTCCACCGCGGTGGTGCTCAAATAAAAAGGGCTCTGGTAACCGAATCGGGGCGGTATAACCCCCACCGGTTAAAAGTCGAAGGGAAACCATCGGCCATCGAGGGACTCTTGTGAAGTTCTTGTGCTCGTAGGATCGAGGAATGTTGGAGCCAGACGAAGAGTCGGCATTCGCTCGACGCTCTTCGCTGCAACTGTGGCGCACGCCAACTGGTTTGTGGCCACGTCCTGGTGAGATGCCAAGTGCTATGGCGGCGAACGCAGCAGCAAGTGTAGTCGAGGCATCCAAGCCCCCCTCATCAGCGCCGGCGGTGATTGCGGTCCCCAATGTTTTCGACTTCAGTCAATGCAAGGTGGATTCCGGACTTGCAAGCGCAGCAAACAACGACCTGGGTGAAATCCTGACCGATTTGGTGGAGAAAACCACCTCGCTGTCGAACAGCTTAAAAGACGCGAGGTACATCAATAGGGAAATGAAAGAGTTGGCTCACTGTGTGCTCCGGCTACAGAAGTCAGCTCTCTTCACTTTCAAGGCGCAGAGCAAAGTTAGTGCTGTTCCTCGAACAACAGTGGAGTCGAGAGAGAGCCAATGGTCGCCGCAAGCCAATAAAGCCTCAGGGAAGCTGCACAGCCGGACTGTAGCGCCAAGGTCAACCGCGCCAAGACGACCCAATAAGATGCCAGCGCCTGTGAAGCAGGCACATGGAGTGCCAACACCACACGCGAGCTCTATCAACCAGCGGCAACCACCGAGGCCACGCCCTGACGCCATAATTGTCAAGGCGAAGGACAACATGACCTACAGCGACATGCTTAAACTTGTCACTCGGAGTCAAAATGTCGCCCTTCATGGCATCGGAGACAATGTGCGCAAAGTGCGGAGAACGGCGGACGGTGATCTGCTACTCGAACTTAAGGATACCAAGCTGGAAAACACGCAGAGAATATGCAAAGTTATGAGTGATGCGTTGGGTGCAAAGGTCGACACGAAGGCACTCACTCATAGGCTTTATCTAGAACTCTGCGACTTGGATGAGCTGACAACGGCGGATGACATCAAACTTGCCTTCTCTGCCCAGCTAGGCATTTGCATCGACTCAAGCGATGTCAAAGCGATAAGACCGGCATTTAGGAACACACAAAAAGCGATCATATGTTTGCCCTATTCTCTGGCGCAGAAAGCTTTACTAGCGGAGAAGATTAAGCTCGGATGGTGTGTATGTAAAATACGAGAGAGAAGGCAAGAGGCAAGTAGCAGCAGGTGCTACAAGTGCCTGGAATTCGGACACGTGTCTGCAAGGTGCACAGGTTCAACAGACCGGAGCAACTGCTGTATAAAGTGTGGCAAAAGCGGCCACAAAATCAGAGAGTGCACAAACGAGGCAAGCTGCTTTCTGTGCTCTACTCAGGAACACACTGCGAAGCGCAGCCGTATGTGCCCCAAAGCGACTACCTCTTCCACTCGTCATGCTTAAGTTCCTGCAGCTGAACTTAAACCACTGCGAAGCCGCCCAGGATCTACTCATGCAGACTATCCAGGAAAGGAAGGTGGACATCTGCATTCTGAGCGAACCGTATGTGTGCCCACCATCCGGTAGTTGGTGCTGCAGCTCTTCAGGGAAAGCTGCAATATGGTCTTGCAGCAATCCTGATCTACAGCCGTCAGGTCAGCTTTTAGCAACGCACTTCACCCGCGCTAAGCTCTCAGAGTTCTGGGTCTGCAGCTGTTATCTGCCACCAAGCCTGAGCTACGAAGAGTTTTGCAGTGCACTAGATTATCTGGCTAGTGATATTCGCTCCCACCATCCTGCTATCCTCGCCGGGGACTTTAACGCCTGGGCTCGGGAGTGGGGCAGCACCAGGACAAACTCCAGAGGGCGTGCCCTACTTGAAGCCTTCGAGTCAATTGACGTGGCCTTGCTCAACAGCGGCACACTAAACACGTTTAGTAGAGGCGCCAGCGGATCGGTCATTGATCTCACCTTCGTCACCAGTCGCTTGTTTCACACTGCAACCTGGTGCGTTGGTGGCATCTATACTGGGAGCGATCACGAGGCTATAGTTTTCACAATTGGCTCCACAACGCGTCCTCCTCGCAGTAGTGCTTCCCGGGGCAAAAGGTACAAGGAGTCCACCTTAGATCTGCCAACCTTCACGGCAGCGATGGTCAATATGACAGCTTCAGGTTCCGCACAACAGATGGTTGACCAAATGACCCTACAGGTTGATGCCTGCTGCGATGCTAGCATGGCACGCAGCCGGGGGTATAGGAGACACCACACACCAGCCTACTGGTGGAACGAAACCATTGCAGAAGCGCGCACTACTTGCATAGCAGCAAGAAGGAAGTACCAAAGGGCACGAAAACGAGATCTTGCAGCATGGCCAGTCCTGCAAGCTGAGTGGAGTGAAGCCAAGAGGATCCTCAAACGCGCCATCAAGGACAGTAAACGAGAATGCTTCCGGCAATTGTGTGACTCGGCGGATCAGGACCCCTGGGGTAAGGCCTACAAAACTGGTGAAACGCATCGGCGTTGACAAGTCCGCAGTTCCCACAGACCCTGCCAACCTACTGCGCATTGTGGAAACACTCTTTCCGGGTAGCTGTGTACCGCTACTTACTGACGAAGCTCTGCAGATAGATTCTGTCTCTTTGCTACCTCAGGAAATTGAAGGCATCACACCAGAGGAACTTCTCAGCCTAACCCGTACTCTCAAAGCATGCAAAGCACCGGGACCTGATGGAATCCCAAACCGAGCTGTTAAACTCGCTTTATCTCTGAGGCCGGATCTTTTTGCTAAGGTCTATACCCAATGCCTAATCGATGGAGTATTCCCGAAGCAGTGGAAGGTGCAAAGACTGGCCTTAATCCCCAAACCGGGTAAACCGCTGGATGAGGCCTCGTCTTACAGGCCTATCTGCTTAATTGACAGCTTAGGCAAAGTTTTTGAAAAACTTATATGCACACGGCTCGAGAAGGCTATCTGTAACGGAGGTGACCTGTCTCCGAATCAGTTTGGCTTTCGGAAAGGAAAGTCCACCACCGACGGCATTGCCAAAGTGATTGACCTTGCTGCAAAGGCCATTGAAGGCTCCCGGTGGAAAGGAGGAACAAAGGAGTATTGCCTAATTACTACCTTGGACATAAAGAACGCTTTTAACACGGCGGATTGGGCTTCTATCATTCACGCGCTAAGAATGTTCAACGTTCCCCTCTATCTGCTTGCCATGGTGCGCAGCTACTTTGTTTCGCGTGAGTTGCAGTTTGCGACCTCTGAGGGAGATGCCTCATACTACGTGTCAGCAGGAGTTCCCCAGGGCTCTGTCCTGGGTCCACTTCTGTGGAACACTATGTATGATGGCATTCTTCGACTGCCCATGCCAACGAACACGCACATCATTGGGTACGCTGATGACGTAGCGGTGGTTGCCGTTGCCAAGGATCTGGCAACCGTACAGAGAAGCTGTGAATCTGCCATCAGCACCGTCATCTCTTGGCTTAGGCGGGTGAAGCTGGACTTAGCAACGCACAAGACTGAAGCTGTCCTGGTCAGCAGCCGGAAAACAGTAGAGACGGCCCATATCCGCGTTGGCGAGGATGTCATATCATCCAAACGCGCCATCCGGTACCTCGGGGTGATGATAGACACGCGTCTGACTTTCCGCGAGCATCTGGAATACATCCAAGGTAAAGCGGCTGCTACAAGCAGAGCTTTATTTAGGATAATGCTGAACACCAGAGGCCCTAAACAAGGACGTAGGTTACTGCTCACCAGCGTCATAAGGTCAGTCATACTCTACGCTGCCCCCGTCTGGTCAACGGCAATGGCAGTAAAGAGCTATGCAAGAGGGATAGCGTCAATTCACCGTCTGTCGGCAATACGAGTCTGCAGTGCGTTCAGAACAATCTCTGACGACGCAGTGCTCGTCATTGCTGGCATGGTGCCAATTGATCTGATGGCTGAGGAGGAGAGAGCGGTGGCAGACGGTGTTAGGAGCGGACAGACCAGGAGTGAAGCTCGCCGCCTAGCGCGCCAGGTTAGCTTGGAAAGATGGCAGACACGATGGGAATCTTCCTCCAAGGGTCGTTGGACGTACCGCCTGATACCCAACATCAAGCGATGGGTTGAGCGTAGGCATGGTGCCTGCAACTTCCACCAGACGCAGCTCTTAAGCGGTCATGGCTGCTTCAGGCAGTATTTGCGGCGATTTGGGCATGACACATGCGATCACTGTACTTGGTGTGGTGAACCCAACGTGGAAGACGCCCAGCACGTCATGTTCAGCTGTGGCAGACTGGCAACGGCGAGAGCCCAACTTGAGGCAGTGTCCGGGCGGCAGGTAACTGAGCTCAACTTAGTGTCGGGCATGATAGAGGACCCTAACGTGTGGGAGGCTGTGTGCGCTTTCGCAGCAACAGCGATGCGCGAACTGCGCAGACTTGAGAGAGAGAGAGCTGTCTAGGTTTAGACGAGACCCCAACCCCGCGACGCACTGCCATGCGGCAAATCCCACGTGGGCTGGTCTTATCCTTACCCAGACATTCTCTCCCTCTATTAGATATTAATTAACCTATATATACCCCTATTTTTTAATTAATTTATTTGCGTTATTCTTAGTGTCATATTCCTATTGTCTTTTTAGTATTATAAGGGTCAATAAACCTGAATTAAAAAACTCGGAAAGCTACAGTCGGATGCAACCGACAGTAGGTGACCCTGTACTTTCCTTTGCTGCAGCTAAGGCTAACAATGCACACACACACACACACACACACACACACACACGCACAGCGCTAAGTCAGACGCAACCACGCATACACACTTATGTACATGCATTATGTGCATGCTCGCTGCTGCCCCTTGCCTAGTACGGAAACTTTAATCTCGAATATCTCCGGAGTTTATTATCCGATTGGGCCAGAATTCTCAGCACTGATAAAGGTTACCATAAGATCATTACATGCCAAAGCACAAGCTTGTATCTTTATAATTGTGGCTGTGGTGGTTTTTTGCGGTTTTTGGGGGAGGGGGGGCAGGTATCAAAAATCTAAAACAAACTTGATCTGCTTGCACTATAGGGGCATCTAACTGCCAAATATGATGTCTCTAGCTCTTACAGTTTACGAGATCTAGGTGTTCATACAGACGGACGGACGGACGGACGGACAGACGGACGGACGGACATGGCTAGATCGACTCAGCTCGTCGTCCTGATCAAGAATATATATACTTTGTGGAGTCTGCCACGCCTCCTTCTGCCTGTTACATACATTTCGGGCTTGCACAATCTTAATAGACCCTTTTGTACTATTTTAAAGCACAGGGTTTAAAAAATAAAATGCGCACCCTCAAAACGCAGTTTATCAAAGCTGTGCATTGGAAAAAAACACCGGTGCCGGGAATAAATATTATTTAAAGAGAACTTGGATTTTACTGATCTTTTAAATTTTACAGATTATGTAAACGAAATATGCCCAAACTTTGATCTATTAGAGCAAATTTATGGCCAAACAAAAAATATCATGCCACTTGGTATTATAGACTCAGAAGATTGCAATGTTTTGGAAGGGTTCGAGAATTTGTTGCAGGACACCGACCCCATGGACGACAATAAAGAGCCAGAATTCCTTGAGAATTCTCAAGCGTCCTTGAGCAACCGACCTATGCGTGCCTCTTCAGAGCCAAGTTGCTCAAGGCCAGTCAAAACTCCAAAGAAAGACTCTCTGCTGGGCATGGTGACGACAATGCAAGCAAACAAATTAAATGTAGATTTGAAGCTGATGGATATGGAAAGGGAGAAGCTCGATTGGGAGAAGGAGCGGTACTTCAGGGAAGCGAAAAATATTAGCATAGAACAAGAAAAATTAAAAAAGGAGTTAAAAGCTATGGAGCTAGAGCATGAGGAGCTAAAGAAAATGGAAATAGAAAAAGCATTAAAAATTATGCAAATGCAACTAAAATATCGTAAAAATTAATTTGTAAAAATTACTGCAAGTTAGTCAATCAGTGGTAGTCAAGGTGCAGAAAAGACAAAATGTTTGTATTGTAAACATGTTGAATGGTCGCCGCCGCATCCTAACAGAGTCTGACGCTCGACTTATGATGTCCAAAATACGGAAAGATAAGCTTTTAACGTCAGCAGAGGCTTCCAAGGAAACGACTATAATTCGCAAAGGCACACATTGAAAACCTATGGTCAATTGTGAAGCGACGGCTCCGACAGTATCAATCAGCCCCATCCAACCTAAACGATCTTTGGGGGCGTGTTGAACTAGAGTGGAATAATATTCCGAAAGGAATGCCATGCCAGAACGTATAAAAAAGTCATAGAAAATAATGGTAATATTGCATTTCTTTTATTTTGTTCACGGATGGTGCAAAACTGAGTACTTGCCGTTTTTTTTTGGAAGAGATGGACGAATGTGATTTGATTGACCAACGAACGGCGCCACATTTACGTAACATGGCAGCCAACCAGCGTATCTTTGCAGAGCGCATCATTGTTGCGCTTCAGCAAAACCAATCCCTTTGCATCCTCTAGGGAAATAAAAGCGGAGCTGAAGTTGGAGATCAGCAATGTAACTAATTGCCGACGTCTGTAAAAGAAAAATTTGAATTACCGAAGCCCAGGGGGGGTTCCATTATTGAATAAACGGCATATCAAAGCTCGATTGCAATTTGCTAAAAGCCATTTGAACTGGCCAATATCCAAATGGCGCAATATACTTTGGACGGATAAGTCAAAACTGGTCTTGTTTGGTGGGGATGGTTCTAGACAGTACGTACGTCAAGCCCCAAACACAGAATATCTTCGAAATTTTACGATGAAGACTGTTAAGCACGGTGGCTTTAAATTTTGGTATGGGCCTGTTTTTCAATACAAATGATCGATGGGATCGTGGACCGAAATGTAAGAAACTTTATGCTGCCTTATGCTAATTGAAATATGCCCTTACAGTGGACATTCCAGCAGGATAACGATACGATTCGAAACACACCAACAAATTGACCAAAAACTGGTTTAGCTACTTATCGATCGACTTATTGCCATGGCCAGCTCAGTCCCCGGATCTCAATCCTATAGAAAACTTATGGGAGGACATCGAACGCCATGTGGCAAAGGAATCCCCGTAGCTTTGCCAGGTAGTTTAGCACGCATGGGCGCAGATTCCCCTAAAGCGTGTGCCAGGGCTTTGTTGACTCCATGCCACAAAGATTCGAGGCTGTCATGGCCAACAAAGGATACACAACGAAGTATTGGTCAAAATGGTTAAGTTATTAAGTTCAATTTTTTATTTTTTTTATTTTATTTATTAAGTGTAGAACCGTACTAACATAAAATGTACCTTATCAACACATGGACGGAAAATTAAAGATGTACCAAACCTTATAAACTAGTATGAGGATTCTTATTATATACTATATACATATTTATTATTGTGAATACTATTATAATATCTTGGCAAAACCTTGCCGTTTAAGGCGCCTTAGAAGTCGAGCAGGCAGTAGTCGTCTGACAAGTAGGCTGCGGTGTCTCAGCAATCTGTCGCTATATTGGCTCGTGTGCCTTCCAATCTGTTCTTCCATAGTTTGAAGCTTGAAGTCTCTATGGAGTGTGGTACCTCGCACATACCAGGGACAGTCTGTTATGTTGCGAAGTATCCTATTCTGCAGCACATGGATACGCTTATAATTAGTCTTGGCTGCGATCCCCCAAATCTGTACTCCATAATGCCATATGGGCACAACACAATGGGCATACACCGCCCTCTTGCATCTTAGCGGCAAAGTGCTCTTTCTGCTGACGAGCCAGCGCAGTTGCTGTATCCTCTTATTGAATTTACCGTATAATTTACCGTAAGTATTAAGTTTAATAAAGAAGACATAAATTGGCGGATTTTTGCTAGCTCGAGGTCCCTATTACAGCATTAAAAATAAGAACTGAGTTTTTAATTTGGTATTAAGCCGATATATTTCGATCGCTCCACGGCAGATCGTCTTCAGGGCACTAAACACAATAATTACAAGAAAATAACAAATTACAATCTTACATTAAAACAATTTCAAAAGTAGGAATACAGAAAGTCTAGAACAAAAAACAAATATACACGATCCTAACATTTTAACACGTTCGCTCTGTCCAACGTGGAGTATGGTACTAATTTTTAGTTAGTAAATGTCTGTATAAGTGAGCGCAATTTTTAGTGTCTCTTTTGTAATTTAACCGTATGTTTGTTGGTGTGTTTATTATGTGAAGCATCTCCAAAGTGTAACGTTAATAGTAGTGTTGTTCTTGTTGTAAAATTTGGTCATCCTCTAAATTCGGTGTGTGGTTATTCTTTGCACAGTGGGATAATAGTGCAGTTTTTTGTGTATTATTTGCATGTCGTAATTTAAAATCCGATTTATGTTGAGCTATTCTTGTTTTTAGTTTTTACTTTGTTGTGCAAACATATATACAATTGCACGGGACGTCGTTTGCACCATTACATTTGATCTTGTATATCACATTGCGCTTGTCCATTGTATCGATTTTTGGCTTGGTGTTGTTGAAAAACGTTCGTAAAGTGGTATATGGTTTATGGGCTATTTTTATGTCTTCCTTATTGTATATGTCTGAATTTTGGAGTCTTTCTGATAATTTCGGTATATATATTACGGATTTATACCTTTTTTGATTTTTCAGCCGGTTTTTCTGTAATTTCCTTTGCCTTTGCTAATAATTTGTAAATTAAGTTTGTAGGGAAGTCATTGTTTTTCAATATGGTTATAATTTCATCTGCTGTTTGAAAAATTATACATCAAAAATTTGTTCCATAATGGTCTTTATAATAGGATATATCAGTCTTAAAAGTGCAGGTCTGCACTGCTATTTCATTGAACATAGCTGAATGTACATAGGCATCACTCATGTTCACAAAGTCCGGGGCTCTTGACTCCGACATCAACTCTGTGTCGGGCTGCATCAGTTAACAAATGATGACCGGGCAAGCAACAAAAAGCAGCTCAGCAGTCAGAAATATGACATTTTGCCACGTGAAGTCATTTAGTAAATGTTTTAACAATTTAGATAAAGTTAACACATTCCATTAGAAGTTGCTTGCGCCCCAAATAAAAATAACTTTTTGCAGCACACTGCAAATGGCCATTAAATTAGCTGGGTCAGTCGTTGGACACACACGTCTGCGGATGTGACCAGGCCTGCCCTTGACATATACAAACACACACGCGCGCACACAATATGGCAAATGGCTCAATGAACTTGGCCTTCAGCTGAACCCAAACATTTATTATGCTGATAAGAAAAGCGAGACATAAAGTGCAAAAAAAAAAACAACAAAATTACAAATGCCTCTAATTTAGTGTTGAGCGTTTTGTCTGCTAGTCGAGCGAGTTAAAGTAACTGAAAAGGGTTGCCTTCTTGACATGCAGAGGGAACCGCAATGATCATAATTTACTCAAATTTACATCTAATCTGTCATGTGCACGTGGGTGCGGTAATGGAAATGTTGGTAGACTTAAGCCGAAGTCCTCTGAAAACATGAACTACGATAGCTTGTCGCTCGCTTACTGTTTTGCCATGACGTTTGTGAATAATAATTTGGGTCCAAGCCCGGAAGTATGCACCGGAATTTTTACAAACGGGTCAATTAAATTTGTGCTATGTGGGAAGTGTGTGCAACAGGGCATATTATATATGTACACATATACTATAGCCCGGGTCGGCGGCTAAGTCGCTATAAGTATGTTTGTCTGTTCGTCTGCATGAACACCTCACAAACTAAATGAGGTAACGGCACTATTATGGTATTATGGTATTTAGAGTTTCCCATACAACAAGCAGATTAAGTTCCATTTTTAATACTTCCTGTCCCTGCCCCACTAACCACGAAAAGCCACAGCAACCACAATGTAAACTTCGATTTAGCTCACAAACACCGTAGGGCATCTTTCATCTAAACTGTTCAGCACAATATGATATAAAACACGGGAAATAACACAGGACCACAAAAAAAAAAACCGGAAAGCTACAGTCGAACGCAACCGACAGCAGGGGACCCTGTACTTAGCATCTCAATAAAATTTAATTCAAATAAGGCACAAATTAAAAAAATGCATAAAAAACAAAAAAGGAAAGAGAAAAAATTACAATTACACTGCTCGTTACTTTAATAGGACACCCTGTATACTCTTTTTACAACTGCTCATAACTCGAAAAGTTGTAAAGTTGTTTGCATTTTATGTCAGCAATTCCATTGAATTTTGCGCCACTTGAATAGAACATGCATTTTTATTTTGTCGGAATCGTTGGCACGTGCACAGAAAAATAGGTTTATTAAAACTTTTAAATTAGAAAAATTAAAATGGGGCGTGGCACTTCATTATCTGAGGCGGAGAAAGGAAAATCCAAGCATACAAGGATTCTGGCCTATCCATAACCAAAATAGCAAAAAAATTCGGCAAAAATAATGAGATTAATTATGGTAAAAACATGAAGGGGCGCACCCACAGTGTGCTTACTAGCGCGGACAAGCGACATATATTCAGAGAAGCTTCCAATTCGCGACTCTTTGGCCAAAATAAGGGAAAAATGCAACGTTAAAGCAAGTTTGACAACCATGCGTCGGGTTATTGATAATGCTCCACACCTAAAGAGACTAAAAATCAAGAAGAAACCACCTCTTAACCCGGCTCGGAAGTTGTAACGGCTTGAAAAAAAGCAAAAACTCAAAACAAAAAAACTCGGAAAGCTACAGTCGGACACAACCGACAGTAGGTGACCCTGTACTTTGATTTGCCCTGGGAGTCCATAATGCCTGGTACTGAAAATTGTTTGTCCAATATCTCTGGTGTTTTTTATCCGATTGGGCTGCAACTCGCACCAAACATGCAAAGCATCTAAAGCTTTAATCCTGCAAAAAATGAATCCAGTGACTCTAAAACTGTATATACTAAGGATATTTTTGCAAATTTGAGGGGGAGGGGGATGACTTTTCCAACATTTGAAATAAACTTGACCTGCCTATGTAATACACGAACCTAACAAAAAAAAAAATTAAGTCTCTAGCTCTTATAGTTTCCGAGATCTAGGTGTTCATACAGACATACAGAGACGGACAGACAGACAGACAGACGGACAGACAGACAGGGCTATATCGACTCAGCTCATCGTCCTGATCAAGAATATATATACTTTATGGGGTCTGCCACGCCTCCTTCTGCCTATTACACACAAATGTCATTTGCACAAACTTAATAGACCCTTTTGTACTTTTTTAAAGTACAGGGTCTAAAAAACTCGGAAAGCTACAGTCGGATTCAACCGACAGTAAGAGACCCTGTACTTTTCTTCGCACACACACACTAACAAACACTCACACATGCACACATATCGTAAAGTCGCACGCAACCACACATACGCTCGCGATGCTCCCCCCTTACCTAGTGCAGGGAATTGAATCTTGAATATCTCCGGTGTTTATTATTCGATTGAGCCACAATTTACAGCACAGATAGAGATTATCATTAGATTATCGTATGCCAATTGTGGGTGTGACAGTTTTTTGCGGTTTTTGGGGGAGGGGGGGGAGGTATCAAAAATCTAAAACAAACTTGATTTGCTTGCGCTATAGGGGCATCTAACTGCCAAATATGATGTCTCTAGCTCTTACAGTTTCCGAGATCTAGGTGTTCATACGGACGGACAGACGGACAGACAGACGGACATGACTAGATCGACTCAGCTCGTCGTCCTGATCCGGTGTTTATTATTCGATTGAGCCACAATTCACAGCACAGATAAAGATTATCATAAGATTATTGTACGCCAAATCACAAGTTTGTATCTTTATCTTTGTGGGTGTGGTAGTTTTTCGCGGTTTTTGGGGTAGGGGAAAGAGGTATCAAAAATTTAACACAAACTTGATCTGCTTGCACTATAGGGGCATCTAACTGTCAAATTTGATGTCTCTAGCTCTAATAGTTTCCGAGATCTAGGTGTTCATACAGACGGACGGACAGACAGACAGGGCTATATCGACTCAGCTCGTCGTCCTGATCAAGAATATATATACTTTATGGGGTCTGCCACGCCTCCTTCTGCCTGTTACACACAAATGTCATTTGCACAATCTTAATAGACCCTTTTGTCCTTTTTTAAAGTACAGGGTCTAAAAAAATTTAAACAATAAATTAAGTCATTATGTTAATGTAAATATTTGTATCTTCAATTTGGTACCATTTTTGTTGCAATACGCCTGATTGTTTCAATTATATTAAAGTTTGAAATTAAAAGTATGCACTGCATTCTTTAAGCTGTGATCCACTGTATGTACATACATATGTGCATATGACTTGAAATATTAATCAGTATTGGGAGCCGCATCTGCAGAAAGTGAGTTGAAAAAATTAAATTACTAGATTTAATAACATTTCATAATTTTGTGAAAAAAAATTAAATGAATAAAACATTTTAATTTTCGCCTTCCCAAATTTATGCAAGTTAATAAATGTAATTTAATTTTTTTTAACTCAATTTCCATATGTACTTGTTTTTTTGCATGCAGCTATTCTGGGCTTCTGTTGATTCTTACTTCACTTCCCTTTCCCTTTTTTTAGACCCTGTACTTTAAAAAAGTACAAAAGGGTCTATTAAGATTGTGCAACTGAGAAATGTATGTGACAGGCAGAAGGAGGCGTGGCAGACCCCATAAATTATATATATTCTTGTTCACGATGACAAGCTGAGTCGATATAGCCATGTCCGTCCGTCCGTCTGTCCGCGTGTCCGTCCGACCTTATGAACACCTAGATCTGGTAAACTGAATGAGCTAGAGACATCATATTTGGCAATTAGATGCCCCTATAGTGCAAGCAGATCAAGTTTGTGTTAGATTTTACAAATACAGGGTCTTCTACTGTCGGTTGCATCCGACAGTAGCTTTTCGAGTTTTTTTTTTGTAGATTGGCACAAAAAGTGGGCCTTATGCCCATTGTGACTTTTTTTTGGCTGACCTGTTTATTATTTTTTTGAGGAAAGACCAATCCGAATGGCTGGTAGATAACGGGATTACTCTTAACTTTGCACCATAGCTTGCAAATAACTGTTAACAGTTTTTTTCCTTCCGCTCTGCTCGCGAGAACAACCGAAAAAAAGCATGCAGTCTCGTTCTCTCTCTGAGCAGCAGACTTTGTCGGCATTTACACGATGAAGTATTTGCGTCATAAAGCACAAAGTTTGTTGGCAAAGGGTGTAGAGGGGTAAGACGTGAAGTATTACCTCCCTACATCTCTTGCCTACAAACCAATGCTTCATCGTGTAAATGCCGACTTTGTTTCTTTTTGTTAGGGTTTCTATATGAGCGCATTACGATGAGCTGATCGTGAGCGCAGATTGACTCAACGCAAAAAGTCTTTTAAATAGTTTGTCCCCTTTTCGCTGCACAGTGGTACGTTATATACTATTATAACATTCAATTTTCACAATAAAGCTTCTTGAAATTTTAAACATGAAATTTTCATAATTGAAACTAATGTTTTAATTAAAAAAAAGAATAGGTTTCTTTTTAATTAATTTATTTTGAATTTAGCTTAACAACTAATACAAAATTTATGTTTATTTATTTATTTATGTTTTTGATCTTATTGAACCTCGGTTGTTCGCTTAAAAAAAAATGCACTGATTTACTGTCAATTGAATTAAATATAAAAAATTTATGCAGTTTTTCATTAGATTCGCGTCCCATTTTTTAATAAATTTGATCACTGTTCACAAGCGAAATTCACAAAGCCAAGAGACGCGTAGAGCCCACGAAACTGCACATACACACATACATGAGCAAAAAACTTTTTCAATCGTCGGTCGTGGGCAAACGGCCCGAGAATGAGCAGACCAAAAGAGAACAGAAAAAACTGTTCTTCGGTTGAGCGCGAGGAATTCAATTGGTTGCTCTCAGACTTTTTGCTCAAAGTCTGAGTGAAGAACACTTATTTTGAGACCGCACTAGTTATTTGCGAGCTATGCTTTGCACAGATCATTTGTACCATTGCACTATAGGGAAAATAACCACTTTTAGCGGCATAAAGTCGTTTTTCAAAAGTCAAATTCTTAATGAAATAATACTATATAATGTAATAATGTATTATTTCGTCATGGTCTAATTTATTTCATAATTTTCATAGCCACCAAACTTAAATGTTACATACAATACATTTTAACAGAGAGCGTCACTGTTAAGTTACCAGTAGATGAATTTAAATGGCGTCTAAAAATAATAGTTTGTACTAAGTGTTTGTGACTGTGATTGCCCAAATTTAATCGTGCTGTCTTTATAATTGAGTGTTTTTGTGAACCATCTAGCATGTAAAAATTGGTAATAAATCTAATCTTTGAGGCCAACAAAATGAGTCGAGCAAAGTCGTTCCATAAAATCTATTAGGTATTTTTTGCCTTAATATCCACTTTTTCCGATTCTGCAATTTAATTTTTTTGGTAACAACATCGTAGTTAAGAATGCGGATTCGCTTGCGAAGTGGCGTTCTGCAAAGCGGAGTGAAAAATTAACGCAATTTTGAATTGTTTCAAAGAGGCAATAACGTGCAAATGTTCTAACATCGTTGTAAATGGTTTAACTGCTAAATCTCAAAGATTTCATTACAAATTTTTAAAATTGTGGAACAAACTCTTATAATTTAACGCAATTTAAAGAAAACATGAACTTTGGCTGAACTCAAAAAAAACTTTTGCTTTCCAAATAATAAGACCAATTGGACGGCCTCCATTATCATTTAGAATGCGCAAAAGTGTTAGAGCATTTAGCAGCATATGATGGAGGGAATGTGTGTCTTCTGGTGCAAGCAGCATGCACAGTTGCTCGAAAGTGCGGACAAAGAGACTTGGCATACATTCTGAAATTATTGTCAAAATGCCCTGAAAAAGCTAAAATGATTCGCAATGCACTTTTACATCCTCCTGCAAAACCAAAAGTAATCTCCCTTAATGACGCCCTAGCGTTTCTTTTAGATAATGGGTTCACTAAGAGTCTTTATTTGGCAACAAACTTAATTCTTTTGATTTGTATCCAGCATATAAGGAGGTCGCCAACCACAAAACAAACTGCCGAATAGATGGTATCATGATATCTGAATTAAAAGCAGAAGTGCAACTACAAAATCTTCTTGTGCATACGGCCACTCGAATTGTATTACTACAAGAAGACCTGATGATAAAAGTGATGGAAGAGCAAGGCACGAACTTACTGAGTGCAGACCTGATTTTAAGTTACGGATTCGATGGAAGCACTGGGCAACCTAATTTCAAACAGGGTTACTCTGTATCGCAAGATTATGATTTGGATTCCTGCATTTTTGCCACCACAGTAACGCCTTTAAGAATGATAGATCCCTCTGGTAATATATTGTGGAATAATAGAACACCTCAGTCAAAGAGATTTTGTAGGCCTCTAAAATTGGCTTTTATAAAAAAGACAAAAGAAACAATTTTTAATGAAAATTAAAATATAAAAGCGCAGATAATGAACTTGCAGTCGCGCAAAATTATTTTAAGTAATGGCAAATTCATTTATATTCCGTTTCTTTTATATTTGACAGTAAAATATAAAATGAAGTGCGTGAATCATGTGTATCATGGGATTGGCAGAATGACAAAAACACGCCGAAAATTTGGGCATATTCTGAAACTCCTGGCATAAAAGAAGCTGTTTCAAGTAATTTAAGCGAAGACCCAGGAATATTAGAAATATTTTCTATTATATTCGATGAACATATTGGGAACTACTTGTTCCCGAAGCAAATCGATTTGCACGTCAGACAATGCAAGACGAGGAAAAGAAACGGAGAGTAAAGGCTTACTTCGCATTGAGCATTTTAATGGCTCAAGTAAAAAAATCAAATATCCAATTGTATTGGTCTGTTTCCTGTACTAGGTAAAGGGGGAGCAGCGCGAGCATATGTGTGGTTGCGTGCGACTTTACGATATGTGTGCATGTGTGAGTGTCTGTTAGCGTGTGTGTGTACGAAGGAAAGTACAGGGTCTCCTACTGTCGGTTGAATCCGACTGTAGCTTTCCGAGTTTTTTCTGTTCACTTTTGGTCTGCTCATTCTCGGGCCGTTTGCCCACGATCGACGATTCAAAAAGTCTTTGGCGCTTGTATGTGTGTATGTGAAGTTTCGTGGGTTCTACGCGGCATTTGGCTTTGTGAATCTCGCTTGTAAACATTGTTTGATCGAATTTATTAGAAATGGGATGTGAATATAATAATTTTTGAATGACGTGCAGACTGTTCCAGAAGCAAGAGAAGAGCCTGTTTCTGACAAACTGGTCAAAATATATTTTAAAGTGGAGAACTTTGACAAAATGTACAGTCGTTTACCATTAAACGACGATATATTAAATTTTTTTTACAAATGTAAAGCTGAAAACTCCACACTTGAGTGCGCTGGCACAGGTAGTATTGGCCACACCGGCGACTCAAGTTTCGGTTGAAAGAACATTTTCAGCTTTGCATTTTATTATAAGCGAACGACGGAGTTCAATAAGTTCCAAAATCTTAAACTATTTATTAGTTGTTAAGCTAAACTCAAAATAAATTAATTTAAAAGTAAACTATTCAATTATTAATCAAAATAATCAAAAAATTAGTTTGAAATATGAAAAACTCATGTTTAAAATTTCAAGAAAATTACTTGAAAATTCAATATTACAATAGTGCACAACGTACCACTGCATGCTTTTTTTCGGTTGTTCTCGCGAGCAGAGCGTAAGGAAAAAAAAATTTTAACAGTTATTTGCGAGCTATGCTCATGCAAACACGCATACACACTTATGTACATGCATACATTAAGTGCATGCTCGCGCTGCTTCCCCCTTGCCTAGTACGGAAAATCTAATCTCGAATATCTCCGGTGTTTATCATCCCATTGAGCCACAATTCACAGGACAAATAAAGATTATCATAAGATTATCGTATGCCAAAACACAGTTTGTATCTTTAAAATGTGTGGGTGTGGCAGTTTTTTTCGCGGTTTTTGGGGGAGGGGGGACAGGTATCAAAAATCTAAAACAAACTTGATCTGCTTGCACTATAGGGGCATCTAACTGCCAAATATGATGTCTCTAGCTCTTAGAGTTTCCGAGATCTAGGTATTCATACAGACGGACAGACGGACATGGCTAGATCGACTCAAGAATATATATACTTTGTGGGGTCTGCCACGCCTCCTTCTGCCTGTTACATACATTTCGGACTTGCACAATCTTAACAGACCCTTTGTACTTTTTAAAGTACAGGGCCTAAAAATACCCTTGACGGCAATAGTACATAAAATTATTGTTCACTCAAGTGTTATTTGCAAAACACTGCACCATGCAAGAAAAAGTAGCAGAATAAATAATTTTGCTGACGTTTACCATCGAGCAATGGATACAACGGATACGGAAATTTCTTCAGTAAACCAAGAAAGGCGTATATACATTTTCAAAATCGAGTACATCTGCCAATTGAAGCTTTAGATTTGCTATCAACCTCATTAAATAGCCTCGGCAGCAGTTCCAAGGATTCAGGTGAATTTGATGATTGTTTTGAAATTCCATGCGATATGGAGCTTGAAATAAACGATTATGAGTAATCTTAAGTTATGATTAGGGGTAAGATTACATTTTAGGTTTACTATTTGATTTTGGTTTTGTTTGCGTTTGTTTTAGATATTTTTTCCGAGCAGGACAGCCCTTGTAGATGGCTATGTGCCTATTGCCACAGTTAGCACATTTACTAGGTTCAGACTTAATTTTCATACATTTGTTTGATGGGTGGCACATTTAAAGCATATTTCAGGGTTTTTACAGTTTTTCTGTAGGTGCCCATATTGTTGGCAACGTCTACATTGTGTTAATTTCTTTCTTTTGTTTTTGTTTTTTCTTTACTTTAGTATTATTGGTTGATGTTGGAGTTGGAGTTGGAGCTGGAGTTGGGGGTACTTTCACAATGGTTAGGTTTTTTACTTTACTGATTCTTTCTTTGATTATTCCCCTAATTATCAAATCTGGGCTATCTATTTTTTCAAGCATTACGACCGGTGGCCATTTGAACCCTATGGGAGGTCTTAGAGGTAGGTCTTGGTCTTGATGATTCAATGGTTGAATTTTGAAGGGTTCCTTTAAAATTACGCAGCTGGTGACTATTGCCTTTTCTGGTGCACCAACGGGGTCAATATTCTCTGAGTCCGAGTCAGTGTCATAAATTCTCTGGTATCGTCTTTTCTTATTTTTAGGAGCCATTGCTAATTCTAATTGGAGTAGATTGTAAGAAAGCATGATAGTGGATCAGCAGGTTATTATGTATGTAATAATAATAATCAGGAGATCTGAGAGGTAACTACACAGTATGTTATATAAGGATATCGGGAGTATAGATTTTAATTTATAGCATAGTCCAGCATGCCACACCCTGTCGAATGCCTCTTGTATGTCTATATAGAAGGCAGAGCAGTAATAGGATTTTTAGACCCTGTACTTTAAAAAAGTACAAAAGGGTCTATTAAGTTTGTGCAAATGACATTTGTGTGTAACAGGCAGAAGGAGGCGTGGCAGACCCCATAAAGTATATATATTCTTGATCAGGACGATGAGCTGAGTCGATATAGCCCTGTCTGTCTGTCCGTCTGTCTGTCTGTCTGTCCGTCTCTGTATGTCTGTATGAACACCTAGATCTCGGAAACTATAAGAGCTAGAGACTTAATTTTTTTTTTGTTAGGTTCGTGTATTACATAGGCAGGTCAAGTTTATTTCAAATGTTGGAAAAGTCATCCCCCTCCCCCTCAAATTTGCAAAAATATCCTTAGTATATACAGTTTTAGAGTCACTGGATTCATTTTTTGCAGGATTAAAGCTTTAGATGCTTTGCATGTTTGGTGCGAGTTGCAGCCCAATCGGATAAAAAACACCAGAGATATTGGACAAACAATTTTCAGTACCAGGCATTATGGACTCCCAGGGCAAATCAAAGTACAGGGTCACCTACTGTCGGTTGTGTCCGACTGTAGCTTTCCGAGTTTTTTAGACCCTGTACTTTAAAAAAGTACAAAAGGGTCTATTAAGACTGTGCAAGTCCGAAATGTATGTAACAGGCAGAAGGAGGCGTGGCAGACCCCATAAAGTATATATATTCTTGATCAGGACGACGAGCTGAGTCGATCTAGCCATGTGCCGTCTGTCCGTGCTGTCTGTCCGTCTGTCTGTCCGTCTGTCTGTCCGTCTGTCTGTCCGTCTGTCTGTCCGTCTGTCCGTCCGTATGAACACCTAGATCTCGGAAACTGTAAGAGCTAGAGACATCATATTTGGCAGTTAGATGCCCCTATAGCGCAAGCAGATCAAGTTTGTTTTAGATTTTTGATACCTCCCCCCCCCTCCCCCAAAAACCGCGAAAAACTGCCACGCCCACAATTTTAAAGATACAAACTTGTGTTTTGGCATACGAAATTCTTATGATAATCTTTATCCGTGCTGTGAATTGTGGCTCAATCGGATAATAAGCACCGGAGATATTCAAGATTCAATTCCCTGCATTAGGTAAGGGGGGAGCAGCGCGAGCGTATATGTGGTTGCATGCGACTTTGCGCTATGTGTGCTTGTGTGAGTGTTAGCGTGTGTGTGTGCAAAGGAAAGTACAGGGTCTCCTACTGTCGGTTGCATCCGACTGTAGCTTTCCGAGTTTTTTTGTTTTGAGTTTTTGCTTTTTTTCAAGCCGTTACAACTTCCGAGCCGGGTTAAGAGGTGGTTTCTTCTTGATTTTTAGTCTCTTTAGGTGTGGAGCATTATCAATAACCCGACGCATGGTTGTCAAACTTGCTTTAACGTTGCATTTTTCCCTTATTTTGGCCAAAGAGTCGCGAATTGGAAGCTTCTCTGAATATATGTCGCTTGTCCGCGCTAGTAAGCACACTGTGGGTGCGCCCCTTCATGTTTTTACCATAATTAATCTCATTATTTTTGCCGAATTTTTTTGCTATTTTGGTTATGGATAGGCCAGAATCCTTGTAAGCTTGTATTTTGCCTTTCTCCGCCTCAGTTAATGATGTTCCACGGCCCATTTTAATTTTTTTGATTTATTATATACTTTAAATAAAGCAAAAAGTTTAAAAAAGTCGATCTTTCTCTGCACGTGCCAACGATTTCGACAAAATAAAACGCATGTTCTATTCAAGTGGCGCAAAAATTCCATTGAATTTTGGCGAATGCTCACTTAAAACGCAAACAACTTTATAACGGTTCTATTCCAAGACTTGGAACATACCAGAATGAGCGAAAAATGGTTGCACAAATATAATATGCAATAAATACCGAAATTTTACTATTTCGTTTTCGAGTTATTAGCAGTGGAAAAAAGAGCATACAGGATGTCCTATTCAAGTGGCGAGCAGTGTATTCTTGATCAGTACGACGAGCTGAGTCGATCTGGCCATGTCCGTCTGTCTGTCTGTCTGTCTGTCTGTCCGTCTGTCTGTCTGTCTGTCCGTCTGTATGAACACCGAGATCTCGGAAACTATAAGAGCTAGAGACGTAATTTTTTTTTTTTTTGGTTCGTGTATTACATAGGCAGGCCAAGTTTATGTTTTTCATTTGATATCTCATCCCCCTCCCCCTCAAATTTGCAAAAATGTCCTTAGTATATACAGTTTTAGAGTCACTGGATTCATTTTTTGCAGGATTAAAGCCAATCGGATAATAAACACCGGAGATATTGGACAAAGAATTTTCAGTACTAGGCAGTTGGCTTGGGGAGGGGGGAAGCCACAGCTTATGCGGCCACTAGGGCGTATGCGTGATTTTTGATTGTGAGCATGAATTTCTGTATGAGTATTGGTTATTGTTTGTATTTGCGTGCATATATGCAGCTGGTTTTTTTTAATCTTGCACACTTGCCCACCAGTTTTAGGTTTTTTTAGACCCTGTACTTTAAAAAAGTACAAAGGGTCTATTAGGTTTGTGCAAATGACATTTGTGTGTAACAGGCAGAAAGAGGCGTGGCTGACCCCATAAAGTATATATATTCTTGATCAGGACGACGAGCTGAGTCGATATAGCCCTGTCTGTCTGTCCGTCTGTCCGTCTGTCTGTCTGTCTGTCTGTATGAACACCTAGATCTCGCAAACTATAAGAGCTAGAGACTTAATTTTTTTTTTGTTAGGTTCGTGTATTACATAGGCAGGTCAAGTTTGTTTCAAATGTTTTAAAAGTCATCCCCCTCCCCCTCAAATTTGCAAAAATGATCTTAGTATATACAGTTTTAGAGTCACTGGATCCTTTTTTGTAGGATTAAAGATTTAGATGCTTTGGATGTTTGGTGCGAGTTCCAGCCCAATCGGATAATAAACACCGGAGATATTGGCCAAACAATTTTCAGTACTAGGCATATGGTTAGGGGAGGGGGAAGCCGCAGCGTATGCGGCCACCAGGGCGTATACGTGATTTTTAGACCCTGTACTTTAAAAAAGTACAAAAGGGTCTATTAAGATTGTGCAAGTCCGAAATGTATGTAACAGGCAGAAGGAGGCGTGGCAGACCCCACAAAGTATATATATTCTTGATCAGGACGACGAGCCGAGTCGATCTAGCCATGTCCGTCTGTCCGTCTGTCCGTCTGTCCGTCTGTCCGTCCGTCCGTCCGTCCGTCCGTCCGTCCGTCTGTCCGTCTGTATGAACACCTAGATCTCGGAAACTGTAAGAGCTAGAGACATCATATTTGGCAGTTAGATGCCCCTATAGTGCAAGCAGATCAAGTTTGTTTTAGATTTTTGATACCTGCCCCCCCTCCCCCAAAAACCGCGAAAAACTGCCACACCCACAATTTTAAATATACAAACGTGTGATTTGGCATACAATAATCTGTTGATAATCTCTATCTGTGCTGTGAATTGTAGCTCAATCGGATAATAAACACCAGAGATATTCAAGATTCAATTTCCTCTACTAGGGAAGGGGGGAGCACCGCGAGCGTATGTGTGGTTGCGAGCGACTTTACGATATTCGTGCATGTGTGCGTGTTCGTTAGCGTGTGTGTGTGTGCGAAGGAAAGTACAGGGTCTCCTACTGTCGGTTGAATCCGACTGTAGCTTTCCGAGTTTTTTTTTTAGACCCTGTACTTTAAAAAAGTACAAAAGGGTCTATTAAGATTGTGCAAGCCCGAAATGTATGTAACAGGCAGAAGGAGGCGTGGCAGACCCCACAAAGTATATATATTCTTGATCAGGACGACGAGCTGAGTCGATCTGGCCATGTCCGTCTGTCTGTCTGTCCGTCCGTCCGTCCGTCCGTCTGTCCGTCCGTATGAACACCTAGATCTCGGAAACTGTAAGAGCTAGAGACATCATATTTGGCAGTTAGATGCCCCTATAGTGTAGGCAGATCAAGTTTGTTTTAGATTTTTGATACCTCCCCCCCCCCTCCCCCAAAAACCGCGAATAACTGCCACACCCACAATTTTAAAGATACAAACTTGTGTTTTGGCATACAAAATTCTTATGATAATCTTTATCTGTGCTGTGAATTGTGGCTCAATCGGATAATAAACACCGGAGATATTCAAGATTCAATTCCCTGTACTTGGTAAGGGGGGAGCAGCGCGAGCGTATGTGTGGTTGCATGCGACTTTGCGCTATGTGTGCTTGTGTGAGTGTTAGCGTGTGTGTGTGCAAAGGAAAGTACAGGGTCTTCTACTGTCGGTTGCATCCGACTGTAGCTTTCCGAGTTTTTTTTTATATGCATGAAGTATAAATTGGGTTACTCGAGTAAGTTGTTGTTCAGTATTATGGCGTCGCGGAAGAACTTATTTTCAAACAGACGACGTAGTATTAGTTTCTCTAGAAGTTTGGATAGTCCTGATACATAGTAGGCTAATTGGTCTATATGAGTTTAGCTGATCTGCAGGTTAACCTGGCTTTGGGATCATTGTTACGATTACAGTTTTCCATTGTTGTGAAGAGTGATTTAGGCGTAGAGAGCTATTAAAGATATGAACTAGTTGCATGAGCGCAGATTCAGGTAGTGACTTGATGATTCTATTATCTATTTTGTCAAGTCCAGGGGCTTTATTATTTTCTAGCTTTTTGATCTGAGCTTTGATTTCGCTGAGAGAGCTCAAAATGTATTGAGTTTCTTTTGGTGATATTTGATTTTTCGTTTGTTCGCTTATATTTTGTCTATCTTCTTCCGTATTTAGAAAAACAGGGGTGAATTTAGATTCTAGGCTTTGTGCAAAAGCTTCAGCTTCATCTATTGAATTTTTACACCAAATGTCAGTGGTATTTGGAGTTGTGTTGGGGTGTGTATTGGTTGAGTTTATATATTGTCTTACAGGTAAGTTTGGGGTGGGCTGTCGTTTTATTTGTTTTGTGATTTTCCACAGTTTTTAGACCCTGTACTTTAAAAAAGTACAAAAGGGTCTATTAAGATTGTGCAAGTCCGAAATGTATGTAACAGGCAGAAGGAGGCGTGACAGACCCCACAAAGTATATATATTCTTGATCAGGACGACGAGCTGAGTCGATCTAGCCATATCCGTCTGTCCGTCCGTCCGTCTGTATGAACACCTACATCTCGTAAACTGTAAGAGCTAGAGACATCATATTTGGCAGTTAGATGCCCCTATAGTGCAAGCAGATCAAGTTTGGTTTAGATTTTTGATACCTGCCCCCCCTCCCCCAAAAACCGCGAAAAACTGCCACACCCACAATTTTAAATATACAAACGTGTGATTTGGCATACAATAATCTGTTGATAATCTCTATCTGTGCTGTGAATTGTAGCTCAATCGGATAATAAACACCAGAGATATTCAAGATTCAATTTCCTCTACTAGGGAAGGGGGGAGCACCGCGAGCGTATGTGTGGTTGCGAGCGACTTTACGATATTCGTGCATGTGTGCGTGTTCGTTAGCGTGTGTGTGTGTGCGAAGGAAAGTACAGGGTCTCCTACTGTCGGTTGCATCCGACTGTAGCTTTCCGAGTTTTTTTGAATACTGTATCTGTCATTGTGATTTATTTCAGAAAGAGTTTTATCTAGCATATTTGCTTTATTTTTTGTTTAGGAATTTATTTATTCGTCTTCTGACTATTTTATTTGTTTTATTAATTTTTGGGTTACCGTCAAAGCTAGAGGATAGTTGACAGTATTTTAGGTAGCGCTTGACTACAAGCATTTTTTGAGCTTTTTCATTAGGTGTGTATTGTATTCGAAATCGGCTGTTGATAGGGAGGTTTTTAGAAGAGTTAGAAGCAAATGCGGCTGCTTGGTGTATATTTCGTGTGAAAATATCAATGGCATTTTCAAGGTCTTGAGTGAAGGATATATCTATACTATTTTGGGTGTTATTACTAAACCACTGTGTGAATTTAGATACATTTGCATTGGCTGAAAAGCGAGGTTTTTGGTGTGGAATGGTTTCTGGCCTGGTAGTTCTATGAGTAGTGGAAAGTGGTCTGATTCCAGTTCTAGTAGTGTAGAGATATTGAGAAGATTATGCTGAATACCATGATATACAGCAAAATCTATTGCAGATGGTCTCTTTTTATGATCATGTAGAAAGTGAGTAGGAGAGCCGATGGCTAGTATGTTATAATTGCTTGATCTTATGCAAGTAATGAGTTCATTGCCTCGGTTGCATACCCGGATATTTCCCCACCATCGGTGTTTGGCATTCCAATCACCTGCGATGAGGAAGCGGGGTTCTATGAGGTTAAATATTATTTTGAAGGCATCAGCGCTTAGTCCCTTTAATGGAGGGCAGTATATTGCAGCCAGATTAATGGAAGGTTTGTTATGGAGGCTAACACAGATAGTGGTGAGTTGTATGGCGTATGTAATATTGGTTGGTAGTGCAATGTGCTCAATGTTTTTATTTATGATTATGGCTGAGCCACCTCGCTTATTATTGGTTGGGTGGTTAGCTGTATAAGTGTAGTATCCTTCAATCTTTCTTGCCTTAAATAACCTTAAATATCATAAATACCTGAAAAGGTGTAGACTTCAGTTTCACCGAGATCCGAAACGTTTTTATGATTTCGTAAACTCGAAACGAAAGTCATCAACATTTCCTGCTTCCATAGTCTTTGAATATAGTACGGCTTCTAATGATCGTGCCATTGCCGATCTTTTTGCTGACTTCTTTCAAACAACCTATTCCTCAAGAAGCTACCATCTAGGGCAGTCCTATCCGTATCGGCTAAACGCTTCTAGTTGCATTTCAAATCCTTTATTAACCGAACCTTTACTATTGGATGAACTACAGGCTCTTAAACCTGTATTTTCACCTGGGCCTGACGGTGTACCTAGTTGCGTACTTAGACACTGTGCTCAAGATCTATGTAAGCCATTATACAAGCTGTTTTTGTTGTCAGTTGAGTCTTGCTCTTTCCCTACCATTTGGAAAGAGTCGTTTATAATTCCCCTTCATAAAAAGGGAAACAGATCCCAAGTCGTAAATTATAGAGGTATATCCAAGTTGTCTGCTATTCCTAAGTTGCTAGAGAAACTAATCACTTCTCAACTTCAGCATTTTTGTAAATCTATCATTTCACCTACTCAACATGGTTTCGTGAAAAATAGATCGACAACCACTAACCTATTAGAATTTTCCTCGATGGTCGTAAAAGGCTTTGAAAAGAAAATGCAAACGGATGTAGTTTTCACCGATTTTAGTAAAGCATTTGATTCAGTTAATCATACTTTACTTCTTCGCAAGCTTGACCTGCTTGGTTTTCCAAATAAGCTTTTGTTATGGATATTTAACTACCTTAACTGTAGAGTTCAAAAAGTGAATTTTAAGGGCTTTGTGACTTCCGGCGTTCCCCAAGGAAGTCACCTTGGTCCTTTACTTTTTACATTATTTATCAATGACTTGCCTAACATTATTACCTTCTCTCGGGTACTTATGTATGCCGATGACGTAAAGATTTGTCTGACTTTTAATGATCCTCTAGCCAGTCACAGGCTTCAATCCGACTTAAATAGACTACATTCATTGTGTAGCATCAATATGCTAAACATGAACTGTGGCAAATGTAAAGCAATGTCGTTTTTCAGGGGCTCTCGCCTTTTATATCCATATAAACTTAATGATTACCTTCTTGAGCGAATAGAATAAGTAAATGATCTAGGCGTTCTTTTCAACCCAAAACTTAAATTTAATAAACATATTTGTTCTGCTGTGGGCAAAGCTATGGGGGTCCTTGGATTCATAAAGCGTTGGGCAAAGGAGTTCAACGATCCTTACGTTACTAAAACCTTATATATTGCACTGGTACGCCCTATTTTGGAGTATGGGTCTTGTATTTGGTACCCCCAATACAAGATTCACCAGGATAGGATCGAGTCAGTGCAAAAACAATTTCTTCTCTTTGCTTTACGTAGTCTTAATTGGGACACCAACTCTCGCCTCCCCCCATATCGTAGTAGACTTCTCCTTATTAACCTACCATCACTTTCTAATCGTAGAATTATGCTTAGTATAGTATTCCTACACAAACTAATCAGGGGCGAAGTTGACTCCCCTGAACTAACCAGTTACATTAGTTTTTCAATTCCGGTTAGGAATACTAGAAATTTCCTACCGTTATCTCTTCCTCGTTGCCTTACTAATTACTCTCTTCATAACCCTTTTAGAATTCTATGTAGCCTTTATAATACACACTTTTCTATAATCTCGAGTGCTAACTCCATTTCGCTAATGAAAGTGGCACTTCTTCAACATCTTTCTAGCCTGTAACCTCTGCATGTGTTGCATGCAACATAAGAGCAAGGCACGTGTTCGCATCCGGCTAAGGTGCTCTGTCGATAGCTAAAGGGTGTAGTTATTTAATTTTGCTCGTTGCTTCCGAAATATGTCTACAAAAATAATTTAATAAAAAAATTCACGTGCTCTAACAGATAGCATTAAAATATATCACAATTACCCATACACTAAATCTAATATCACAGTTAAAGTATAAAGATCACAGTAAAAGAATTAATAGAAAGCCATATTTATGCCATTAGTTTGTCTGATGGTGAAAATTCAGACATTATTATGCCCACCCTACCTTTGATCACAAATCCCTTCTAAATCGTTATTTCTATTCGTCATATTGTGATCCCTTTTGCATGTCTAATGAAGCGTTACCCTGATTTCCTTTCACCCTTGCATGATCCTGACATAAAAGTTTAGCAATTCATTAAGAAATATAATTTAATTAAACAGAAATTCTTATTAAAAACCATTTTGACGAACACTAAATTTAAATCAGATTAAAATTTGGTAAGTATAAATATATAAAGAAATAAAATAATAGATAAAGATATAAATAGTCATGAGATATATAAAGTAATAAAATTTTAAATAAAATAATTGAGGTAAATAAACTGTAAAATATTTTTCTTTTCTTTTCCTTTCTTTCTTTGGGTTTATCAATTTACGTGCAGGAATGTAACCATGTTATTTATGTTTTACTTTAGATTTTGTTTTGTTCTCAAGATTTGTTTATGACTGGTGTTAATGTAAGCACAAAAGTACCTGGCTGTTGTTCAAGGTCGAACAGCTGTTTAAAATAAACATAAGAGAAAATTTCCCTTTTTATTCCACTTACATGCATTGGATCTCCAAAAGCGCTTTTGATGTCCGAATGGTGCGGCTGGAAGAGAATTGTTATATTTTGTTTATACACTAACACCTTAAACTTTCTTTTTCTTTAATTTGTTTTGTGAACGTATGTTCGACGAATATAGCGCGATACACAAAGCAGGAGAACCTTTATGGCATTGCCATGTTTGATCTTCTGTTCTCACTTCGGTTTTCTTGGTCGTCTCTGACCATAAACACAACAAAAAAAAAATAAAAAAAAAGAGAAAATATTTAACTAACACCTTGACTATCACTAACACTAGTTAAAATAATATATAACAAAAAAGGTAAGGTGCCACAAGGAAATTTTCACTATATGTGGTATCTTGTCGCCATGTTGTCTCCCGCCGGTATTCCTTTCTGGTTCACTTTTGGCGCGCCGTTTTTCTTTCGGGTTGCTGCACTTAGATTATACAGATTTGTGGCCGCTTCTATGGCCGAGCCCAGATTTTAGCCTGCTTAAGCGGACTTTAATTTCACGTTAGCGACACCCTCACTAGCGGCATGCACGCACAGCTGTTTTCTTCGCGCTACTGCCGATTCCTGCTTCTCCTTCTTCGCTTGAGAGAGGGTAATTCTAAGGTATGTGCTCACTGAGTTCTCTTTAGGCCCAAACAGCTGATGGCATGTCCCCAATAAATTTGCACACCGTGCAAGCCGAATAGCAAACACTCAGTTAGTATGTACTAAGCGCCAAATCTATCGAAACAAAAGCAAATTAAGACTGCAATGAGCATAAGGAAAACCACTATATTCGTTTGCTTCAAAAAAGTTTAGAACATGTAAGGCGCTTACCTTTTGAATTTGGCGCACTAATACAAAAAATTACTTTTTCTTTTACTTGTTCTGCACTGCACTGTTTAAGTTTTATATATGTATTTTCTGTTCTTCTGCAGATACTGCTGCTCTTGATGACCGCCAAAGTTGGACTGTCAATCTAGAAAAGGCGCCAGTGGCTCCTAGAGATATATTTTAGGCGCGCTTTCTCTGATAGCCCGCTTTTCACCTTTCACTCTCTCTCGATGTGACATATCTCCCTGTTAGCCTCTCCGCTCTATGCTACTTAACAGAAACCAATATTATGTTGTCAGTTTTTTTTTTTTGTATTTTTGACTCAGTACTTAATTTAAAAATGTTCTAGCCGTTGCAGCAATACTACACATGTCAGTAGTTTGTTTCCGCGACCTACCGTCTCCCGCTCGTTATGCGGCGCGCCTCTCGGTCGGCTGGGCGGGTTGGTGGGCCACGTATGGCTTGGGTTCGCGCGTAACAAGCCCGTGCTTGGTATCGCTGGACCACTTGAACATACTCTCGTTTTGTATGTCAACGCCCAGATAACAAAAAAAAAAAAAAATACTAAGTTTTTTTATTGGTTTCAGTAGTTAGATGGGTCTCTGCAATAAGCATAATATCGATACTATTCGGGTAGATGAACTCTTCCATTTCAGTTAGTTTTTTCAGGATTCCTGAGGCATTCATATCCTTAGTTTTTTATTGGAGTGATTGGGGCGATGTTCCAATTCATCAGGGATTTGATTATTTTGCATTTTAAGGAGTTTCTATGGAAAGTTAATGAAGTTGTGGTATGGATAGAATTATGATAATGATGGGACTTTTAAGAGTTTATAAGCATTGACCATATAAGGGTGAGAGTTTGAATTGGCATTTGTAATAAAAAGATACTGTTGTTTAGGGTTACTTTTAGTACAGTCTTCATGACAGTTTATTATGTATAGGTTGGTTTGGTTCTTAACTTATTATGAAATATTTTACTTTCTTACTTATCAATGTATCTGAAAAAGTAAGTTAACGGTCTTGTGGTAATAATAATAATAGTTTGCAGGGGACAATTGAGTGTCTTAGGCTTGAGTGCCTTATTTAAATTTAAGTGGATTTTCATAATGATTATTTATTATATGATAGGTATTTTGTCGGCTCTAGGTCTGTGTGTTTTTTTGGGTCGAAATAAAAACGCAAGGTTACTTTGTCTTTATACGCCAATATATTTCGATTGCTCTTCGGCAATCGTCTTCAGGGCAAAATTTTATAACACGTCTGCTCACTGTGACGTGAAGTTAGATACGTGAAGTTAGATACGTGGAGTTAGATAAGTAATGGTAAATATGAAAGTAAAAGTGAATAAGTATGAATGTATGATGTATAATGAATGAATAGTGGATAATAAGGAAATTGAGATCAGAATATTGCTTTTCGGCAATCGTCTTCAGGGCAAAATTTTATAACACGTCTGCTCAATGTGACGTGGAGTTAGATACGAATTTGCAGCTCTGTATTCGGCTGCCGCCAAACATAATGTCGTCCATCGGATCCAAATATGTTAAATTTTGACTCATCTGCAAATATAACTTGGTTCCAAAATGATTTTGGAAGAGATTGATGCTCTTTTGCAAACTTTAGCCGCTCTGCAATAAGCACCTGCAACCGACGGTAAAGCATGGTGGGGGTCATGTGATGGTTTGGGCCTGTATGGCGGAAAATGAGTTATCATTGACATCCTGAAGGATAACCAGCTCCAAAGTGCTCCACAACTTGGTATACGAGACCAATTCCGTTATTATCAAGATAACGACCTGAAGCACACAGCAGGAATAGTCCAAAGCTGGCTTATTTCGAACTGCCCCCACATAATGAAAACTCCGGCACAGTCGCCAGACTTAAATGTCCTTGAAAATTTGTGGGCAATATTGGACTCTGCTATTCGAAAGAGGCAAATTTCCAATAAGAATGACTTAAAACGTGCCTTGATGGAGGAATGAGCAAAAATAACACCAGAAGTGACCAAAAACTTGTTTCTTCCATGGAATCACGTTTAAAATCAGTAGTTAAAAATAAAGGTGGCCACACGAAATATTAAACCTTAAAATTAAGAAAATTATGTAAATATATTTGATGTGCACGAAATAAGCTGCGGCATGAAAAAAGCCCATTATTTATGTTTTTGTTATTTTATTGTTATATTTTACTAGTTAATAAAATTGTTTTTCTTTATTATTATTGTTAATTTTCTGTTTTAAATAATTGCATTTAAATTTTTTATATACTTTTGATAGTTTAGCCGCAGTAACGATTTGAAATTTCAGTTCTTAGCTGCACGAAATAAGCTGCGATCCACTGTAGGTGTTCATACAGACGGACGGACAGACGGACGGACGGACAGACGGACAGACGACAGACGGACGGACGATGGCTAGATCGACTCAGCTCGTCGTCCTGATCAAGAATATATATACTTTGTGGGGTCTGCCACGCCTCCTTCTGCCTGTTACATATATTTCGGGCTTGCACAATCTTAATAGACCGTTTTGTACTTTTTTAAAGTACAGGGTCTAAAAAAATTACGTCTCTAGCTCTTATAGTTTCCGAGATCTCGGTATTCATACAGACGGACAGACGGACATAGCTATGTATATCGACTCAGCTCGTCGTCCTGATCAAGAATATATATACTTTATGGGGTCTGCCACGCCTCCTTCTGCCTGTTACACACAAATGTCATTTGCACAAACTTAATAGACCCTTTTGTACTTTTTTTAAAGTACAGGGTCTAAAAAACCGAATCAAAAAATGTTGTTTCGTTCTTGAGTTATTAAGTTATGCCGCTAAAAGTGGTATTTTTCCCTACAGTACATTGGCTAACTTTGTGCTCCGCATTCTAGCGCTCTGTGAAAACATAGAAACACGTACTTTAACCCAGGTTGCCATAATTTGTAGAATTGCACTAATTGGTTTTTTTTTCCTTCTTTTGGTGCAATAGTTATTTTTAAAAACTAAATAATACATTATAACTATTATATAAGAGTGGTGTTTTTTTTAGATTTAGGTGCATAGTTAGTATTTAAAGCAGGCATGCCGAAGCCATTGCTCTTCGAGCTCAAATTGTTTTTGTAATTGCTCTCAGCATAGCAAGAGCCATCGCATATGCGTGTGCGGCTCTTGCCATAAGCAAAGCGAAATACAAGAACAATTTGCGTGCTTTTTCTCAGAATTCTCGTTCGCTGCCTCTGTGGTCGAGTTGAGCACCAATACATTCATACATTTTACCGTTACTTCGGTATACCGCATGCATTTTGTTGTTGGGTTGACGAATAACATGCATAGAAAAAAATCAGTTGTTCGTTATATTGCTGGAAAAATGTTCGATTTAGCAGACCTCAATTTTTTTTTCGCTACAAATTATTTTTGCGAAAAGCAATGCATTTTTTGTTTTGTTAAATTAAGCTCAAATAAAAAAAGAAATTATGCAAGACAGTTTAATAGTTGTTATGGAAAAAATTTTTTCCGTATTTGATTTTTTACGACCCCATTATTTTTTTCAGTGCAACAAGTTGAAGTAAAAAAAATGTACGCGTCTATGTATTTGTGTTTTTATTTATATGTATTGGTGCGTGCTCTGCCGTAAGCTGATTTTGGGCACCCCTGATTTAAAGGAACTGTGTGCACAGATCATTTTTCCCGTTGCCTAGATGCTTTCAATGAGCGTGTGACTCTCTTCACTTGCAATTTGAGACAGATTTATACTGATAATGTAAATGTGTATGAGTGCATATGCATTGATCTTTCCCAGTTCCATTTTAACTCTTTTATTTCTATGCAATATTAATATTATTTGTCATGGGTGACTGCATACTTTTGTTGGTGGGTGTTTGGGTAGCGCCACAGAGACTGACCAATCAGGAGTGAAGGAAAAGGCTCAAACTGTAAAAAAGACAAATAATACGGATTAAGCTATCATGCGAAGGTCAACGATTTTAGGAAGTAGGGAAAAGAAGATTATAAAATTTTCTATAAATTTAGTAGAGATAAGAAGGGCAACATGGTCGGACGTCTAGTGCGCGTGCCACAGTTAGCACATTTACCAGGTTCAGACTTAGATTTCGTACATTTAATTGATGGGTGTTTGCCCGCACATTTAAAGCATATTTCTAGGTTTTTACATTTTTTCTGTAGATGCCCATATTGCTGGCAACGTCTACATTGGGTGATAGGGTTATTGTCTTTCTTTTGTTTTTGTTTTTTCTTTACTTTAGTATTATTGGTTGAAGTTGCAGTTGGAGTTGGAGTTGGGAGTACTTTTACTATAGTTAGATTTTTTACTTTTCTGGTTCTGTTTTTGATTAGTTCCCTAATCATCAAATCTTGGCAGTTTATTTTTTCAAGCATTACTACAGGTGACCATTTGAAACCTAAAGGATGTCTTAGGGGTTGGTTTTGGTTTTGGTTATTCAATTGTTGTATTTTGAAGGGTTCCAGCTGGTGACTATTGCCTTTTCTGGTGCACCAACGGGGTCAATATTCTCTGAGTCCGAGTCAGTGTCATAAATTCTCTGGTATCGTCTTTTCTTATTTTTAGGAGCCATTATTAATTCTAAATGGAGTAGATTGTAAGAAAGCATGATAATGGAATCAATGGAAGCAATCGACTTAATATTAAATTAAAATTAATGTAGGTAAAAATGTATGACAATTAAAAAACTAGTTAAATAAATAAGTAATTAAATAAAATGATAAATAAATTAAAAAAGGAAATACTTAAATAAACAAATATTAAATAAATGAAAAATTATTTTTAATAAATAACTTATTAAAATTAAATGAACAGCAATACTAATCTATCTGATTCTTGCTAATTTCTATACTAACTTATATTCCACTATGGTGACTATATATAGCTTCGTGTGTTCGCGCATTCTCTAATATATTTGTAAGCACCCCCATCAACGCGAGTTCCACTATTGGTTGTAGACGTATTCAAGTCTAGAAGAGACCTATATCTTAGGTTAGGTTAGAAGAGACCTATATCTTATACTACTTAGGTTAGGTTAGGTTAGGCGGTAGCTGTGGCCCGTTGTGGTACCGCATGGGCAGATTTGATCCAACCACTTCGCTTTAAAACCAGTCTGAGGCTTTTATGAACCGTCTCAGATTCCTTAGCTTTATTGGAGCAAGGTCCGTCAGGTCTGTCAGATTGTAGGCTCCTAGGTGAGAAAACCTCCACTCTCATTTAAAAGTTGAAAAGGTAAGCCACGTACCTCTTCAGTTTCTTCGGCATGTTCGTTGTCAAAATCTTGGCGAGCTGATCTAGACGATTTTATGAATGAATATTGTGCAGCAAAATCGGCTAACACACGCCGTCGAGACTATGTGGTCGCTGTTCGTAATGGTCGAGTAGACCTACAACAAATATGTGAGTGGAATTCTGAGGCATATTTTGCAGTTGCTCCTTAGGCTTGAGCATCCTAACACGATGCTCTGGCAATGAAGTATTAATGTATACTAGTCTCAGACAAACGCAAACCTAAGCAGCGGAAATCTCAGTCCCTGAAATGAATTTGTGACCAATGTACTGCCGCTTTTGTCTGATGGTTAGATTGCCTTTGTGAATCTCATTCACGGCTTCACGCATCAGTTTTAAAATACCCCTTTGAGATTTGTTAATATAATTAATATTATAGCTACAGCAGGCATAATGATCCAATATGAACTGGATGTCCATATTGGCCCTTTGCATTCCGAGAATGTGTTCATTATAAACATTAAGGTAAATTGCTGCAAAACTTATCTTCAGAAAATTTTTTGGTTTTTTAAAACCAGAACTAATTGCATATAGTCATCGTAACTGAGGCTCACTTGATTGTGAGAAAGAAAGTTTTGAAATATGCTTAAATGGTTGATGGTTTTCGCATCGAAGGAAAAATTTAAAACGGATCAGCCATGAAATCATGGTTATGCTCCATTCTACGTTTGAAGTGGAGCAGAATTACCTGGGCTTCATAGAAATCACGTGGGAGAGAAGTCACGATATTGCTCACTGGAATGGGAACATTGACAACAGCTCCTTTAATGGCACTCTGCCGGTCACAACCTTCGATTTTATAATCATAAATGTAAGCCGATGAGAAATGAGTCTTTTCTTTAATGAAGTTAGTCCTTTATGCAATCGGGTAAAACTCTTCAGTGGATGGAAACTGACTCGAGAGAAGTAAAATTTCCGCACTATACTCATTTCTAGTTTCAATTAAATTCCTAGTAATCCTCTCAACTTGGTGAGAGGAGAATCAAACGGGCACTATGCCGACGTGCACTATTCAATGAATGCTCGACAAGCCTCCGAACAGGATTGTCTCTAATTTGTGACCTACGCGACCTACATCTGTCCGCCTTATGGATCTAAGTGTAGTATTTCGTCGTTGTTCGTTAACCCTATATGTCTCATCTCGTCGGCGTATAGAGCGACAAAGAGAATCAGCGGCATGTTCCCTCTCCCTTAACTCAATCTCTGTTCGTCGCTGCCTCCTATTTCTAGTAATTTGCTGTTGTTCTGGTATTCTAATGTCCGTATCCCGTCTACGGTTAGACCTACTCTGGTTATCGGCTGCTCTCTCTCTTTTTCCCTAACCTCAGTATTTGTACGTGCCTGTCTTCTACTGTTAGTATTTTGTTGTTGTTCCGTTATTCTCTTATCTATATCCTGTCTACGGGTAGATCTACGCCGGCTATCGGCGTTTCTCTCCTCCTGTCGAAAGCCTACGTCTGTACGTCTACGGCTAGATCTAACCTCAGTATTTGTACATGTCTGTCTTCTACTGTTAGTATTTTTCCGGTGCTCTGCTGCCCTTATATCCATATCTCGTCTACGGTTAGATCTACGGAGATTATCAGTTAATCTTTACTAACTATCATTTTCCCTATTTAACCTATTTCTAACTGACTTAAGAGAAATTAAATTTATGCACTATACTCGTTTCTAGTTTCAATTAAATAACGAGTAATGCTTTCAACTTTGTAAGGGAACCATAGGCCTTTACAGCAAATGCAAAGCTGATCTGGACCCAGCTTTACTGCTCTATTAAATATTCCTATTTGTGACTCTAAAATTGTGAGTCTGGGCGGACTGTTTTGAGGGCTATTCGCACGTTTTTCCCTGATATGCTCTACATTTCTCTGGTTCTCTGCTTCCATTATTCTCACACTCCTATATTGACTAACACGCTGACTGAGGCACCGTTTAAGCATGGCATGTTTCATCCTTCGCAGCCCCGAATTACATTTCGTCAGCGATTCCTCCTCTAGAACGTGATCACTGAGGGTGTTGCGCTGAGTGGAGTCGCAGTCTCTGTTGTCACTGTTTTTTGTTGTGATGTGCGAGGTGCACTCGCCTTCACTTGTTCTACTCTGCTTGGTCCTGGGACAGGTGATCTCGCCGTCTTTCCACTTTTTTGAAACACGTTGTGTGCTTCACCATCTTTTGTGTTTGTTTTGTTATTAGGTGTGTTCATTCTATATGGATCCAAACTCCAAGCCGCTATCTTCACACATAATAAAACAGTTGTCTTAGGTCAGTTGTCTTGGGTCAGTGAGGTCAATGCGAGGGTTGATACAAGACCTTATGAGTGCTTGTATTCAGAGCCAGGGCGGACTCTAAGCAGGAGTTCTCTCAACTGCACCTGCACTTGGAGACTAGTTAAGTTTTAATAGGACGAGGCAGCTCTAACATTAGCCCCGCAGCCATTTCACCAGGGGTGACCGGGGTCGCCGCGTGGAGACAGTGAAATGCTTGAAGTATGTCTACATGAATAGCTCTGGGAATCGCCAAGTTAAAACCGATCAGAAACTTTACCATGTATCCAAAACCCCCGACCCCTAAATCTTTATTGTCCGATTTAGGGGTCGGGGGTTTTGGATACATGGTAAAGTTTCTGATCGGTTTTAACAAAGAAGTTATTAAGGAAAGTAGTGACGCATCATTTTCATTAATACGCTCGCCTTACGATTCTGTAGCCCACTTGATCTTAAAGTCGAATGGCTGCGGTCGGATGGTCGTACAAAAATATTTCTAGACTCTGTACTTTAAAAAAGTAGAAAAGGGTCTATTAAGTTTGTGCAAATGACATTTGTGTGTAACAGGCAGAAGAACGCATGACAGACCCCATAAAGTATATATATTCCTAATCAGGACGGCGAGCTGAGTCGATCTAACCATGTCCGTCTGTCTATATGAATACCGAGATCTCGGATACTATAAGAAATAGAAACGTAATTTTTTTGTTAGGTTCGTGGATTACTTAGGCAGGCCGAGTGTAGGTTTTTAATTTGATATCTCTTCCCCCTCCCCCTCAAATTCACAAAAATATTCTCAGCATGTACAGTTTTAGAGTTACTGTCTTCCATTTTTGCATAATCGTAGCTTTGAATGTTTGGTGCGATTTGCAGCCCAATCGGATAATAAAAACCGGAGATATTGGACAATCAATTTTCTGTAGTAGGCATTTGGGTGGGGGAGGAGGAAACAAGCGTCCACTAGGGCGTATGCGTGATTTTTAGATTCTGCATTTTTTGGTTCGTGCTTCCATACTTTCAATTATATGTATATATCATCATATACTTGACGGCTCACAAAAAGAAAAGCTATACAGTTTTTAAAGACATTGAGGCAACAAATTAAAATCCCCATACACAATTCGACGGCTTCAACTAATTCAATGGATACGGACCACATGTTGACTCTGCCGTTTCAATTGTTGAGTCTCTTGTGCACAGTGGACGGTGTTGTATGGGGAGAGCGGCCAAAAATACTTCCCGTTGTGCTAGACGCTTGAAATTTTGCACACATTTTTTTTATATTTAGTGTGAAAATATATCCAAAAATCAGCCAGATCGGACGACTATAACGTATAGCTGCCATATAACCCATCGCAAGTTGACCCAAAAAAGCACACAACACTTTTTTTTAAACGTTATTGGTAATAATTATATTTATGAAAAAATAGTTTATTTTAAAGTTAATACAAAAACAAAACACAAAAAACATAACGGACAGTACTCACGAATACAAAAACGACGATCACAGCAGAAGAAAACAACAACAACGAACGAAAACGCACGAAACAGATACACAAAAAACTCGGAAAGCTACAGTCGGATTCAACCGACAGTAGGAGACCCTGTACTTTCCTTCGCACACACACACGCTAACAAACACGCACACATGCACACATATCGTAACGTCGCACTATGGTCCAGGCGACCACTTTTCTTGGCATTAATTAATAACTCGAGAACGAAGCAATATTTTTTAATTCGGTTTTTTGAATTGAGTTCGTAAGGCTAAAAAGAACTAATTTTGAACAAATGGGCGTGGCACATCCTTTTTAAAGGAGTAAGGACATTCATATCCTTTACTTCTGAATGTTTTTCAAGCTAATAAATATAATATACTAGTAAATAAATACCACACAAAAAACATGTGTAACCTAAAATTTGGGTGCCACGCCCCCTCCGCCTTCAAATAAGAAAATTTAAATTCAATGCCTTATTACAAAGCCAATTTTCAATATATTGGGCTGCGATTTAGTAAACATGCAACTGTACACTACATTTATGTGTACTGAAAATTTCATTAAAATCGGATGAAAAACACGGAAGTTATTAAACAAACAGTATAAAGCGCGCCCGTCTCTATGTGTTATTTTGGCCACCTTTGCTGGCCAAAATTAATAACTCGCGAACGGTACGAGATATTTTGGTTTAGTTTTTTGCATTGGGTATATATAAACAATATCAAATGGATTTTACAAAAAAGTGGGTGTTTCACCGCCTACTTTTTATTTATGCATAATTCTATTGCACTTTTGCCAATTTTGCATAAGATTAACAGAAAACATTCGTGCTTTCTCCATTACTCGACTTTCATTAAAGCGGACAATGATGGGTTCAATATGCTCACAAATAAAAGTGAAGACTGCGTGCTGCTTGTCACGACTGCACTTGTTCTGACGCCATACTTCCAGCAGGGCCGCATTGCCAATTGTGAAATTGCAACCTAATAAATCAAATTTCAGAAAAACGAGCAGAAACGGCATATTGAGACTTTATGTGTTAAATAAAGAATTAATGGCTCTACAGCATGGATATAGACACTCACTCAACAAATTCCAACAATTTTTTAAAACTCTTCTCAAAGTTGAATTTTCTTTCCAAAAGACATGTATGAACGACACTTGCTAAATTAATAAATTGTTAGAAATACAAGCACAAAATAAGCAACAAATTAGTATTAACACATAGTAAAAAACCTGAAGTTTGCACATTCATTTCAAATTTTATTGTTTAAAGTTGTTTCGTTGTAAAATAACTAATTTTAATATGCACTACAAAATTAAGCTTTAGGCACGTGCGCGTTGTTCGTTTACAACAGCTGATTTAACAGCTGTTAGCTTAACAGTGGCGCCATCTATCGGAATTTCTGGTTTGCAACATTACAGTTTGAAGTGTTTCTGATGTGTGACTCCAAAACTTAATTGATAATTTAAACTTTCAAAAAATGACTTTATGCCAAAAAAAGGTATCGCCTGGACCATAGTG
>JAWNNL010000630.1:0-14700 GCA_035045005.1 Liodrosophila aerea | reverse complement strand
ATGATGAGGGTGGAAGTGGCGTGAACATGCGTGTGCGAGATGGCTGGCCAATCGCCAGTGTTGTGACGGCAGTTGTTGGCATATGTAGTGGCAGCGTAAACATATGTGTATCCGTACTCAAGATGGCTGGTGTTTATATTTATATTGTGTTTGTAATTATGTGGCGTGTATTAATAATTTATTTTATTTCAGGTATGGCTGCAATGAGGCTGACTCCAATTGCAACGCATATATGTAGATGGATAGATTGGTGCATACTCCAGTACCACACAATGGCCAGGTACGTGTGTATGTATAGATGAGAGGGATGGATTTGCATTGTTTGCTGGCTGCTGCTACTGTGTCGTCACACATTGGATTTTTGCCTGCAGTCTTCGCGCCCTACATGCTCTTCCTAAATGGCTCCGACTCCTGTATGATGAGGGTGGAAGTGGCGTGAACATGTGTGTGCGAGATGGCTGGCCAATCGCCAGTGTTGTGACGGCAGTTGTTGGCATATGTAGTGGCAGCGTTAACATATGTGTATCCGTACTCAAGATGGCTGGTGTTTGTGTTTTATATTGTGATTGTAATTATGTAGTGTGTATTAATAATTTATTTTATTTCAGGTGTGGCTGCAATGAGGCTAACTCCAATTGCAACGCATGTATGCAGTGGATAGATTGGTGCATACTCCAGTACCACACAATGGCCAGGTACGTGTGTATGTATAGATGAGAGGGATGGATTTGCATTGTTTGCTGGCTGCTGCTACTGTGTCGTCACACATTGGATTTTTGCCCGCAGTCTTCGCGCCCTACATGCTCTTCCTAAATGGCTCCGACTCCTGTATGATGAGGGTGGAAGTGGCGTGAACATGTGTGTGCGAGATGGCTGGCCAATCGCCAGTGTTGTGACGGCAGTTGTTGGCATATGTAGTGGCAGCTTTAACATATGTGTATCCTACTCAAGATGGCTGGTGTTTGTATTATTTTGTGATTGCAATTATGTGGTATTTATTAATAATTTATTTAATTTCAGTTATGGCTGCAATGAGGCTGACTCCAGTTGCAACGCATGTATGTAGATGGGCATAGTGTCGCATACTCCAGTACCACACAATGGCCAGGTACGTGTGTATGTATAGATGAGAGGGATGGATTTGCATTGTTTGCTGGCTGCTGCTACTGTGTCGTCACACATTGGATTTTTGCCTGCAGTCTTCGCGCCCTACATGCTCTTCCTAAATGGCTCCGACTCCTGTATGATGAGGGTGGAAGTGGCGTGAACATGTGTGTGCGAGATGGCTGGCCAATCGCCAGTGTTGTGACGGCAGTTGTTGGCATATGTAGTGGCAGCGTAAACATATGTGTATCCGTACTCAAGATGGCTGGTGTTTATATTTTATATTGTGTTGATAATTATGTAACGTGTATTAATAATTTATTTTATTTCAGTTATGGCTGCATGAGGCTGGCTCCTGTATGCAACGCATGTATGTGGTGGATAGATTGGTGCATACTCCAGTACCACACAATGGCCAGGTACGTGTGTATGTATAGATGAGAGGGATGGATTTGCATTGTTTGCTGGCTGCTGCTACTGTGTCGTCACACATTGGATTTTTGCCCGCAGTCTTCGCGCCCTACATGCTCTTCCTAAATGGCTCCGACTCCTGTATGATGAGGGTGGAAGTGGCGTGAACATGTGTGTGCGAGATGGCTGGCCAATCGCCAGTGTTGTGACGGCAGTTTGTTGGCATATGTAGTGGCAGCGTAAACATATGTGTATCCTACTCAAGATGGCTGGTGTTTGTATTTTATATTGTGATTGTAATTATGTGGCGTGTATTAATAATTTATTTATATTTCAGGTATGGCTGCAATGAGGCTGACTCCAGTTGCAACGCATGTATGTAGATGGGCATAGTGTCGCATACTCCAGTACCACACAATGGCCAGGTACGTGTGTATGTATAGATGAGAGGGATGGATTTGCATTGTTTGCTGGCTGCTGCTACTGTGTCGTCACACATTGGATTTTTGCCTGCAGTCTTCGCGCCCTACATGCTCTTCCTAAATGGCTCCGACTCCTGTTTGATGAGGGTGGAAGTGGCGTGAACATGTGTGTGCGAGATGGCTGGCCAATCGCCAGTGTTGTGACGGCAGTTGTTGGCATATGTAGTGGCAGCGTAAACATATGTGTATCCGTACTCAAGATGGCTGGTGTTTGTATTTTATATTGTGATTGTAATTATGTGGCGTGTATTAATAATTTATTTTATTTCAGTTATGGCTGCATGAGGCTGGCTCCTGTATGCAACGCATGTATGTGGTGGATAGATTGGTGCATACTCCAGTACCACACAATGGCCAGGTACGTGTGTATGTTGTTATGAGAGGGATGGATTTGCATTGTTTGCTGGCTGCTGCTACTGTGTCGTCACACATTGGATTTTTGCCCGCAGTCTTCGCGCCCTACATGCTCTTCCTAAATGGCTCCGACTCCTGTATGATGAGGGTGGAAGTGGCGTGAACATGCGTGTGCGAGATTGGCTGGCCAATCGCCAATGTTGTGACGGCAGTTGTGGGCGTATGTAGTGGCAGCTTGTATTGTACGTATCTTCCTTCTCATGTTTTGGCTGGTGTGTTTATTTTTGGGACTTTATGACTGAGGACAATGACTTTATATCGGGTACGATGGTCACAAACAGGTAAAAGATTGCACACACAAATAGTTAAATACGTGTTTGTAATAACTATATTGATTTGTTGACGTCTATTTTTCAGATGCTTCGTTGGATTTGCGATGTGTGTTTGGATGGTGTGTGCAATGACGGAACAGTAAGTTTTGATGACAATGATGACAACAGACATTACAATTTTAACATTTAAAACAGGAACACTTATCTTGGGTCAAGTGTGCAAATGCAAAATGGATGACGTTGCAGTTTACTGTAGATTTGCCGCTGCTTGATGTTGTTGCTGCTGCTTCTGGATGTTTCCGTTCTGGATGCAATAGTACTCCGGGTACAATATGGCTGTACTAGGGGCTATTTGCTGCACCACACTCCAGTATCTTTGGCTGCTTGTTGCTGTATTTTGTGGCTGCTATTTGCTGGTTGATCCTCGTCGAACAGTTAAGATATGGCTTATGCATTATATGTGTTGGTAGACCGTTAGTGCGATTGTTGTGTGTAATTATGTTTATTCACTGCTTGCTATTGTTATTTGTTCACAGGCTTAGATGCAATGAATTGACTGGCATTTATATTTATTTCAATATTAATTTATTGCAGGTCTTTTTCACGCACTTAATTGGTTTGCAGAAGCTTTTGATTTGTTTATATATTTACAGTTTGGCCATTAATTGCTTGTAAATTGATTTAATTTATTATTATTGTCACTATTTTATGGATATTTTAATTAAAGAATCTTTTTTTACAGTCATTTGAAATGAACCGTATTAATGGCTGCACTTGCACTTGTTGGGGTCAATGTCTGGAGTTTTTACAGCCATTTAAATGAACCGTATTGGTGGCTGCACTTTGCACTTATTTTATGCCAATGTCTGGACAGTTAGTTTTACATGAATTTATTAGTTTATTAGCCAAATTGAACTGTGTGTTAATTGATTAAGCTTCACTATTGTTAATTAATTGATTGTTAATTGTTTTATGGCCGTGTGAGCTAGTGTCTCAACATGGGGGTGCTCCGCTGGCACTCATGATAATAACGGCTGACTTTTGTTGGCCAATTGAGGGTCACTGGACACGGTTTTTGGCATAGTTTCTGGCCATTCACATAGATTGTTTAGTTAGTTGCTTAGTTGGCAGGATATTTCAGTTTATATCACTTGATAATTCACATTTTAGTGGCAATGAGTATGCAGTCTGCGGAATTGACCGTTACTTCACTAGCGACATTATTTAAGTTTAATAGGTTTGCGTATTTGCACTGGCGTTTGCGCGATTTATTGTTAATTTATTGTTAATTTTGTGGCGGTTTGTGCATTACTTTGATTTAATTGTATTTAATTGTATTTAATTGCATTTAATTGCATTTAGTTGGATTCATGCACTTTTCACCGTAATAGCCGCTCTCTCGCTCTCTTCAAATTACCAATACCGGCGCACTAATGAGCGGATCCTCTCTCGGGTCCTGTGCGTGAGGTCACACGTACGGGCGTATAAGAGTTTCTCTGCACTGGTGTGAAGGTCTCTCACTGAAAATTTTTTCACATCATGGCTGCCTTTGCAATTTGTCAATTTTTCTGACTTTTAATTGCTATTTATTTAATTATCTGGCATTAAAAACACTCTTTTTTTTTCCGCTTTGTGTGCCGCGTACGGCGCGCTGCCCGGCGCTTTTATTGGCAACAGTATTTCTCGTGGTTACAGTGGTTTACAGTGGTTTTACAATTTTTCGGGAGCGGCGCGCGAACACGTCCGCTCGCGGCCAGAGTGACAGCACAAACGACGTGTTTCGAGACTGGCTTACAAATGGGGACACTTATAGGCCGTCCTACTGGTATTCGCTGGGCTGACGATCAGTGGCTCGTACTACTTAATAACAATGGAAATAGTACTAAATGCATGCTCGTCTACATTCTTTTCCTCGCTTAGGGAGTGTTCATGGGAATTATGGTACAAGCGGAGTGAGCTAGAGCGCTACGAGGCGCGGTTTCTGGCACATTACTAGATGTTTACATACAATTATTTATAGTCGGGCATCCCGCTCTCATTAGGTGAAGGGACTGGAGTGACGCGACAGATGGACAAAAAACGGGCAAAAACCCCTGTCAGTTAAAGATGGACTTGACTGCTCACTCCGGGGTGCTACGACTGAGATGGCTTTTCGTGGTATCTAACTAAACTGGCGAATAACTTAGTTATATCCTTCAACTCTTAAAAACTAGGACTAACATCTACATAACAATATTTCAGTAGTGGCTACAAATTGTAATTTTAAATAGAACTGACAATATGCTCTGACTTAACAGTAATTTATGGCTAGCTTAAATATTATTTGCTGCTACTGGTGAGTCTTCCTGGCTGCTCCAGACTGCTGGTCCTGGATGCTGGTGTTGCTACCCTGGGCTTGCTGCTGCCATGTTGGCGCTGTGATGAATGCTGTCGCCGAGTTGCCGCCAGTGTGCACTGGCATTACGATGGCTGCTGGTGTTGTTACCCCGGGCTGGCTGCTGCTGGTAGTAATGCTGCGATGGGTGCTGCTGCCAAGTTGCCGCCAGAGTACACTGGCATTACGATGGCTGCTGGTGATGCTACACTGGGCTGGCTGCTGCACATGGTGGCGCTGTGATGAATGCTGTCGCCGAGTTGCCGCCAGAATATACTGGCATTACGATGGCTGCTGGTGATGCTACACTGGGCTGGCTGCTGCTCATGGTGTTGCTGCGATGGATGCGGAAGTTGATAGCTGGCCCGTGTAGGTGCGTATATGGCTGGTCCACCGGGTTGCTGGCGAGCGTGCAGTGTTGCTATTATTGCTGGCTGCTGATTTGCCACTGCTGTGTGCTCATTCCTGCAATTTGGTGGCGCATCCATGTTGGTAGCCTACTGCGGCTCTGCTATGTTGGTGTGCCGTTGGTGTTGCACATTGGGTTTCTGCTCCGTCCAGGGCGTGTTGACATCATCAGCATGTGGGTTTGGCGAGTGTGCTGCTGGCAGTTGCTGGCATTGGTGGCAAATTGTGAGACTGCATGCATCAGAGCGATACTGGCTGCTCCAGATGCTGCGAATTGATTCCCGCATTCGGGAGATGTTGCTGCTTGTGGCGATTGTCTGCGATAGTTGGTGTTGTTGTTGCTGCTGTTGTTGCAAAATCTCTACGCTGTTGTTGGTACTCAGGCTGCTGCTGGTGTTGCTGCTGCGTGATGGCCAATTGGGGTGGTCTGGCATCGTCAGCGTATAAACTTGACAGGAGAGTTGCTGACAATTGCTGGCGTTGATTGGGTAATGTGTAGCTGCCTGCATCAGAGCGATACTGGCTGCTCCAGATGCTGCGAATGGATTCCCGCAATTCAGGAGATGTTGCTGCTTATGGCGACTGTCTGCGAAAGTTGGTGTTGTTGTTGCTGCTTGTTGTTGCCATTTTCGTCACTCTGCTGGTGATACTCAGGCTGCTGTTGGTGTTGCTGCTGCGTGATGGCCAATTGGGGTGGGCTGACAAGTCCAGATATCTGCTGCTGTGTGTCTTCAGTTGTTGTTGTTAACAATTGGTGTTGGCTTGCACACTGCTGCTATCTGTGACTTAGTGGCTTGTACCATAGGGGCTGCTGTCGCGTACTGGGTATCTGAAAGCAATAAGGTTTCGACTTTAATAACTGCTCAATAGTGCTTAATACTTGCCGCGAATTATGGGTTTGTGAATCCGCGGCATAATTAATCGCTGCTATTGGTGCTGTCATCACATGCAACATCTGGGCGCATTAGTTGGCGTTGTTATTGAAACAATGGCTGCTGGTGCTGTAGTTAGTAATGGCTCTGTTAACACTACATCTCCAGTAGGTGTGGCTCTCAATTAATAACAATAGGTTTGCACAGCTATGATTGTTGTTTCTGGTCAGTAGGCTGCTGTTGTTGTGTACTTTGCAATGGCAATCCGTTTGGGTTTTCCTCCGAGAATGGCACATCGTACAGAATGAGTTTTTTAACTTGCCATGGCTGGCCAATTATAGCATCTTCAATTTGATCACGAGTGATTTCTCCCCGCACGTATTGGCGTTTATAATCATTGATCCGGTATTCAGGCATACGTCTGACTGGCCCTGAGAGGAGCCGCTGTCGTCGTTGTTGGCGTATCAACTCACTTTTCTGTCGGTTCTCTTCATCGATTTGTATTTGTTTAAGACGATGTAGTGTTGGCAGACGATCTTCATCTTTTTCAGGCTGCTGGTTGCGTATGCATTGCTGTTTTAGTGGCACAAAGTGCGTTTGCTGCTGCTTCAATAGTCTGTCTCTTTGTAATCGAGTTGGTATGAACGGATCTAGGATTAGTTTTCTGGCTTCTCTATTTGGATGATGCATAAGCGAGTTGGCTAGATTTTTACTCATTTTGTTGTATGTTTCATCGAGTGTGTCAATTTTGTACTTTTTGGCTAAAGTTGCATTTCGTGTGTGTCTTGTTGCTCGGGTGATTTTGCGGATTATACGATTTTGCGCACCAACAATTCGCAATACTTGTGACTCACTGGCCAGTGAACCCCAAACAGGAAGTGCATATTGCCAGATGGGCGCAATAATTGATTTGTAAAGTAGAACTTTACTTTTGATTGGCAGCATACTTTGGCGGCACAGTAGCCAGTTCAGCTTGTTGTATATTGCGAAGAGTCGTATTCGTAATTGTGTTATGTAATGGCCCATACGTAGTTTGCGGTCGAGTGTTAATCCCAGATAGTGGTGCTTATCTTTACATTCTATCTTCTGGCCGTTTAAAACTGGTGGATGATAATGTTTCTGTAGTAGCTGCTGCTGATTTAAGTGAAGATGTTGTTGCCGTTGTAGTCGTAATGGCACTGGGATTTTGCGAAGTGTATACATTACGTGTGCTGTCTTCTGTTCATTAATGGATATACACCAAAGTTTTGCCCATGCAGCCAGTTGGTCTAGGTAACTTTGATTGTTTCTGGCAGCTCCAAATGGCGTTGCTGATGTGGCCATAATGACAGTATCATCGGCAAATGTCGACAATAGCATGCTCTTATCCAGGGTGATTTTCTGATTGCTGGCGATTGAAGTTGGTTCAGTCGAAATTGGTAGCGGCAAATCGGATGTGAAGATGGAGTACAGCGCAGGGCCGAGAACGCTACCCTGCGGTACACCTGCGCTAATCTTTCCTATGCGGGATATGGTGCCATCACTAGCCTGCACACAGAATGTGCGATCTGATAGGTAGCTCTCCAAGAGTCGGAATAATGGTAATGGTAGCAGTTTGCATAGTTTGTTTAATAATCCTGGGTGCCATACCCGATCGAATGCCTCTCGTATATCGATGTAAACGGCAGAGCAAAATTCTTTGCGCTCAAATGATCTCAGTATAAATTGGATGACTCTCGCTAGCTGTTGCTGCGTACCGTGCTGGCGACGAAAACCGAACTGGTGATCCGGAATGGCTTCTGCAAAGTTATCACACTCAAATAGGCGGTTCATTAGGAGGCATTCGAACAGTTTGGAGAAGCCAGCAAGGAGGCTAATTGGCCGATAAGAAGTGACATCATCAGATTGTTTGCCTGGCTTGATGATCATAGTTATTTTGGCGCACTTCCACTGGCGCGGAAAGTATTCGTGACGCAGTATGGCATTAAATAACTCTGCAAGGTGATTAATTACTGAATTGGGTAGGCAACTGATGATTTTGTTACTGATACTGTCCAATCCAGGTGATTTTTTAGTTTTTAACAGTTTGATGATACTGGCAATCTCCTCAACAGTTACTGGCCGTGCTGAATAGTTGGTGGTGGTGGCTGTGAAAGTATCTGGCAAATGGTATAGATGTTGGTGCGGCTGTTGTTGCTGATCCAGATGAATGTTGGTTGGCTGTTTGGTATTGGTTGATTTATCAAGTTGCTGATGCTGCTGGTTAGATGCAGTGGCTGCAGGTCGTTGTTTATCAATAATGTATTGAGTTTCGGCTAAAATAGTGGCACGCTCATGGGGTTCATTCAGGTGTATTGGGCTAAAACGCTCCTCCAAATAAGTGGCAAATACTTCGACTTTTTCACTTTTGTTTCTGGTCCATCTGAATTCACTATTGCTTTTACTATTGGCGCTATTATTATAAATGATGTTATTGCCATATTTCAGCACATTGTATTTGAGCGGCCAGTCAGGTTCTGGTTGACGTTTGATTGTATTGGTGAATTGCCATAATTTTTGGATTTTGTATCGATCATCTGGATCTATTTTGCTGAGAATCTTATTGTAGTATTTGGCACGTTCTAATTTCAGCATCCTTCTTAGGCGGTTTCTACACTGTCTGTATATACGAAGTGACTCTTTGGTGCGTTGTACAAGGAAGTTTTTCTTCAGTTGTCGCTTGGTTGCTAGTAGTTCTGTGATGCGTATGTTGTTTGTAATGGCAGCAGATGGATTGTGTTTCACATGGTTTTTATCTCTGCTTCTTAGATGGATCCTCTTGCGGGGCTGCTGGTCACATTGTTGTTGTTGTTGTTGGACGGGCGTGTTGGCTGGCAGTTGTGCCTGTTGTGGTTGCAATTGGTCAACTTGTGGTTGTTGTTGCCGCTGTTGTTGTTGCTGCTGTTGTTGCTGCTGTTGTAGTTGAATCACTTCAGATTGGCTGCCTGTGGTATGTTGTTGCTCGTTCGGTGTTTGTTGATTTGCCACTGGTACTTCATTTGGACTTTGTTGTTTGTGTAGAGTTGGCTGCTGTACATTAGCCGCAATTACTGCATTATGAATGTTGGTTGTGAGCAAGTCAATGGCATTCTCAATGTCGTTAGGTGAGTTTAGCTCGCAGGTGAGCTGGACGCGCTCATTCAGATATGTTTGAAATTGCTTTACATTCGATTTTTCATTTAGCATGATTTTTGGCTTATTACAATTTCCAGCTCTACGTTTATTTACGGCAAGTTCAATCATTATTGGCAGGTGATCGGAGTCAAGGTCTTCAGTGGAGTAAGTACATAGGCGGTGGTCGGCAATATTGGCATACAGGGCAAAATCAATTGCCGATGGTCTCTTTTTCTGGTCAAACGGGTAATGAGTGCAGGCGCCGGTTGCAAGGACATTAAAGGATTTGATGGAATGAATAGCATTCATAAGTTGTTTGCCTCGCTGGCATGTCCTAGTGCTGCCCCACCAGACATTTTTGGCATTCCAGTCTCCACAGATCAGGAGTCCAACATTACTTTTAGTATTGGTTGCTGATGCTGGTGATACCATTGTTGATGAGATCTCCATCCTGAGTTTATTCAGTTGGGCAAAGAGGGATGTAAAATTGTCCTGAGACCATTTATATTGTGGCGGGCAGTATATTGGGGCAATAATAAGTTTCTCAAATTTATTTACAGTAATAACAATTGGAATAGTTTGTACAAAATCATTGGCAACAGCTTGTTGTGCTGTATGTAATAGTTTATTTTTGACTAAAATGGCAACACCACCACTTTTTTGTCTAGCTGGGTTGGAGCGGCTGTAGCATGTATATCCATGGATGTTGAATGCATTAACTGCTTTTTGACCAGGTGTAATGCGGGTTTCAATCACCATCATAATGTCCAGATCCTTGGTAACAATGAATGCTTCAAGCTCGGTGGATTTGTTACCTATTCCACAGGCATTCCAGTAGGCAATCTTTAGGTGACGACACTGTTGATATTGTTTTTGTGTGCTGTTAGCAGTATTAGCTGATCTTTGCTGATGATTCGTATGTGTGTTGACAGTGTGGCTATTAGCCACACACTGCTGATTTAGTGACTGGGATGTACTACACATTGGAGTAGTCATTGGCTGTTGAAGTGTCATTACTTTCGTTTTGTAGTGCTGTGCATCGTAATGGCGTTGTAATGGAGATGGAGTTTACTGTAGCTGGCACATGGTAATTGTAGTTCGTGGTACTTGGGATGCAATCTATCTGGGTGCGAGTTGGCTGCAGGTCCCGTGATGACTGGTTTAGCTGTGCTGGACAATTTTGTTGCTGCTCACAATGCTGTATTTGCTGTTGGTGTGAATTCAGTACGACAGTATTCTGTTTTAACTGCTCCTTATAGGAAGCCCTTTTATGTTGATGCAATGGCTGTTGCAAATCTGCTGGCTGCCGGGTAAATTGCGTACACTCAGGATGCCCATGTTGGTGAAGTTTACAGATGTCGGCTGGCTTATTATCATCATCATCCAGGCTTGACTGCAGTCGTATGTTTGGCATGCTATGTTGTTGCTGATAATTTGTCGTGGTGTACTCAAGTTGCTGCTGATCACGTGATGTCTGGTTTAGCTGTACTGGACAATTTTGTTGCTGCTCACAATGCTGTTTTTGTAGTAGGTGTGAACTAAGTATGACGACGTTCTGATTTAGCTGCTCCTTATAGGTAGTCCTTATGTGTTGATGCAATGGCTGTTGCAAATCTGTTGGCTGCCGGGTAAATTGCGTACACTCAGGATGCCTGTGTTGGTGAAGATTACAGATATCGGGTGGCTTATTATCATCGTCCAGGGTCGGCTGCAGTTGAATGTTTGGCATGCTATGTTGTTGCTCGCAATTGGTGTATTCAAGATGCTGCTTGGGTTGAGGCAAACGTAGGTGCTGCACTCTTGGTCGCAGGTGTTGTGGGAGCTTGGGTTGTCTAGCGCTATAGTTTGGTGGCTGCTGTAGCAAGGTAGGTGGTTGACGCTTAACAGTCTCCTTGACTGACTGTTGCTTAGCAAGTCGATAATAGCGTGGCTTTGTTGTCAATGGCTTGCTTGGCTGGACTAATTGCTGCTCATGCTGGTTGGCTGAGGTGACATGGCCAAAGGTTTGCAGATTAACCTGTGCAAAAAAGCGAGACTTTAGTAATGGTACATTCTTAACAGTTACTTGCCGCAATTTAGGTAGTTTGTTTGCGGTTGGGGAGCTGATGCCCATATTCTTGCTTATGTTTTGACTGCTGGTGTCATCGGAGATTCTGCATTTGCTGTTGGTCGATGCATTTGTGCCACAAGCGATGTTGTTGGTTGCCAAATAACGATGGTGTATTGGTTGCAATGGTTGTGCTGGGACCAAGTGAGTTGAGTTGTTGGCCGGCGGTGCAGTGGTATTTGCTGCTGTCGTTAGGATGCATTTGGCAATTATTTCGTCTTCATCTTGTGCTGGCTCAGCTGATCGTTGTTCTGTGGTGGCGCAGTCATCTTTTATCGCTTTGTTTATGTTATTACACATTTCAAGTGTGTTGCGGTGGCCAGAAATTTCCATTTTTGTTGTTGCAACGATTTCTTATTGTTTACATATGTTTATTTGATGTATATCGATTACAATAAAGTGGAATTGGTGCGCCGATTGGTTCCGGGACTAGTTCTTTTGAGTCGGCGAACCGGAGTCGCCGCCGTTCTCAAGTTGTAGCAAAACAAATTGGTTTGTAATATTGTCTAAATTTGTTTTAGTGCAATTAATAATAATATATGAATTGTTTCTTCCCTCAATTTAGCTGGGCTAGTGCAGGATATGTGAATTGTGTGACGAGTTACACTCAATATGATGGCAGCTGGTCGTGTTCTCGTTTGGCGCAGTCCTGTACTCTCAATTACTTGTTGGCTATCTAGTGGCAACCGATGTCTCACTGCGTGAGGACGGTAATGAGATGAGCTATGTACTGTGAGTATAGTTTTGGCACCAAGTGAGGCTATATCCAGATCCTGGCTCCAAATTTATGCAGGTATGTGTGCTCAATTGCCGAATAATGTATTCTAATTGCTGAATATCTTTTGTTACAGAGTTTCGGCTGGACGTAACTGAAGACGATATCCAATGTATAATGGAAACAAACTGGATTGCTGCTTCTCTCAATATAGCTGGGCTGATGCAGGATATGTATATTGGGTGGCGAGTTACACTCAATATAATGGCAGCTGGCAGTGTTCTCGTTTGGCGCAGTCCTGTACTCTCAATTACTTGCTGGCTATCTAGTGGCAACCGTTGTCTCACTGTGTGAGTGCGGTAATGAGATGAGCTATGTACTGTGAGTATAGTTTTGGCACCAAGTGAGGCTATATCCAGATCCTGGCTCCAAATTTATGCAGGTATGTGTGCTCAGTTGCCGAATGATGAATTCTAATTGCTGAATATCTTTTGTTACAGAGTTTTGGCTGGACGTAACTGGAGACGATATCCAATGTATAATGGACACAAACTGGATTGTTTCTTCCCTCAATTTAGCTGGGCTAGTGCAGGATATGTGAATTGTGTGACGAGTTACACTCGATATGATGGCAGCTGGTCGTGTTCTCGTTTGGCGCAGTCCTGTACTCTCAATTACTTGTTGGCTATCTAGTGGCAACCGATGTCTCACTGCGTGAGGACGGCAATGAGATGAGCTATGTATTGTGAGTATAGTTTTGGCACCAAGTGAGGCTATATCCAGATCCTGGCTCCAAATTTATGCAGGTATGTGTGCTCAATTGCCGAATAATGTATTCTAATTGCTGAATATCTTTTGTTACAGAGTTTCGGCTGGACGTAACTGAAGACGATATCCAATGTATAATGGAAACAAACTGGATTGCTGCTTCTCTCAATATAGCTGGGCTGATGCAGGATATGTATATTGGGTGGCGAGTTACACTCAATATAATGGCAGCTGGTAGTGTTCTCGTTTGGCGCAGTCCTGTACTCTCAATTACTATGCTGGCTATCTAGTGGCAACCGTTGTCTCACTGTGTGAGTGCGGTAATGAGATGAGCTATGTATTGTGAGTATAGTTTTGGCACCAAGTGAGGCTATATCCAGATCCTGGCTCCAAATTTATGCAGGTATGTGTGCTCAGTTGCCGAATGATGAATTCTAATTGCTGAATATCTTTTGTTACAGAGTTTTGGCTGGACGTAACTGGAGACGATATCCAATGTATAATGGACACAAACTGGATTGCTGCTTCCCTCAATATAGCTGGGCTGATGCAGGATATTTGTATTGGGTGGCGAGTTACACTCAATATAATGGCAGCTGGTAGTGTTCTCGTTTGGCGCAGTCCTGTACTCTCAATTACTTGTTGGCTATCTAGTGGCAACCGATGTCTCACTGGGTGAGGACGGTAATGAGATGAGCTATGTACTGTGAGTATAGTTTTGGCACCAAGTGAGGCTATATCCAGATCCTGGCTCCAAATTTATGCAGGTATGTGTGCTCAGTTGCCGAATGATGAACTCTAATTGCTGAATATCTTTTATAAAGGGGTTTGGCTGGACGTGACTGGAGACGATATCCACTGTTTAATGGACACAAACAGATAATTGGTGCACACACAAAATAATTAATATAGACTGTAATTAATTATGCAATTTAATTAGCAACTCTTTTCCGGGGGTGCTTCGTTGGATTAGATTGGCGGTGTGTGTATGTGTGTGTGCACTGAACGGACACAGTAAATGACAAAGATGGATGTACAACAGACATATATTTTACATATAGACAGGAACACTTAGCTTTGGTCAAGTGTGCAAATGCAAAATGGATGGCGTTGCAGTTTACTGTAGATTTGCCGCTGCTTGATGTTGTTGCTGCTGCTTCTGGATGATTCCGTTTGGATGCAATAGCGGTCCGGGTACCGTAATTATGTACTTGGGGCTATTTGCACCACACACCAGTATCTTGATCTGCTTATGTTGGTTGTTGTTGCGATTTGCTGGTTGATCCACGTCAACAGATAAAACGGCACTAATTTATGCGCGGATTGGCAAACCACTTTGCGATTTATAATGTTAGTTATGGTTACAGTTGTTCACTATATAGATTGTTATATATAAATTTATCTATTTTAATTTATTACAGTCACTTGTGCCACTGGAGTTAATTATGATTTGCAGTAACTGTTTGATTGGGGTGGTTTGCGTTGCCTTTTCACTGGCTATAATTTAGTTGGCGCTCCGCTAGACAGTATGTGCGGCTGGTCTTATTTTATTAAGTTTAACTGTTACTAAAATAGTCACTTTGCACAATAGAATTTCACTATAGATTAGCTTCGTTAAATAGTTTGTGGCTGGCCGTTTGT
>JAWNNL010000617.1:0-56378 GCA_035045005.1 Liodrosophila aerea | reverse complement strand
GTTGCAGCTCGAGTGCCCATCGCGCAATCCGGCCCGTAGGGTTGTCGATGGTGTTGAGCCACTTGAGAGCCAGGTGATCCGTGATGACGTCGAACCGGTACCCTTCCAGAAAGCATTTAAGTTTCCGGATCGCCCAAACGATTGCGAGACACTCCTTCTCGGTCGCTGAATAGTTGAGCTCCGGTTTCGTCAGGTGCCGGCTCACATATGCGATCACCCGCTCGGTCCCGTCGATTTCCTGGGTGAGTACTGCTCCGAGGCCGTAGTCGCTCGCGTCCGTCTGCAGGCAGAACTTCACACTGAAGTCGGGGCACGCCAAGACAGGTGCTTCTGTGAGCCGAGCCTTGAGCTCCTCGAAAGCATCCTGCTGGTCTTTGCCCCACTCCCAACGTTTGCTTTTTCGCAGCAACGCGGACATTGGCCGAACTACTTCGGCAAAGTTGGGCACGAATCTCCGGTACCAGGAGGCGACCCCAAGGCAACGACGGAGATCTCGGAGGTTCTCGGGAGGCTTCAGTTTTCGGACGGCGGCGACCTTCTCCGGATCAGTATGAATGCCTTGTTCGCTGATAACGTGGCCGAGGTACGCGATGCTCCGCTGGAAGAACTTGCACTTAGCCTGGTTGAGCCTAAGGTTGGCCCTACGAAGTCGCCTGAGGACTTCCTGCAAGTTGGCCAAGTGTTCGTCGAAATCAGCTCCGATGACGATGATATCATCTAGGTAGGCGAAGGCATTCGGCTCCATATCAGGCCCGATAACGCTATCAAGAGCTCGCTGAAATGTCGCCGGCGCCGAATGCAAGCCAAAAGGCATGACCTTCCAGTGGAATAAACCTCGTCCTGGCACCGTGAACGCAGTGTACTCCCGGCTGCCCCGCGCCATGGGGATCTGCCAATAGCCGCTCTTTAAATCCAGCGTAGAAATGTACTTCGCATTCCGTAGCCTTTCCAGTATGTGGTGGATCCTCGGCAGTGGGTACGCGTCCGGAATCGAATGTGCATTGAGCTGCCGATAGTCGATGCACATCCGGACATCTCCCGTTTTCTTCCCCACCAGCACTATGGGTGCGCTGTGTGGACTCTTCGAGGGCTCGATGCAGTCGTTCTTGAGTAGCTCATCTACCTGATCGTAGATGATCTTCTGCATGGCCGGGTTCTTGGGGTAGTATCGCTGCTTAATCGGCTTCTCATCCCGCATGGTGATGACGTGCTCTGCAATATGGGATACCCCGTTCAGGTTAGCGAACAGGGCCAGCTCTCGATCGAGGAATGTCCGAGCTCGGAGTTCTAACTCGTCATCGAGATGCTGATCTGCCGCTGATCCCTGGCCTTCGACGGTTGCCCCGGAATCTTTGTTTGTTGCCCCCCAAGGGGAGCGAGGACGTTGGGATGGCGCACCATCCTCAAGTGGCCCTCGTGAACAAACATCCGGTTGTGTGGCTCCGCTCCTGTCAACCGTCTCAGGTATGTGGCGTACCTGGCCTATGCACGTCTCTCTCCCGCCATCCAGGGTTCCGGTCGCTGGTGTGGTCCTCATCGTTGTGTTTGCGGTAACCCCATGTACAGAGGTTCCCCGCTTCATTGTCTTCTCTGTGTCGATGGTTGCGGCGGCCCCATGTACAGGGACTCCCCGCTTCGTTGGCAACTTCACTGCGGTCGCGGTAGCCCCATGTACAGAGGCTCCCCGCTTCGTTGGTATCTTGACTGCGGTCGCGGTAGCCCCATGTACAGAGGCTCCCCGCTTCGTTGGTATCTTCGCTGTGTTTGCGGCAGCCCCATGTACAGAGGCTCCCCGCTCTGCTGTCGTCGTCGCTGGGTTTGCGGCAGCCTCATGTACAGAAGCTCGCCGCTCTGCCGTCGTCGTCACTGTGGTTGCGGTAGCCCCATGTACAGAGGCTCCCCGCTGTGTTGTCGTTGTTGCTGTGGTGGCGGCAGCCCCATGTACAGAGGCTCCCCGCTTCGTTGGTATCTTCGCTGTGGCTGCGGTAGCCCCATGTACAGAGGCTCCCCGCTCGGTTGTCGTCGTCGCTGTGTCGCTGGTGTTACGGCTGCCCTTTCGCCCGGCCGCGCTCGTGAAACTGGTTGGAGAAAGCTCGAGGTGTAGCGGTCCACAGGTCAGCGTCGCCTGGATTGCGCAGAGGTAATCGATACCCAGGATCAGGTCATCGACTATCTCTGGCATCACCAGTAACGGCAACCGCACTGCTTGCTCGCCCAGGGTGACGACTGTGGTGTGAGCCCTCGTGATCACCGTCCGGGTCCCATTCGCCAACCCCACTCTTATGTGGACTGCCTTCGCTCCGGACGCGGATAGCTTCGATGCTGTCGCCTCGCTAATGAAGCTCCTGGTGGCTCCGGTGTCTATGGTGGCGCGAAAAACACGTCCCTCGATACTGACCTGAGCTACTATCCGCGCATCCTCCAACTCCATCCGGTGATTTACTGCTTGGACTGGTCGTTGGCACTTCCCCCCCGGTCCAGAGTCGGCGGGGAAGGTAAGCCGTTTCCCGAATCCGGCCGGCAGCAGTCCACTGTCTTGATGCCGCGCCGGCCGCACTGCCAGCAAAACATCACTTGTCGATTGCGGCAATCGCGTTGGATATGCCCGTTACGCCCACAACGCCGGCAAGCATTCCGTACGTCGACATGCGTGTTTTCTCCTCCTTGTGCTGCCACCTCGTGGCCCTCGGCAGGGGCGCTGCTCGGCTGACCCCGGAATGGGTTATGATGCCTTGGTGCTGAGGCGTCGGTTGCCAAAGCAATCCTCTGCGTAGGCGGCGCTGCCTGCTGTAATCGTCGGTTCTGCTGCTCCCGGTCCCGCACAATCTCGAAATTGGTGGCTAACTGCGTCAGATGGCTGAGCGTGGTCACCTCGTGTCGCCTGATGTAAAACTGGTACTCCGGCAGCAAGTTCTCGTATAGCCTGTCAATCTCCTGTGTCATGGTGTACGTGGCTCGCCGCATTAGCAACCTCAGCTGCAGCATGTAGCTTTTGAACGGCTCTCCCTCACGTTGAGTGTATCCTCGGATCTGGTCCTCCAACCGTTCAAAATAACGGGGTGGCAGGAAAAACTCAAGCAGCTCACGGCGGAATTGTGTCCACGTCACGCTGAAGGGGTAGCTAACCCGGAACCAGCTTTCGGCTTCCCCTTTCAGCAGCTCTGAAATTACCTGTGGCAAACGTCCAAGCTCGATCTGGTGAGTGGCTGCTCGTTCCTCCACCCGCTCGATGAAACTAAGTGGGTCGGTGGTTCCGTCGAAGGTGATACCCCACCGCAAGATCTTCTCTGCCAGCACGCTGGGTGACACGTCGCTCCGTTGTGTAGAACTCGGCCTGGACCTGGGAGGCGACCTCGCGAGTGACCTAGACGGATCCGGGCTTGGCACGGGGCCATCCGTATTGGTGATCCTTATTACCGGAGTCGGGGTCGGGGCTCCACTGATGATTCCATTCCGTTCCAGATCTGTCGGCGAAGGGCTACGTGAACGTGGCTTTATGTCTCTGTCGCTGGTTTCGGAGCCGGGCGTGTCACGGAATTGCGCTTCAAGCTCGGTGAACCGGGTTAGCAAGGCGTCAGGGTGGTCGGCTTTAGTAATAAAGCCTGCTAACCGGCTACGCAACTCGGTGACTGTGCCTTCCGCATCCAACCCGAACTCACTTGCCATAGACACAAGCTCCTCCTTCCGTCGATAATACACCCAGCTTACGTTGACCATCGCGAACCGAGCGCGTATGTCTGCCGCACGTGGCTTGTCTAAGGTTACGGGTGTCACGTGTTGTTGGGTAACTGTTGCTGTTGACTGGTCACTGTCTATTGTCTATCGTTCACTGTACGTTCGCTGTGTGTTCACTGTATGTTTGCGGTATGTTCACTGTCGTTCACTGTATGTTCACTGTCGATGTATACTGTTGTGTGTCCTTTGTGAGAATGTCCTCGTGGTCGATGTTGGCTGTGCGCTGTTCAACTGTTGGTACGTAGCTGTTAGCGGTCGATGGTTACTGCTGGCGGTGCTATGTTCAATTGTCCTGTGGCTTGATGTTCGATGTTCACTGATGGCTGCGCGCGATGGGTACCGGTCGATGTACCGCGTTACTGTATTGTTGCTTGTTGTTCACTGCTGGCTGCGCGCGATCGATGTTGACTGCTTGATGTCCCGAGTTCGACTGTCCTTGGTTACTGCTGACTGCGCGATCGATGTTGCCTCCTCGGTGTTCTGCGTTCGACTGTCGTTGCTTGCTGTTCGATGTGTATTCCTGGCGGTGCTATGTTCAATTGTCCTTGGTTACTGCTGACTGCGCGATCGATGTTGCCTCCTCGGTGTTCTGCGTTCGACTGTCCTTGGTTACTGCTGACTGCGCGATCGATGTTGCCTCCTCGGTGTTCTGCGTTCGACTGTCCTTGGTTACTGTTGACTGCGCGATCGATGTTGCCTCCTCGGTGTTCTGCGTTCGACTGTCTTTGGTTACTGCTGACTGCGCGATCGATGTTGCCTCCTCGGTGTTCTGCGTTCGACTGTCCTGATGCGTGGCTGTGCGCTGCCTTTTATAGCTGGCGGCGGGCTCTGTCGGCGTCGACTGAGGCGACCGACAGCGCTGCCCGCGATCGACGTGCGAGAGCGCGCAACGATGCTCTCCGCACGTGCCAGCTGTGGAGCAACGGTTAAATGGAAAACATACAATAAGGGCGAGGATAGGGGACCGAAAGGCTACTCTCTATACAGAGAATGGTCTCGTGCAGAGAACACTCGCTCTTTACGCTAGGGCATCTAGCGTGTGGCCAAGATGTGTGTGCCTATGCCCTTTGATGTGGCCAATTCGGGGGGGTATAGGGAGACATACACACAAAAAGATAGAGAGAAAAATAGCAAAAAAAAACTTTATCTGACAACACGTGGGGGGAAAAAAAACTCAGAAGAAAGAAATACGTATATAGCGTGTTAATTTTTAAAAAAAAATTACATGCTCTTGTAAAAAAACGTGTCGTACGGTGTCGAATGTCTCTAGAAGGTTAAAATGAAAGAGAGTGCCATATGAAAAAAACGATGCTGGGTCAAATGGTCGGACTGTGTGGGTCTTTAGGCCACAAAAGATGTTATACTCGTTAAAACAATGCCAGTAGTCCCTGCTCGGGCGCCATCTGTAAGGATGTTTCCTGGGCTGGGGTATGGTCTCAGTCCCGCCAGGGTCAAATTTACAGAGAAATTTATAAATTCTACTGGGACTACTTTAAAACATGGGCGAGCAGTGGCAAACGATGTTAGAGTTTGCCACTGAGCCCGGCCACTGACCAGCATCGCCATCGGTGGTAGAATCACCACGTGAGCCTTTCGGTTCCGAAGCCGGAGGCAGCATCCGTGGCACCAGGGTGTAAACCCAGTCGGTGTCACAGGCGCAACCCCAGGCTCCGCCTCCGATCAGCTTCTCGCCATCGGTGGTAGAATCGCCACGTGAGCCTTTCGGTCCCGAAGCCGGAGGCAGCATCCGTGGCACCAGGGTGTAAACCCAGTCGGTGTCACAGGCGCAACCCCAGGCTCCGCCTCCGATCAGCTTCTCGCCAGCCGAGCGATGGACTGCTCATTACTGAAGGAATCCCCAGAGGAGAGGGTCGGCGACGGTCTAGGGTAGAACCCTGTTGACTCACCGACCGCACTCCTCCCCAGGGGATCGACGACAGCCCAGGGTGTGACCCAGCAGGCTCGTCGACCGCCCTGTCGGTCTGGGGACCTACGACCATCTGGGGGTATAACCCGGCAGACTCGCTGGCCGCACCTCCCACAGGAGATCGACGACAGCCCAGGGTATGACCCAGCAGGCTCGCCGACCGCCCTGGGCGGGATCCTTCAGTGGCGACGCCCCACCTGAGCACTGGGCGTCGCTACACTCGCTGCCGATCCGAGAGAGCAGCCCGCAAAGCCAAGGGTATAACCCTGTCGGCTCACGAACACACTCCGCGGATTGGCCTTGAGTGGGCTGGAGGTGGCGAGAAGGCACGCTGCGGCTCCACCGGCACTGAAAATACAAAAATCCAAGATAAAAAAATACAATCGGCAACTCTCTTTCATTACATTGGGATTTATTTATACTATACGGGTGTCATTATGCAAGGGAGGGGACCCCACATGGGTCGAGGGGGTACCCTATGGTCTCGCACCAAATGTGTCGGTCGTCCACTGTCGCCGTCGTCCATAGTATAGTGGCCTGCACCAGGCCCACTTACCCGCACTCGGCTCTCTGCCCTCTGAGTTAAGTGTCCGGCACTACGTTGGCGCCGGCTCGTGACACTCACTCGCACTGGATCACACTCGGCAGCTCCGGTGACACTAGGCAAGCACGTGGGCTTATCGAAGATGGCGGCGGCACTACGTTGGCGCCGGCCTGCGACGAGTCACTTTCCTGTGTTTTGTGTTGTTGCTCCCCCGCTGTATCCCTCGTCGTCACTTGTCTGCACTGTTGTTGTCGTTGGCCATTGTTTTATTTATTTAATTGTAATTTCTGGTTCGTTGTTGTCACTGTTGCTTTTTATTTTCCACGCTGTTTCACCGTTGTATCGTACTTCGCACTCTCGCAATATATGTAAAATTCGTTTTCCGCTGGCGACCGTCCAGCTCAAGCGTCACACACCAAGTGCCGCCTGCTCTCGCATCTCGCTTTTCTGCCTCTCTCTCGCGATCGTCCTAGATTTGCCCGCCTCTCGCGTTTTCGCCTTAAGTTGGCTGCGCCTCGCTTGTACGCAGGGTTGCTACGCACCATCTGTGCAGCGTAGTGGGGCGGGCGATTTGAATGCGAGAGCACGGTCTATATTAAGTTGGCTGCGCCTCGCTCGTGCGCAGGGTTGCTGCTGATCGCCTTTGCAGCGCTATTGGGTGGTAGTTAGCGCGGGCGATTTGAGTGAGGGGGCGCGGCCTGCCTTAAGTTGGCTGCGCCTCGCTCGCGCGCAGTGTTGTTAATGTTCGCGCGGGCTATTCGAATGTGAGGGCGCGGTTTGCACCCTCACAACATGAAGCATTAAAATATGGCATAAGTCCTCTACATGGTTGGATTCGATTTTTGGAATTGCATATAGACTAAAACTTAAAAAATGGCAAGTGAGAGATGAAAATGGAAAAAAAGAAATGGCGAAACAAAAAAAAGACGATTCAGAAGCAGATGTGGAATGCTATGGCTTTACATGTGGATAAGCCTAAGCAGAATGGCAATGGAAATACCAACGACAGCAAGGAGGGCGTTTGCACAACCTAAGCTACTAGCTGAAATCTTAGGTCTTGATGAATTTCTCATTGCATATGTTAACAATATTTTAATTGCTATTTCTTGTTACCTACCAATTTATCCAACAAAATTTAAAAGATATTGTCAGAAAACCATAACCATACCCCTACCAGCAGACGTAATCGAACTTTTGGAATCACCAAACTTGCCATATTCTTGTAACATGAACAATAATAACAATGTTCCCGATTTTGATGCTAGCAATAGTGATAGTGATTCAGATTCTGACTCTGAAAATCTGTTTTCAATAGAAATTGATGTAGAAGACGACTGTTAGAAACATTTTTAAATGTAAAATACTTATTTATAGTCATTTTAAATGCATTGTTATTTTTTACTTATTAATATTACAGTTAAGTGTTAAAAAAATGAATTAAAAACATATGTTGAATTTAACGAGTGCTAGCATTATTTATTACCGTAGAAGTATCAATAAGAGGAAACCTATCTCATATGGGCTAGGGAAGGCGTTGGCAGATCGGTCTGAAACTTAGATATATTTTTATGTGCATCGACACTATCATATTGTAAGGAAGTTTTCCAGCCGGGGGACAAATCTCAGTCCTGCCAGGGCCGCTTACAGAACATTTATTATGTGCTGGGGCGCGCTGGGATCAGAGAGGTAGGGGTTTCTTCTGAAGACCGTTAGGAGATCACTAACAAACCAGCCAAGCTAAGAGGAAAAGGGTTCGAGCGGGGAAGAACAAGCCTGTTATGCGTGCCTCGACTGTCTCTCCTTGTATGTCGTGCGCGTGCAGTACCGGGTCCTAGTGCGGGTATAAACCACTAACACTAGTACTTAGCTTTAACGCAGGTATTAACCACAGCCACTATCGCTTCGAAAGGGAGCGTAACCGTGCCAAGCCCTTGTGCGGGTATAAACCACAAACACTATTACCTAGCTTTAGTTCAGGTATTACCCACAGCTGATATCGTTTCGAAAGGGAGCGTACCCGTACCGAGTCCTAGTGCGAGCTTTATTTCTTAATATCATAGCCTTCTTATTTATATTGAACCGCAAGTTCATATCTCACTTTCTAAAGCTAGCCACCTAGACTCACCAGACTTTGCTTTAAACGTGAACAGAGTATTATCACTGATTTTACAATATATTTTCTGCACTGCCTTGCACTTAAGCTTAATCTGGGTCAAGCCATGATCCTCGGGCGACTGTCCAGAGTTTTTCCACTCTGCCTGCCATGCAGCCTCTCGCTTTCGTTATCCTCTGCTGGCGTCGCTGCCTGTCTTCTACTTGGCGTGCACAGAACTTCTATTACGGCACCGTTGTTGTTGTTCGCCGCAGTACAAACGTTTCGCTACCGTTTGTTTATCGCTTGCACATTGTTGGTGCAAACAGCCGTTACGTCCGCTTAGAACATTTTGTTGTTGTTTGTTTAAACTCTGCTGAACGCCAGCTAAAAGCTTTTGTTGTTGTTTGTTCTGTAACGAACCTTTTATTTGGCCGGATTTTAGCTAGGCTAAGCTTCAGCGATATATTGGGCTCGAGCAACAAATTTATATTGTAGCACTTGCGTAGTCTTTAAATAAGAAATCACTCGTTTATAATTTTATACATATATTTTCGTACCGCTGTACGTTCAGTTTTATAATTATTGTACAATGTTTTATTATTACCCTCGAAATCTAAGATCCTTTCCTATGGCTATCGCCACCTCAATCTATTGTTCCTACTTTGATAAAGATTGCGAACGCAATCTTGTCTCAATATTGTATTGTTTTGTTTCACTGTCTGGCTGCCAACGCAACCCTTATTTGTTAACTTTCGCTTTCGTAACTCAAACTATTGGTCTTTCGAAATCGTTGCCTTTTATTGCTGTTTAGAACCGCTTCCTAAACTAGCCAATATGTTTTACACAATTTGATCACAAGTTTCTGTTTTCGTTACACTATACCGGTTAACCTTTGTTCGATTTAACTTTCTACCGCTCCTACATTCGTTTACTTGACCGCTCGTAACACGTTCGCGTAGGTAATCTCCTCGAAATACTGTGCCTCGCTGCTCCATCGCATCTCCTTTCATAGCTGCTCTGCCCATGCATGATCAGCCAAGTCCCGGTCTAGTCCTGTTGCTCGCTCAGCCAATCTCATGTCTCGCTGCCGTTGCACAGTGGTTGCTCCCATAGGCCAAAAATAAAAAAATTGATAACAGCAAATATGTACGAAAAGTAAACAAATCGCCTCTAAAATGTCCAAGCTTCTTTATGGCAAACCAGATTTTTCTATAAATCTAACAGGACTTTCTAAAAATAGAATTGAAAATGTGAAAAGTTGTTCAATTACAATGCGCAGATGCGCGCATCGCGTAATTATCCCAAATAAACCGAACTTTAAAGTGGTCAGGTCATTATTTACGTTTCCAAATTAAAATTCTTTGTAATGGATTTTGAAGTTGAAGTTATTTTCTATAAAATGAGATATAATTTGATACATTAAAAATAATTATTGTTATTATTATATTAATGTGAACTAATACATGTTTTTTGCCTATATTTTGAACGTCTTTTTCATGTTTAGCTGAAGTTTTAGTAGTGATCCCACAAAATTCTACAATTGATTTGTATGCCAATGTGTTTGTCAGACTTACAAGGTAACAAATGTGTAAAAATTTTCTGCCAGAAATTGCCAATGTGCCTAATATCGTAAAAATACTAACACCGCCTCCACTTTTTCAGGGTCAGTTTTGCCGTTTATTTAGTTGTTGTGCTGTTGCTTTGTCTTCGTGTGTCAAACTTGCGTTTTACTTTCCAAAACTATTTGTTCATTTATTAATAGATTTCATTTTGTTTGATATTCCCTTGCATTAAATTTGAATAGTTTCTTTTTATAAGAGTGTGTTTGCGGTCTTATGTTACCCAAGTTATACCCATGATATTACCATCCACCTTCAAGTTATAAGTTATGGGCTTGTTTCGATAGCAGAGTTATCTGAAGAAGCTGCCGAATCCAAAAATGGACATAAAAAAATTGAGAAAGTATCATACTAGAAAAATGTAACGAGTAGACGGAAATAAGGATTTGTTTAATAGATTACTCTTAAGCTCGGACCCTTTCATAACTGAGCAAAAAAAACTACCATGCACAAAAAAAAAAAAAAAAAAAAATTGTTGCTAGACGAATTAAATATATAATATATGAATTTGTGATTCTTTTTACTTTTGGGGACTAAGATTTCACCAACGTTCTCATTAAAAGGTCAAATATCAAATTTAGGTGTTGGAAAAGGACAATTTTATTAAAAGTTGTATGGGAGCTATAAGATATAGCTCACCGATTTTAACCAAATTTGGTAAGGATATATAAGCCTGCACAAAACACATAATCTGTGAGATTGGTTAAGATATTTTGAAAAACAAAAAAGTTTTTCATACTAAATGTTGATTTTAAACCGATTGTTCCTATGGCAGCTATAGGATATAGACGTCCTATCTGACCAATTTTTTAGACCCTGTACTTTAAAAAAGTACAAAGGGTCTATTAGGTTTGTGCAAATGACATTTGTGTGTAACAGGCAGAAGGAGGCGTGGCAGACCCCATAAAGTATATATATTCTTGATCAGGACGACGAGCTGAGTCGATATAACCCTGTCTGTCTGTCCGTCTGTCCGTCTGTCTGTCCGTCTGTCCGTCTGTCTGTCCGTCTGTCCGTCTGTCTGTCTGTATGAACACCTAGATCTCGGAAACTATAAGAGCTAGAGACTTAATTCTTTTTTTGTTAGGTTCGTGTATTACATAGGCAGGTCAAGTTTATTCCAAATGTTTGGAAAGTCATCCCCCTCCCCCTCAAATTCGCAAAAATATTCTCAGAACGTACAGTTTTAGAGTCACTGTTTTCCTTTTTTGCATGAATAAAGCTTTAGGTGCTTTGAGTGTTTGGTGCGAGTTGCAGCCCAATCGGATAATAAACACCAGAGATATTTGACAAACAATTTTCTGTACTGAGCATGTGGGCGGGGGAGGGGGAAGCCACAGTGTACGCGGCCACTAAGGCGTATGCGTGATTTTTGATTGTGAGTATGAATGTATGCATGAGTATTGGTTATTGTTTGTATTTGAGCGAATAATTGTATGTATATGTGTTTGTGTGTATGTGTGTATGTATAAGTGCATGTATATGTTTATGTGAGTATGTTCATATATGCTGCTGCTGTTACCGACGCCCAGGGCAAACCAAAGTACAGGGTCTCCTACTGTCGGTTGCGTCCGACTGTAGCTTTGCGTCCGACTGAAGCTTTCCCTACTTTTTTAACTATATACTTAAAATATTTTTTTAGATTTTTGGTATTAATTTCATAACGATATGTCCACTAGAAGTATTTTTGGCCGCGTCTCCATACAAGCCCAACCACTGTGCGTTGGCTTTTTGCTGCTTAGCAACAGCGGTATCCTCTTGGGCAAAGTCTGCAGCTTTGCCTTTCTCTCCAAAGTTAACGGTGTCCTGTATATGCGCTATTGCCCAGTGCATATAACGGTACCCGTTAAGTTCGATGCTCGGTCCAGTGAACGGTCCTGAACCAATGTCCAGCATTGCCCTCACTCAACGGTGTCGTTGTACTTTGGCCTGTTCTCGAACCTTCGCCTACAGGACTTGCTACGGTTATTTCTGCCTGTTGGTTGGACTTTGCCCTCTTCGCACTTTCTCGACCCTTTGCCTACGGTACTTTCTACTGCTATGTTAGCTTGTATCTGACAGTTGGACTCTGTCCTAATCGAACTTTCTCGGCCCTCTGCTTACAGTACCTTGTACTGCTAACTCTTGTTGTTGCTTTCTTTACTATTATTGTGCCCATGATTAGCTTATTTGTGAAGAGTTAATTATTGTGTTTAATTAAGTCTTCACAGTTGAATTGAAAATTGATGGGGATAAAAGTCAAGTTAACACAGAGATTGTTAACTTGACATGGAATCACTTCAATTTGCATTTGATTATGACTTTGTTCAATTCAAGAGTTTTCGTATTAAAATATCATAGTCAAATTTATTATGCCTCCATTCAATTCAAATACGCACAACTTAAAAAAAATAAAAATTGGATTAACCGCCAAATTATACATGATGCACCACATTTTTTAAAATTTATTTTTTTTTATAAATTTTTCTTTGTTTTATAAATTCTTCACATTTATTAAATTTGTTAGACCCTGTACTTTAAAAAGTACAAAAGGGTCTATTAAGATTGTGCAACTTAGAAATGTATGTAACAGGCAGAAGGAGGCGTGGCAGACCCCACAAAGTATATATATTCTTGATCAGGACGACGAGCTGAGTCGATATAGCCATGTCCGTCTGTCTGTCTGTCCGTCCGTATGAACACCGAGATCTCGGAAACTATAAGAGCTAGAGACGTAATTTATTTTTGTTTGGTTCGTGTATTACATACATAGGAAGGCCAAGTTTATGTTTAGACCCTGTACTTTAAAAAAGTACAAAAGGGTCTATTAAGTTTGTGCAAATGACATTTGTGTGTAACAGGCAGAAGGAGGCGTGGCAGACCCCACAAAGTATATATTTTCTTGATCAGGACGACGAGCTGAGTCGATATAGCCATGTCCGTCTGTCTGTCTGTCCGTCCGTATGAACACCGAGATCTCGGCAACTATAAGAGCTAGAGACGTAATTTTTTTTTGTTTGGTTCGTGTATTACATAGGCAGGCCAAGTTTATGTTTTTAATTTGATATCTCATCCCCCTCCCCCTCAAATTTGCAAAAATGTCCTTAGTATATACAGTTTTAGAGTCACTGGATTGTATGTACATATGTATATGTATGTAACTATGTATATACATATACATATGTATATGTATGTAACTAAATTATGTATATGTATGTAACTAAATTAAAAATGTACGCACATACATAATTATTTAAGTTTAAGCATAATACCATTTACAATAGAATTCAACAACAAATTAAAATTGATTTAAATTACATTCAAACATTACTGAAAAAAAAAAAATAATTGTAAAGTTAGGAAGAGTAATGTAATTGAATTTGCAATAAAATTTGCTGAATTTTGAATATAATATGTCTATACTAATTGTTAATATTAGTAAAAAGGAACAAATACTCATTATAAATCAAAGCTATAGCGATCGAGCAGGTGCAATCGCACACAAGCTGCAAAACACCCAGAACAACAACAATCGACCGCATGCAGGCACAGGCCGCGAGCAAAGGCGAAAAACAACAAAATTCGACAAAACCGGTTTTGCACAGCCGACAACAACAACATACATATAAAGATTCAGCCGCAGGCAAAGCGTATACAAATTTCTGCGCTGAGACTCTGAAATGGCAAAATAGGGAAGCATGAAACTCGGCATCACAGCAGCATACATAAGCATATGAGGCCGTACACATATACACACATGCACAGAAACGAGAGCACAGCGCGAAGAAACGCACCCATGCTCATCGTTCCGCGGTCGATCTGCGACTGAAATGTGATTTCTTGTTGCGCTTGCTTTCGAACGAATGAATCGAACTCGAAAAGCCGAATGCAGTCGGGGTTCTAGACATTTCGTTCGGCTGGGCTGGGGTTCCACGCTCAGCCGTTTTTCTGATAGTAGTTTTTTCGCTGTTTGAACTCTCTATCTATTTCTTGCTTAGTGGTATAAGTGTATGTGTGTGTGTGTATACACACATATGTATATATGCATGTGTATGTGTATGTGAGTATGTACATATATGCTGCTGCTATTATCGACTCCCAGGGCAAATCAAAGTACAGGGTCACCTACTGTCGGTTTCGTCCGACTGTAGCTTTCCGAGTTTTTTTCTGTTAGTATTAAATACTTACTGCAAGAACGACAGAACAAACTAATATAGTAAAGTTCGGCATATTTATGTACACACATGGACAAAATGATAGGTGCGATTTTTTTTTTTTTAACTTTTAATATTTTATTCATTTTTTTATTAATCTTAACAAATCAAAAACGTTTTCAAAGCTTATACTATTTATCTTTAAAAATAAGGAAAAAAGTGGCTACAAACCGTTTAATTTAATAATAAACCAATTTTCTTGTTAAATTCATAAATTTTGGATGGTCATAATAATAGGTGTATGAAAGAACTTTTTTTAACTAAATCAATATTTTACCATTTTTGGTCCTGATTCATAAAACATTCAGTAAGTAACAGCTAATAGCCGGTATATTCGCCATTATTTATTAGAACTTTCTCCAATCGTCGAGGTATGGACAATACTAATACTAATGGAAACTAATTTCCGACAAGTTCCAATTGGAATGTTGTAACAGGCTCTTTGTACAACATCCCAAAGTCCCAACATCCCATTATCGTCTGCAATAAATTTTGATACACAAATCTGTCCATGATACCGTCAATTCGATGAATCGGAACAACACCATCCCATGAAAAACAGCCCCATACCATTAGGCTACCACCTCCATGCTTTACAGCAGTGGTGCCCAAAACTCATATTTCCTATCACATGTGCGCTTTGCTAAGCAGCGCTGCTTTGACACATACAGTAAAATTTCTCACATGTATAGGCGTCACGATTCGTTGATTGTACGATTTTACGAACGCTCGCGTTCGGCTATTTTTTTTCACAGCGCGCGCTGTGCTGCTTCGTACACAAGCACACTGTTTTATAGTGTGAGTTTGGGCACCACTGCTTTACAGTATTACATGTGTACCTTGGATCAAATTCTTTGCCTTTGGGACGACGAACATGCTTTTTGGCATCATTACCAAATAAATTTATCTTGGTTTCGTCACTCCAGAGGATATTACGCCATTTCTTCTGACCCTCCGTTCCGCGCCAGGAGTTACGATCTACTGCAAATTTTTTCCTCATCTATAAATTTGCCGACAAAGGAAGGGCCATCCGTGTTGGTAATCCTTGTTACCGGAGTCGGGGTCGGGGCTCCACTGATGATTCCATTCCGTTCCAGGTCTATCGGCGAAGGGCTACGTGATTTATGTCTTTGTCGCTGGCTTCGGAGCCGGGCGTGTCACGAAATTGCGCTTCGAGCTCGGTGAACCGGGTTAGCAAGGTGTCAGGGTGGTCGGCTTTAGTAATAAAACCTGCTAACCGGCCACGCAACTCGGTGACTGTGCCTTCCGCATCCAACCCGAACTCACTTGCCATAGACACAAGCTCCTCCTTCCGTCGATAATACACCCAGCTTACGTTCACCATCGCGAACCGAGAGAGCACGTTTGCCGCACGTGGCTAGTCTGAGGTTACGGGTGGTCACGTGTTGTCGTGTAGCTGTTGTTGCTCGCTGTCTACTGTTCACTGTCTATCGTTCACTGTCTATTATCCACTGTCTATTGTTCGCTGTATGTTCACTGTATGTCCACTGTATGTTCACTGTCACGGTCGAGGTTTGCTGTTGGCTGTGCGATGTGAGGCTCCGTTTGCTGCTTAGTTGTAGGCGCGCGATGTGCACTGCTTGCTGCTCGATGTTCAACCGATGTTGGCGGTGCTATGTTTAATTCTCTTCGCGATCGATGTGTACTGCTCGGTGGTCTATGTTGAACTGTCCCTCCATGCGTCAGTGCCCTGACTTTTATAGCTGGCGGTAGTCGATGTGTGTTGCTTGCTGCTAACGATCGATAGTTACTGCTGGCGCGCGATGTGTACTGCTCGATGCTCTGCGTCGTACTGTGTGTTGATTGGTGTTCGATGTATACGGTTTGTTGTTCTCGCGATCGATGTTGACTCCTCGGTGTTCTGCGTCGGACTGTCCCGATGCGTAGCTGTGCGCTGCCTTTTATAGCTGGCGGCGGGCTCTGTCGGCGTCGACTGAGGCGACCGACAGCGCTGCCCGCGATCGACGTGCGAGAGCGCGCAACGATGCTCTCCGCACGTGCCAGCTGTAGAGCAACGGTTAAATGAAAAACATACAAAAAGGGCGAGGATAGGGGACCGAAAGGCTACTCTCTATAAAGAGAATGGTCTCGTTAAGAGAACACTCGCTCTTTACGCTAGGGCATCTAGCGCGTGGCCAAGATGTGTGTGGTTATGCCTTCTGATGTGGCCAATTCGGGAGGGGTATAGGGAGACTTACTCACAAAGAAGATAGAGAGAAAAATAGCAAAAAAAAAACTTTATTTGACAACACGTGGGGGAGAAAAAAAACTCAGAAGAAAGAAATATAGCGTGTTACTATTAAAAAAAAAATTACATGCTCTTGTAAAACGTGTCGTACAGTGTAAAAGATGTCTTTCGAAGGTTAGAATGAAAGAGAAGTGCCGTATATAAAAAAAACGATGCTGGGTCAAATGGTCGAACTGTGTGGGTCTTTAGGCCACAAAAGATGTTATGCTCGTTAAAACAATACCAGTAGTCCCTGCTCGGGCGCCATCTGTAAGGATGTTTCCTGGGCTGGGGTAAAATCTCAATCCCGCCAGGGTCAAATTTACAGAAATATTTATAAATTCTACTGGGACTACTTTAAAACATGGGCGAGCAGTGACAAACGATGTTGGAGTTTGCCACTGAGCTCGGCCAGTGACCAGCATCGCCGGTGCCTCTCGCCATACTGCGGTAGAATCGCCACGTGAGCCTCTCGGTTTCGAAATCGGAGGCGGCATCCGTGGCACCAGGGTGTAAACAGTTGGTGTCACAGGCGCAACCCCGGTTCGCTCCCGATCAGCTTCCCGCCAGCCGAGCGATGGATTGCTTATTATTGAAGGAATTCCCAGAGGAGAGGGTCGGCGACGGTCGAGGGTAGAACCCTGTGGACTCACCGACCGCACTCCTCACCAGGGGATCGACGACAGCCCGGAGTGTAACCCAGCAGGCTCGCCGACCGCCCTGTCGGTCTGGGGACCTACGACCATCTGGGGTAGAACCCGGCAGACTCGCTGGCCGCCCCTCCCACAGGAGATCGACGACAGCCCAGGGTGTAACCCAGCAGGCTCGCCGACCGCCCAGGGCGGGATCCTTCAGTGGCGACGCCCCACCTGAGCACTGGGCGTCGCTACACTCGTGGCCAATCCGAGAGAGCAGCCCGCAAAGCCAAGGGTATAACCCTGTCGGCTCGCGAACATACTCCGCGGATTAGCCTCGAGTGGGCTGGATGTGGCGAGAAGGCACGCTGCGACTCCACCGGCACTGAAAAATACAAAAATCCAAGATAGAAAACACAATCGGCAACTCTCTTTCATTATGTTGGGATTTATTTATATACCGTACGGTAATTATGACGCAGGGGGGACCCCGCGTGGGTCGAGGGGGCACCCTATGACCTCGCACCAAATATGTCGGTCGTCCATTGTCGCCGTCGTCCGTAGTATAGTGGCCTGCACCAGGCCCACTTACCCGCACTCGTCTCTCTGCTCAGTGCCTTGAATGCCCTTCACTAAGTTGGCGCCGGCTCGTGGCACTCACTCGCACTCACTCACACTCGATCACACTCGACAGCTCCGGCGGCACTAAGCGGGCACGTGGGCTTGGCAAAGATGGCGGCGGCACTCCGTTGGCGCCGGCCTGCGACGCGTCACTTTTCCTGCTTTGCTTTTCTGCTCCTCCGCTGTTTTCTCGCCTTCACCACTCCTCACCGTTGTTTGTAATTTGTTGCTACTGTTGTCTTTGTTACTTTTGTTCTGTTTCCTTGCTGTCACTTTTCTTTTATTTTCCACTGTGTTCACCGTTACTGCTTTGCTTCGCACTGTCTTTATATGTTAAATCTCTTTTTCCGCTTGCGACCGCCCAGCTCAAGCGTCACACACTAAGTGACGCCTGCTCCCGCATCTCGCTATTTCTGCCTCTCTCTCGCGATCCTCCTAGTTTTGCCCGCCTCTCGCGTTTTCGCCTTAAGTTGGCTGCGCCTCGCTTGTACGCAGGGTTGCTACGCATCGCCTGTGCAGTGTTGTTGGGCGGGCGATTTGAATGCGGGAGCGCGGTCTGCATTAAGTTGGCTGCGCCTCGCTCGCGCTAGTTACCACCGACCCAGCCTTTCCCCCCGCCAAGCCACCACGGTGCCCAGTATAATGAACCGGGAAGACCAAATAAACAAATGGGTCAACAGAGAGTATCGATGTCGATCGTGCATCCGGCCAAATGCTGACACAGCGGTCAGCAACTATGCATCCGCGTGGGCAACGTCAGCATAATTATTGTTTAACATTTTTGTACATTAGACTAAGGGCTTCATGCCAATATAAGAATTCAAATAAATTCACTCACGATTCTGCATTCAAAGTAGTAACACTGTGTACTTTAAATTCACGGAGGTTTCACTGTCAAAAACCAGAGCGGGATTCTAAATTCCTTCAACAGCTCCAGCAACTCTAACAGCTCCAGCGACTTTAGCGATCCCAACGACAACTACACCAACAACCCCAAGCTCCTTTCTCGGCACGGGTAACTGGCGCAGCCGGAAAAAAAGCTATGATTATAGTAATACTTTCCCTTACTTACCTGTAAGTAAAAGAAAATGTGAAAAAGAAACAAATATAAGTAAATGTCATAGTAAATGTGAATTAATAAATGAAACGTAAAAAGAAAAAAAAACAAATATTTATGCAGTACGGTTGTGAGATGCGCACGATTTATATTTTGATAATTCAAAAAAAAAAATATAAAAAAAAAAACATTTTTTTAAATACAAAATAACATGGAAATATCATATTATACGCTATACAATGTATAAGTGCTTGTGTGAAATCAAACGTTGATAATCACTGCCGCAACTATAAGTGAGGCCGAGCAGCATACAGAACTTCTTACATACACACATACATACGTACACATGTGACGTGGTGATATAAAAATCAAACGCTGATAATTTGTACCACTACGACATAAAACAGAGTGAAATCAAACGCAGATAATCACTACTGCAACTATATACATACATACATATATGCAAACCTAGACACACATACATACATGCACATGTGACGTGGTGACATAGAAATCAAACGCCGATAATTTGTGCCATTACGACATAAAACAGAGTGAAATCAAACGCTGATAATCACTACTGCAACTACATATATACATACATACATATATGCAAACCTGGGCACACACACATACGTGCACATGTGACGTGGTGACATAGAAATCAAACGCTGATAATCTGTGCCACTACGACATAGAACAGAGCGAAATCTAACGCAGATAATCACTACTGCAACTATATATATATATACGCAAATCCGAGAAACACACAAGACCGCCCTGAAATTATAAACTATATTCAACTGCAAAAATTATTTTTCTTCTCACTCGAAACTGCGGTTGCCCCATACGCAACTAAAACCTCACAGCCTGCATACATAAATCAGAATATTTCTCATATCGTACAAAAAATATATATTAAAAGAAAACAATTTCTAAACGCACATTTAAGCACCTAAAATCAAAAAAAAAAAAATAAATAAATAAATAAATAAATAAATAAATAATCGACACACACTTATGTTCCGTTTCTTTATATTATAAGAATTTTGTATACCAAACAATATTGACACCACCTACATTACAGAATCTAGAATCAACACACACGCACAAACACCAAGAAATTTTTTTTTCCTTTTCTTTACAACCATATTAATAAATAATATTAGGTAAATTAGAACCCGTTAAGAAACACACAAACATTAAAATTTAAAACTTGTTCATTATTATATTCTCTCCTTTGTATAAAATATCAAATAAAGAGAAGTCTCTTAATGTCAAAGAAATTGGCCGACAATATCAGAAAAACAACGCGTTCTGTTTTAAGAGGGCCAATAACCACTTCTAGAGTAACACGCTCAAGCAAACGCCCAGACTCCCTCCCAACAATTAGAGAAGAACCAATAGTACCCCCTACACAACACCCCACAATGGACTCAGGACGCGATTCAATCTCTGCCCCACTGACCCCAACTGTTAGTAACTTCAGCACTTCCTTGTCAACCACCTTCAAACCCAAAGATATCATGACATTCGTCGAACATTTACCAACTTTTGACGGAACCCCCAGACAGTTAGATAGATTCATCACAAGCGTCGAAGAAATTCTTATGCTCATTCGAGGAGCTGACCAAACACCTTATGGCCTACTCACGTTGAGAGCCATAAGGAACAAGATAATAGCTAGGGCAGACGACGCTCTAGAGTTAGCCAACACCTCACTGAACTGGGACGACATTAAGGGCAACCTTATCCGACTTTACTCAAGCAAGAAAAGCGAGGCTAGCCTCTTAAGTGAGCTCGGAGCATTCTCGGACAACCAATCCTTGGGGCAATTATTCTTTGGAATATCAAAGATTAAAAGCCAATTATACTCAGTCTTGAAGAATAGTGAGCAGAATACCACTGTTATAGAAGCTAAAAGAGCGGTCTATAACGAAGTATGCCTTAATACTTTCATAACTGGTTTGAGGGAACCACTTAAAACCCTAATCAGGTTAAAAATGCCTTCTAACATCGAGCAAGCTTACGAACAATGCCAAATCGAAATGTCATTGTACCATTCTAACAAACCCCCTGGCTCGAACAATAGGGGAAACTGGAGACCAAATGAATCAGGCGAAAGAGACAACCGAAACGACGGAAACAATCGGAATGACCGCAACTATCGCAACAACCGTAACTACTATAACAACAGCAACGACCATAACAATCGTAGACCACCCTACTCCAATTCCAACCAATCTAGGGGTTCAAACCCCGACAACCGAACACACGATTCTAGGGACAACTCCAACTACAATCGCGATAGCAATAAACAAACTAATAGAAATAACCCTTTTAATTCGGACCGACCCCAATCTGGCAACCTCCACAATATAAACGAGGAACACCAAACCTCGAACCAAAATTTTCCAATACTTGCCTCGGAAACCAAACAGGATACATAAGTCCTGCCACCCATAACTCTTCACTCCCGTTCATAGAAATCGAAGCGCTCCATACCCTTCCTCTAAAATTCCTAATTGATACAGGATCCACACATTCTTTTATCGATCCTAAAGTTGTCGACATGACAAAATGTGTGAATTTAGGAATTCCCATAACACTGAAAACAGCATTAAATAGCTTCATAATCCGACAAAAAATAAATCTTCCATTCCCACCGACATTTAAAACTCATGGTAACATGACCTTGTTACCTTTCAAATTCCACTCTTTTTTCGACGGGTTACTAGGAATGGACCTACTCTCACACCTAGAAGCCAGAATAGACTTACCTAACCTACAATTGAAAATCCTTAACACCACCCTACCCATATCAAAATATAACAACCAAGCTTCAAATATATACAATATTTCTGCCCATACAAAAATGGTTTTGCCACTGCCAGTACTAAACAGACAGGGAGAGTTTTTTTTCAATACTATCAACATTAAAGACGACTTAATAATATCAGGCGGCCTTTATAATACCACAAATAATCAGGCCTGTCCCCATTTACGAATTCGTTCATTCGATTTACTTTTTGACTAAAATGCTGTTCCGAATTTCGAATGTTCGTTTTCGTTTTCGCTTCAATTTGCTTCGTTTTTGGTACGATTTCAAATCGATCAGCTTTGTGTCAGTGAATTGAAAACGAATGCAGTATTTACACAAAAACTTATGCAAATTTTTAATTAATGTTATTTTTACTTCATTATTTGAAATGTTCAGAACATATATATGCGTTTTGTAATATATGCTTCATGTAAATTTAATTAGTAACATTTTTTTTTAAATGCTACCTTCGATTTTGCCTGCTTGAGCAAATCGAATGTAAAACGAAACCACTTTAGCTGTTCGCAATTTCGTTTCACATATACCAACACACACAAACGGCTGTCTTCGAAATTCAAGGGTTGTTAACGCATCACAAAAATTATTCGAACACAAAGTTTTTGGTGTGTAATAATTTTAAACGTGAAAATTAATTGCATTATTAATGTTTTTAATTTATAAGCAATATTTAACGTACGTTTAAAGTGTATTTAGTCAAATATATCTGTTTTTTGATATTTCTGTACCATTTGTGGGAACCCTAGAGTCGATAAAAGCCGGTTAATTTGTATCGATTTGTTATCGTACACACTACGCCGTCAGCTGTTCATTTAAAATGTATTTAGCGATGCAAATATATTTGCGCCCTCCCGCATAATATGGCTTTTCCGCAACGCTCTTATTTTGCGTCGACGTATTTCTTCGGCATAGACGATTATAGGTGCTGGCATTTTTCTTTGATTTCCAAATATTATAAATATGGTTTGCAAATTTTTGCACTTCGACAATCAATTTAGCTTGAACAGCTGTTATCGAATTTACTTCGAATTCGTCTTCAAAGACAAAAACGAAGTTCGAACTGGATCGAAAATGAGAACAGCAATTTGAAAACGAACCCGTTTTGCTTCGTTTTCGTTTTCGGTTTCGAAGTGAAAATGGGAACAGGCCTGAATATCACAAATTTCGAAGTAATAAACTTCTGCGACTCTGACCAACTCCTCTACCTCGAAAATCCCATCGAGGGTACCCCATTTTCCAAAACCTACTATATAGAACTTTTCAATATTTCCCCTGACCCTGCTCAACCACAAGACTCTTCTTGCAATTTTAAAGACATCAACATGGAGCACTTAAATCCCGAAGAAAAACGAGGTTTAACCTCTTTGTGTAAAAAATACTCCGATATCTTTTACAATGGAAATAAACCCCTTAGCTTCACAAATCAAATCACACACCCAATTCCAACAATTGATAACACTCCCATACACGTCAAATCTTATAGGTATCCTTTCATTCATAAAGATGAAGTAAAAAAACAAATAGACTCCATGTTAGAACAAGACATTATCAGATCAAGTTATTCCCCATGGTCCGCCCCCGTCTGGGTAGTTCCCAAAAAGTCTTCCTCAACCGAAGCACAAAAGTGGCGGTTAGTCATAGATTACAGGAAATTGAACGATAAAACTGTGTCTGACAAGTACCCCATCCCTAACATTAATGACATATTAGACCGAATAGGAAAAGCTAAGTACTTTTCTACGCTCGATTTAGCTAGCGGATTTCATCAGATCGAAATGAAACCCGAAGACATAGCTAAGACTGCTTTCACTGTAGAAGGAGGGCACTACGAATTCGTGCGTATGCCTTTTGGCCTGAAGAACGCCCCTGCTACCTTCCAAAGAGTAATGGACAACGTTCTAGGCGACTTAGTCGGGTCTATTTGTCGAGTATATCTAGACGACATCATTATTTTCTCCCCTTCTCTCCAAGAGCACTTAACACACATCAATACAGTACTTACGAGATTATCAAACGCAAATTTCAAAATACAATTGTCAAAATCTAATTTCCTCCGCAAGGAAATAGAATTCCTGGGCCATATAGTTACCGAAGAGGGTATTAAACCAAATCCGAATAAAATCGCGGCCATTAAAAATTTCCCCTGTCCTCAAAACAGAAAAGCTATCAAATCCTTTCTCGGACTTCTCGGGTACTATAGGAAGTTCATTAAAGACTTCGCAAAAATAACCAAACCCTTGACAAAACAACTCAAAGGCAAGAAACCAGTCACAATAGATGACGAATATCTAAAAACCTTCGAATTTTGTAAGACCTTACTTTCTAACGAACCTATACTTCAATACCCAGACCTCACTAAGAAATTTATAATAACAACAGATGCAAGCAACTATGCTCTGGGAGCAGTCTTATCACAAGGCACACTACAAAACGACAAACCAGTCTGTTTTGCCAGCAGAACCCTTAACGATACGGAAGTAAATTATTCTACTATCGAAAAGGAAATGCTAGCCATTATATGGGCCATAAAAAATTTCAGGCCCTATCTGTTTGGCAGAAAATTTTGTATCGTAACAGACCACAAACCATTAATTTGGCTCATGAATTTCAAAGAACCAAATTCTAAAATTATCAGATGGCGCCTACAACTTTTAGAATACGATTTGAGATAATACACAAGAAAGGTTCCCAAAACGTTATTGCTGATGCACTTAGTAGAGTGGACTCCAGCCTCCACCACAATGAAGGACTACCAGAATTCGATTCCTACTGCCCTAAGTCTGACAAACCCCTCAACGATTTCAATATTCAGCTGGTTCTCAAAATAGCTGCAGGAAACTCTTGCACAACAGTAGCCCCCTTCAAACACAAGATTAGGAGAGAATTCTATAAACCCTCATTTGATTTCAACGAATGCGCGAAAATACTCAAGCAAACGCTGAAACCAAATAAAACTTGTGCAGTCTTTGCTCAAGACGCTATTTTCGAAACACTAATTGAAGCATTTAAAACATACCTCTCCCATAACAAAACCTTTAAAATGGTAAGATGCTTCTCTTTTCTTACCGAAATTAACGACAACACCGAAAAAGACAAAATTATTCTAGATTATCATATCAATAACAATCATAGGGGCATCGACGAGACATTCTTACACCTCAAACGTGAATATTTTTTCCCTTACATGAAAAACAGAATTTCACAACTAATAAAACAATGCGAGACCTGTTTGAAACTTAAATACGATAGACAACCACAAAAAATAACATTTTTAACACCGCCAACCCCCGAAAAACCGCTAGATATAGTCCACATTGACATTTACACCATCAACAAAAACTACAATCTCACCTTGATCGACAAATTTTCAAAATTTGCAGCAGCTTACCCTATTTCAAATAGAACTTCTTTTAATGTCATCAAATCATTAAAACATTTCATTAGTTTATTCGGGATTCCTAAACAAATAGTATATGATCAAGGAGCTGAATTCTCCGGTGACATATTCAACAAATTCTGTACACAATACAATATCAAATTACACGTAACTTCTTTTCAACAATCATCTAGTAACTCCCCTGTAGAACGACTACACTCTGAAATTTACAGAATAATACTGGACACACAGAAACAACAGAATATTAACATTGACCATGACGAAACATTAACAGAGACTTTAATTACGTACAATAACGCAATCCACTCTGCCACCAAGCATACCCCCTTCGAACTTTTCAATGGCAGAACCCACATTTTCAATCAAACATTCAAACCTAGCGATGAACGCCAATACTTAACAGAACTCAACAAATTCAGGGAAAAACTATACCCCGAAATAAAAGACAAGTTAGAAAACAACGTTCAACAGAGAACCGAAAAACTGAACGAAAACAGAGTAAACCCAACGATCCTCGAACCTAACGTCATAGTCCTTAGGAAAGAAAATAGGAGAAATAAGACCACACCCAGATTCTCCATACACAAAGTATTACGCGATCAAGGCCCAACACTGATTACAACAAGAAATCAGAAAATACACAAATCTAAAGTCAGGAAAATAATCATAAAAAAGAAACAGTAATAATAACAACTAATTCTTAAATTACCATTTCAGGTTCGCCCTTGGGTCGACACAAGATATCTCAGTACAGAAAATAGAGAACAATAATCGAAAAATATAAAAAAATCAGTCATGTTATAAACCTAGAGGAATATAATAGCTGTATAAAACAATTCCACTTAACAATAGATACATTTCATTCCGATAACACCCTGACAGACTCTTTCTCTATACTAGAGGCAAAACTGACACAAGCCCAATTAAAAATTAATGCACTCACCCCTTTTAAAAGAAACAAACGAGGCGTGTTCAATGGGTTAGGTAGCCTAGTAAAAGTCATTACTGGCAACATGGATGCCAATGACGCAAAAAAAATAGACGACGAAATACTAAAGTTAAAATCAAATTCTGATACTGTCACTACTAATTTCCAAATACAAGACTCATTTAATAATGAAGTTTTAATTCGGTTTGAAAATATAACTAAACACATTAATAATGAACAGGGTTTAATAAACAATTTTTTCGAGAGTTCGCAAAATAAAATTTACAAAGAACTTAATAGAGAACAAGAACTCCTACAAAAACTACAATACATAAATAGGATTAATTATAATATAGAACTACTGCTTAATCATCTAAACGATATAACAGAAAGCATGTTACTGGCAAGAGTAAATATAATTCCCAAGTTCATTTTAAACGAACAAGAAATAAGTAAAATTAAACTCATATTGGAAAGCCAAAATATTGAAATAAAGACAGAACAACATATCTACAACCTTTTAAAAATGAATACATTGAATTACAAAAATATAATAATTTTTAACATTGAAATCCCCGTATTTAAACAACCAAATTACAAAACTATTTAGCTTATACGATAAATAATAAGATATATCACATGAACCGCAAATGCCCAAAAGTGGACAACCTATTTCTCTGCAACAAGGACTACTTCTCCGACACACCACAAGACAATACGTGTGTTAAGAACTTGCTGAATGGCAAAAACAGCGCCTGTGATGTGAAAGAGACGGGTGCAGTCGCCGACGTATTCGAAGCCGAAAGGGGGTATATCTTCGTTTTCAACGCCAACAATCTCAAGGTTACGCAATCAAATGGCAGCGATTTCTCCATTAACGGATCAGCCATCATAAAATATACGAACCATACATTGCGGATCAACAACATTAACTACGACAACACGGTGGAAACGGCCGTCGAGCACTTGGAGTTGTTCCTACCCCCGTTACAAAGAATAATAAAAAAATACCACCATTAAGGTATTAAGCCTGGAAAAACTACATCTAGAAGCAATTGAGACGACCAAAAGAGTCCTCAGCATTCACCATAACACCACCCGGCATACCTGGACCCTCAACACCTTGTTCAGCACTCTCGCAGTCTTGGCGGGCCTCTTATGGCTATGCCGACGTACACAATACATCGTCCACATAGAACCAGACCGCCACCTCCCAATCTACGCACCGACAATACCTTCGCTATGGCCGTCGCTTCGAACTGGGGGGGAGGAGTTACCACCGACCCAGCCTTTCCCCCCGCCAAGCCACCACGGTGCCCAGTATAATGAACCGGGAAGACCAAATAAACAAATGGGTCAACAGAGAGTATCGATGTCGATCGTGCATCCGGCCAAATGCTGACACAGCGGTCAGCAACTATGTATTCGCGTGGGCAACGTCAGCATAATTATTGTTTAACATTTTTGTACATTAGACTAAGGGCTTCATGCCAAATTAAGAATTCAAATAAACTCACTCACGATTCTGCATTCAAAGTAGTAACACTGTGTACTTTAAATTCACGGAGGTTTCACTGTCAAGAACCAGAGCGGGATTCTAAATTCCTTCAACAGCTCCAGCAACTCTAACAGCTCCAGCGACTTTAGCGATCCCAACGACAACTACACCAACAACCCCAAGCTCCTTTCTCGGCACGGGTAACTCGCGCACCGTCCTTATGCTCACTGCTGGAAGTGCGACTATACTCTCCTCGTGAGGGCGGCTGGAAGCAGATCCTTGGCACGGTCATGTCTCTGCCCTGGATGCTGACCAATGGTAGTCGGGCGAGAGCAGAAAACTCTTTAAAGTCACCCCAACTCCAAGGTGTAACAGCATTGTGCCGATGGATGCGTGGCCAGGGGGTTGCCTGGTCGTTACTTTGCGAACTCTGGATACCTGCCGACCTCCAGTTTCAATTAGGCTTCCCGCGGTATTCGGGCTATGCCGCGGGTGACTTGTAATTCCCGACTACTCGTGGGATTCAGATGAGCTCGAACACTAACAACACAAAAAAAAACAATTTAACAGAGTCCGGCACTCAACAAAAGCCGGAGGGGACCTCAAATCCCCACAAAGCGCCAGGGGCCGGGAAACCAGCGGCCACCCCCTCAAACTCCATTACGACGGCAACCAAACCGTCCGTGACGTGCGGCGAAGGAGTTGCGAAAGCGGCGAAGGGAGGAGTTGGCAAGTTGAGTCAGAAGGCGGCTTGCCCAAATCCCGATACCGTTTCCTCAACCCTTGATCCAAGCACCCCCAACATCCCCAAGAAGCCGTCCTATTTGGACAAAAGAATGGCGGCTTCCATACTTCAAGAAAACCTTACCAAGCCCGAGACTTCTCCGGAGTCCCAAACCATGCTTGAATGGGCAAAATCCGTCATCCCGGATTTCAAACCTCACGTTCCCAACGTGAATAAAACAAAAAGCGCTAAAACCAAGCGCCAAAGATCAACCGAAGGTCATTCGGTTGAAGAAGCGGCTCAGCCAGCCAAGAAGCGAAGTGTGCAACCCCTTAACCGGTCGTTCGCTGAAGTGGCAAAGGAGAAGATCCTCCTTGGTGTCCTGGATAAGGTCAACAAGGAGGGCCTGATCCCCCGCGACTCGTGGACATGGGTGGAGGACAGGTTGCAAAGTCGCTTCCTGGCTACACTGGATGAACTAGGCGGTTTGCCTATGTGTATCGATTCCGGATGGTTCGATGGAGTTAAAGTCATCGCTTGCGATGACATTAAATCGGCAGAGGCCTTTAAAAAGGCTGTGTCTCTGCTGGGAGAGGTGTACCCCGGTGCACAGCTCGCAGCAGTTGACTGGAAGGATGTGCCGAAAAAACCAAGGGCCCGAGTCTGGGTCTCTAAAAGCACTGCAGACCACGCAGAGATTCTCCGGATTTTCCGGGTCTGCAACCCGGGCCTCAAGACTGAGGACTGGAGAATAGCTGCGGCAGATCGCACGGAGGGTGCATCACGACTAGTTGTACTAGTCATTAACGAAGAGTCGGCTGAGGCTCTCACCAAGTCGGGGGGATAGCCAGATATGGCTTCAAGAAGTGGCCTTGAAGCTATATCGCCCCTGCATGGCCGACACCAAGACTAAGCCACCAGTGGAAGTCCATGATAGCGCAGCTATGGACATCGAGGTGATCGATGAGGAGCTAGACGGCTAAACCTCGGCCTCGGAATTATCAGTCCTCACCGCCGCGCTCAAGAAACTGGGTCCTGGCGATGAAGACCTTCTGCCATCCGACGATGAGGATGCGAATAACACGGTGGTGGAGGTGAATAAGCCTGAAGATGTCCCTAAGGCTTCTTCAGATTAACCTCCACCACTGTAAAGCAGCTGCCGCTGCCCTTGTCCTCCGCCTAAGCCAAGGGAGAAGATATCGTCCTCATTCAGGACCTTGGATTTGTGGAGGAAAGGTTTCTGGTTTGAGGACCAAGGAATACAAGCTACTGGTAGCCAAAGACGAAGGTAAATCTAGAGCTTGCATTTTAGCCAAGAAAACTTTAAACATTTTCTTGCCACCTAATTTCAGTGATCCTGACAACACCGCGGCATGCCTGGAGCTTATTCCACACCCAATTAGAATAAGCTCCTGCTACATGGCTCACGACCATCAGAGCCCTCCCCCCCAGTTGATCCTACGGAAGCTTGTGGAGGACAGCGAAACCAAGGGTATTGACCTCCTCATTGGCTGCGACGCCAACGCTCATCATTGTCAGTGGAACAGCTCTGACACAAACGAAAGGGGTGAGTCACTCTTCAACTATATTATATCTACTAAGCTGCTAATCTGTAACAAAGGGAATGACCCTACCTTTGTTATCAGTAATAGGCAGGAAGTCCTTGACCTCACCATGGTCTCCGACTCCCTCTACGACAAGGTCACCGACTGGAGAGTTCTTGATGAACACTCCTGTTCGGATCATAGGTATATAAGAATTGATATTTCACTCTCTGCTCCCAAAACCCCTCGGTTCAGGAACATTAAGAAAGCCAACTGGTCTAGATTCAAGGAGCTTTTGCTCAACACGCTCCCAGAAAACCCACCAGAAGGGCCCTACACGGTGGGTTTCACCGAATACCTTGTTAATACTTTTGCCAGGGCCTGTAATAAAGCCCTCGATAGGTCATGTCCCCTCAGTAGACCGGGCAGCTCCTCCAAGCCTCCATGGTGGACAAAAGAAGTGGGTGAGGCTAGGTCAGCAGCTAGACGTCTTTTCAATAAGGCTAAATCGGCGGATAATGTCGGGGCCTGGGCTGACTGCAAATCCTGCCTCGCCTCATACAAAAAGACTCTTCGTAAAGCCCAGCGAGGAGCCTGGCAAAATATCTGTTCGGAGATAGAGAACTCCACTCAGGCGGCACGACTTAGAAAAGTCCTTACAAAAACTCAAACATCTCTAGGTTATCTTCAAAAACCTGAAAACTCCTGGACCAACTCAAGTGAAGAATCGCTTGACCTCCTTATGAGCACGCACTTTCCGGGCTGCTCTACAACTAAACCTTCTATAACGTCACCGACGATCTCATCATCGTCAGTGCCCTTGAACTTCTTGTCACATGGCAATATTAAATGGGCTGTAAATAGCTTTAAGGCCTTTAAATCCGCTGGACCTGACTGTCTGGCTCCAGCACAGCTCCAACACGCAGGTACCACTGCCGTAAATTGGCTAAAAAGCATCTTTAGCCGTATCATTTCCACTGGTGTCATGCCTGCTGCATGGCTAGAATCTAAAGTGGTCTTCATCCCCAAGGCCGGTAAACCCTCACATACCGGCCCTAAAGATTTTAGGCCAATCAGCCTGTCATCATTCCTTCTAAAAACACTAGAACGACTTATAGGGTTACACCTCAGGTGCGTTATCCCCTCCTCGAGTCTATCAGACTTTCAACATGCCTATAGGAAAGGCAGATCCACAGAAACGGCGCTACACGCCGTCATCTCATCAATAGAGAAATCTTTAGCCATTAAGGAATTTTCCCTTGTCGCCTTCCTCGACATCGAAGGAGCCTTTAACAACATTATTCCGGATGCAATCACCAGAACCCTTCGTAATCTGGAAATTGACGCCCGACTGGTGAGCCTTGTCGATCAGATGCTCACGGGTAGGACCATCAAGGCTTCATTGGGATCATCAACAGTCTCCAGATTCGTTTACAGAGGCACCCCTCAAGGGGGGGTTCTATCACCGCCAAGCGGAAGTTGCTGCCATTCACGAAGCTATATTTAATATACCCACCGTTCGGAATAACTTCTCTCACATTAATATCTATACTGACAGCCAAGCAGCTATCAAATCCCTAGAAGCGATATCCTCAAGCTCGATATCAGTGAACAACTGCCGCATATCTCTCCACGAGATGGCTAAGCAGTTCAAAATACACCTCATATGGGTCCCAAGACATAGGGACATTGAGGGGAATTGTAAAGCCGACACACTGGCCAAACAGGGTACCACGGTCCCCCTCCTACCGGATAGGAGTGGTATTGGGATACCCTTGGCCACTTGCAAACTCCTGGTAAAACACCACTACTACCGTGAAGCCAATAACAGATGGCAACACCCTAGGCAACCTTGCTCCATAGCCCGCCAAACCTGGCCCATCCTCTGTCCAAAACGCTCATCCGAGCTTTGCGGACTTGACAGAGCCTCCTGCTCTATAGTAACCAGAGCCCTAACCGGTCACTGGCTCATCGGCTTTCATGCTGCTAGACTTAAGGCCCCTTTTAACGACTTCTGCAGAAGCTGTCGAGACGAAGAAGAGGAGGAAACAGTCCATCACCTCCTCTGCTCTTGTCCTGCCCTATGTAGAACCAGGTTTTCTCACCTGGGAGCCTACAATCTGATAGACCTGACGGACCTTGCTCCAATAAAGCTAAGGAATCTGAGACGGTTCATAAAAGCCTCAGGCTGGTTCTAAAGCGAAGTAGTTGGGAATTATAAAACCTGCCCATGCGGTATCACAATGGGCCTCTTCTGGCCTAAGTGAGCTGAGGTCTATTCCTCAGCTACCGCCTAACCTAAGCTAACCTAACCTTATGGGGTCTGCCACGCCTCCTTCTGCCTGTTACACACAAATGTCATTTGCACAATCTTAATAGACCCTTTTGTACTTTTTTAAAGTACAGGGTATAAAAAAATAAAATCAGTTGCAATCAAACCACGACTTGTTAACTTATCTAACATCGGACTCATCAGAGGCTGTCGCAGTGTCTTCAGATCCTCATCGTGCGCACCGAGAAACATTCTCCGCAGTCCAACTGGTTACAAGTGCTAGTTGCGACGACAAACCAGCAATCAGTTTATGTACTGAGTGCTACCAACATTACACACAAACATATATTTTAAAATTCAGGGAACTCTGCGAGGACACAACCACGGGCAATTTATTGGGGGTTGGCGTTCTTGCGAAGCAAGAACGCAGGGGGCGAAGCCCCCTAGTATATATATATATAAGATATACATAAGAAAGCCGCTGCGCTGCCTGCGCTGCTTTGCAGCCTTAAGAATAAGAACTTATGTAAATAGGCTAAGCATAAACTGAAGAGCGAACAATAAAACATTGATAAAACTGAACTTGAACTGAACTGACATGCTTTGTTCTTATTTAAAAATCGATCACAACAGTAACTCAATGCGCATGCCTGCGCATTCTATCGTTGTGCCCATTCCTCTCAAGAAATCCCAACCCAAGACCAACTCGTCTATAATTCCTGGTAGTATTAGCAGTTGAAGTTGCAACTTTTTAGTACCCAGTTCGATCGTGGTTGCGATCTGTGTAACAATTTCACCGCAGCTGCCGTTCGCAAATCTGACTCGTTGTCACCTACGTTGTACCTACTTCCGCGCTTTCTCGTAGTTTGTCAGCCAAATTTTCACTGACTAAACTACTCGTTGCCCCAGTGTCAATTGTCGCTGTTATTTCTTTCGCTCCGATGCGGACCACGGCTGACAATTGAGAGTTGTCTGCTTGTATGTTGCCTAATATTGTTGAGCTCCGGTCTGCGGCTGACGCTCGCTCCTTTGCGGACGCCGCCCGCCGTTTTCCGTATAGCATGCTGTTGTGCGTACGCCGATTTTTCCACATCGCCAGCAGAACCGTATCCTTTTGTTTCTGTATTCTCTTGCCCAGTGTCCCTCTTGACCGCAAGCTTTGCAGGGCTCTGCTGAATTTGCCACATGTGTCCTCGTCTCCTGTAGAGTTCTGGCTGCTGGAATTGGTCTGTTTGCTGCCGGGCTGTAATGCTGATGATCGTTCTTTGCCATGAACCTGGTTCTTGGTGGTCTTTTGGTATGGTACTGCCTTTCTCTGTCCCTTTCCAGTTCCGCGAACTCTCCTGCGTGTTGCATGAGTTTTCCCAACCCCGTGAATTGGTATGGTCGTGCAAACGCACGTAAATCCGGTACGCTATTCTCGTATATCTGGCTGTGCTCTTTTTCTGGTGTAAGTCGTAATGGTCGCATCAGGATTTGCATCTCGACCATGTACATTTTAAATGGCTCCCGCAACCCTTGTCTCCGTCTGTTGACCTCTTCCCTGAGGTTTTTTATATATCCCCGTGGTAAGAAAAACTCCTGGAAGCTGGATACAAAGCTCGCCCAGGAATTCCAGTGTCGGTTATTTGCCACGTACCATTTCAACGCCATGCCTTTCAATAACTCTGGCATTGTTCTAGGGATCAGGTGAAGGTCCATCCCGTAGGTTTCTGCCGACCACTCTACTTGTTCGAGAAATTCTAGTGGTTTCGTTGACCCGTCAAAACGAAAACTCCATTCTCGAACCTGTTTCGCTACCTTTGAATAGTCTAGTTATGGTGGTGTAGTATGCTCTCTGGATGTTTGTGGTGTAGATGCTGCTCCCCAGGGTACCCTTCTCGCATCCTGGTTGCGCACGCTCTCCCTACCGCTTTGGAGTACTGTGCATGCTGTTGGGTCCACGGTTTCGTCCTGCATCTCAGATTCCTCTGCAGGTGTAGGACCCGGGGACACCCGACCATGTATTCTGGCTAATTCGTTGTCTTAACGCATATGGTACAGATTTTTCATGTGCCATGACCCATTCCCCAAATGGCCTTCTCATTGCATCTACAGTGTCCTCCAAATGGAGTTCAAATTCTACAGCATACCTGTGAAGATCCTCCTTCCGCAAGTTGTAGACCCAAGGTCGCACCATCTTTCTCTTGATTTTCTCGATTTCGTTGTTTTAATTAGATTTATCAAAAAAAAAAAAAAACGAAAAGCCCCACGTTGGACACCAGTTGTAACGAACCTTTTATTTGGCAGGGTTATAGCTAAGCTAAGCTTCAGCGATTTATTAGATTCGAGCAATAAATTTATAATGGTAGCACTTGCTTGTTGATTTAAATAAGAAGTCATTTTGTTTTATAGTTCATACATATAATTTGATAAACCGCTTTATGTGTATTGTATGGTTTTACAATGTTTGGTGTTTTTACATGTTGTATTCTGGTTTCTTGCTATGGCTATAGAAACCTCATTTTACTTATTGTTCGTTCACAAATTACTAACGCAATCTGTTTTCGCCTTGTTACCGATTTGCTTACGCAAATCTTGCCTCAGTTTTGTCTTACTATATCGCTTGGTTGCCAACGTAACACTTTAGTAACCTAGTACATAGCAGCATTTCCAAGTCCCGGTCCTGTCCTGTTGCTTGTTCAGCCAATCGCACGTCTCGTTGCTGCTGTTTTTCTGCTGCCTAGCAACAGCGGTATCCTCTTCTGCACAAGTCTGCAGTTTGCCTTTCTCTCCACAGATAACGGTGTCCTGTATATGCTCTACTGTCCAGTGCATATTACGGTATCTGCAAAATTCGTTGCTCGGCCCAACGAACGGTCTTGCCCAGCATTGCCCTTATCCAACGGTGTAGTTGTACTTTGGAAACTTAACTCTGTCACCATTTCGGATAGGTATCCTATCCTAGAGATCGGAGAAATAATCACACAATTGGGGGATAATAAATATTTCTCAGTCTTAGATCTAAAAAGCGGATTTCACCAAATCCTTTTAAGAAAGAAAGATATCGAAAAAACAGCTTTTGCAATTAACGGTAGAAAATTCGAGTTCCCCCGCCTTCCCTTCGGCCTTAAAAACTCACCATCGATCTTCCAAAGAGCGCTGGATGATATATTGCGAGACCACGTAGGAAAAATATGCTACGTGTATATCGACGATATCATTGTCTTTAGTCAGTCCCAGTCAAAACACGCCTCACACCAAAATGCTGCATTCGAGACATTGAATAAAGCTAATATGAAAGTCCAGATAGATAAATGTGAATTCTTCAAAGAGGAAGTCAATTTCTTAGGATTTACCATTTCTAAGCACGACATTAAGACCAATGTCGAAAAGGTAAAAGCGATCGAAAATTTCCCAACTCCCAGAAATCTTAAAGAATTACGATTACTTTTGGGACTAGCCAATTATTATAGAAGATTCATCCGTGACTATGCGGAGCTAGCCAAACCACTTACACGCTTGCTTAGAGGCGAAAACGGACGTTCACCTAAAAGTAACTCAAGTAAAACAAGAATAGAACTCGACAAGAACGCAATAGACGCATTCGTTAAGTTAAGACGAACATTAGCTTCCCAAGACATCATCCTATCTTAATAAAGAAGCCGGGTACCTTAAATGTAGTAGCAGATGATTTGTCTAGAATCCCAGCTGAGTCTCAAGTGAATTCTAAAACAGCAACAATTCACAGTGACCAAAGCTCTTCGTATAACCTAATACCGGTAGAAAACGTTCCAATCAACGTTTTCAAAAATCAACTATTTCTGCTAACAGCAAAAGAGGAATCCGAAGAATTCCACATACCTTTCCCTACCTACCATCGACACATTGTCAAGATAAAAGAATACACGGAAGAGGACCTAGTGCGCATATTAAGCGAACGACTAGACCCAAAGTTGATAAACGGACTACTAATGGCAGAAAAGATTATGGGAAAAATATAGAACATCTACCCAACCCACTTCAGCGGGTATAAAGTCAGGTACACCCAGAAACAAGTAAAGGACGTAACAGATAAAGACGAACAGGACAATATAGTAGCCACTGAACATTTAAGGGCACACAGGAATGCGGTAGAGAACAATATCCAAATACTAAGCAAGTACTTAATTCAAAGCCTCCGCAAGAAGACGGAAGCAACAGCGAAGCTTTTTGAAACTTGTAAAGTATCTAAGTATGATAGACATCCAACCCACGGGGAGATTCAACACACCCCAATTTCTACTTATCCAGGCTAGATCATCCACATAGACATTTACACCACCCAAAAGCAATTAGTGCTTACCGCAATAGACAAGTTTTCTAAATATGCCCAGATTAAATTATTAAAATCTAAAGCTTCAGAGGATTTGAAACACCCTTTTAGAGAAATAATAATAGCCTTCGGCCTGCCCAAGTTGATCGTAATAGACAACGAAAAAGGATTAAACTCCGCCAGCATAAAATTTCTATTGCAAGAACAAACGTCTATACGACCCCACCTTACGCTTCCACTAGCAACGGCCAAGTTGAGAAATTTCACTCAACGCTGACAGAAATTATGAGATGCTTGAGCAAAGATTCTAGTTCAGCTACATACGAAGAGTTGATCTTCAGAGCTGTCCAAGAGTATAAGAGTATAAGTATAAGTAGTATATGCTGCTACTACTAATTACGCCCAGGGCAAATCAAAGTACAGGGTCTCCTACTGTCGGTTGCGTCCGACTGTAGCTTTCCCTACTTTTTTTTTTGTTGTTGTTATCATGCCTGGACTATATATTGGAGAATTCACACTCCCAACTAGTACCCATTAATACAGGAGCAGCAGCCCTCCAAAACGGAACTTACAAAATAGTTCACGTTTTTAACATCGAGGAGTATACATCTATGTTCGGTGAACTATCGAACAGAATAAAAGAGTTAAATAGAACACACCCACTTTTCCCCTTTCTAATGTTCCAACTAGCTAAAATGACCTGAGAAGACTCAGACCTTTTAAAAGGAAGACTAGGGCAATAGATGTATTGGGCACAGCATGGAAATGGTTGGCCGGTACACCGGACCACTATGACCATGACCTTCTAATAAAAAAAATGAATGAGCAGCTCGAAAATAATAATAGACAGATAATAATAAACAGGGCCTTAACCGAAAGAATCAAAGAACTGAGCGGAGCAACAAACAAAATTATTAAATCAACCGCAGAAAATAATAATTTTAATGAAGAAAGAATCTTAATATTACAGTACAAATTGCAAACTTTTAAAGAAGAAATTAATAATTTAATATACGCAGTCGATTGGACGAAGACCAACACCATTAATTCAGTAATTCTCTCAGAAATAGAAGTGGAAGAAACAGCCAAAATCCTAAAAAAGGAAAACACCATTTTCATAAAAGCAGAAGAATTACTCGAATTCTCTGATATTAAAGTAGCAGCAAACAATAAAAATGTACTCTATGTTATAAGCATACCCACACTGTCAACAGAAGCTTGCACTGCATCACTGTTAAAACCAATAAAAAAAAGGGAATATCATTCAAGAATTAAAATACACAAACATAATTCAATGCAATCAAAAAATTGCTGGTATAAAAAGCAGCTGCGAAGCTCATAATAACAAAAAAATATGTAATAGAAATAAGCTAATAGATTTAAGTAACGTTACATGCATCGCCCATCTACTAAAATATAAAATTGCCAAGCTGCGAAGTAGTCAACAGCCAACACATACCAGACTACGAGGAAATATACACTGGAACCATCCTGCTAAACGATTTTGCAGGAGAAATAAAAATAGACGAGGAGAAGATGGAGATCCTCCTACTAACAGCAACCGCACACATCATTAGGCGAAGAAACGTTTCCAAGGCAATCACTAAGGAAACAAGAGAAGTAGCAGAGGCCCCCACTGCAGATCCAAAACCAAAAACAATGCAACAAAGATTCCATATCGCGACCGAGGACGTCCACGGTTAAAGGGGGAGGAGTTAACAACAGCTCTTACAACTACTATCAAACAACAACACCGCCACTGCAGAAACACCCAAAATGCACTTGGCCAAAAACATAATCACGCCAGCAGTGCATGGAACATATTCGCCACGTGCGCTGTGTCAGCAGTTTCCACTATGCACCTGAACGGGACCAATGGCACGCACGTTACGCAACGAGCACCACCGTGGGACCGAGCTTTGGATATTCGACACCCAAACCTACAGGTCAACAACAGCTGCTATAGCAACGGCAGCGGCGGCAGCGTCGGCCACAGCGCCAGCACCAAAAACTGCAGCAGTGGAGGAAACACCAGCGGCAGCGACGACAACTACAGCGGCGACAACAGCTTACCATCAGCAGCGGTCTTTAGCATTAATTATAATTGTCATAAGTTAGTTCTAATTCAATTCCGAAATAAATCAGTCTTGTTTTTTTTATGATAAAAACCTAAAGGACAATTTAATTCATATGTATATAAACTAAACACTCACATTGGACGGACAATTAAAAATAATTCATTTATTTACACACCAAATATTATTAATACACAAAAACATTAATTACTTAAATTTTTTTCGTTACTCCTTTCCAAATTCAAATGCCGAACGCGTTGCTCCAAATACAATAAACTTCATAGCCAAAATGAAATTTGCCTGCCTGCAAATGTAATGCGCGTGGGCAACACGGTATGGAGGCTAGTATTATACGCAAATCAGTGGCAAAGCAATTAAAGGCTGTTCACTGTAAGTGCGCTATGCAAATCAAAAGTATCTGCAGAAGAACAAGCATGTTAACCGAAGCTATATATCTGGATTTAGTCTTCGACGGGAAAACAGTTTTCGCCAAAGACTACATTGTCGAAGATGATGAAAAGTACAAGATGCGATCGTTGCTGAAAAAATATTCCTTTTAGTGGTTTTATGTAGGCCAGTGTGCGTTTGTTTTAGTTGTTAGACCCTGTACTTTAAAAAGTACAAAAAGGTCTATTAAGATTGTGCAAATGGCATTTGTGTGTAACAGTCAGAAGGAGGCGTGGCAGACCCCATAAAGTATATATATTCTTGATCAGCACGACGAGCTGAGTCGATATAGCCCTGTCTGTCTGTCCGTCTGTCTGTATGAACACCTAGATCTCGCAAACTATAAGAGCTAGAGACTTAATTATTTTTTTGTTAGGTTCGTGTATTGCATAGGCAGGTGAAGTTTGTGTCTGATGACCAATAAGTCCTCCCCCTCCCCCTCAAATTTGCTAAAATGTTTTTTAACCTCGTACCGCATTTACAGTTTTAAAGTCACTGGCTTATGATTTTGTATAAACAAAGTTTATAATGCTTAGAATTGATGCGTATTTGAGCTAAATCTGACCATAAACAAAGAAGTTATGAAGGAAAGTAGTGACGCCTAATTTTTAGACCCTGTACTTTAAAAATGTACAAAAGGGTCTATTAAGTTTGTGCAAATGACATTTGTGTGTAACAGGCAGAAGGAGGCGTGGCAGACCCCATAAAGTATATATATTCTTGATCAGGACGACGAGCTGAGTCGATATAGCCCTGTCTGTCTGTCCGTCTGTCCGTCTGTCTGTCCGTCTGTCTGTATGAACACCTAGATCTCGGAAACTATTAGAGCTAGAGACTTAATTTTTTTTTTGTTAGGTTCGTGTATTACATAGGCAGGTCAAGTTTATTTCAAATGTTTGAAAAATCATCCCCCTCCCCCTCAAATTTACAAAAATGTCCTTAGTATATACAGTTTTAGAGTCACTGGATTCATTTTTTGCAGGATTAAAGCTTTAGGTGCTTTGCATGTTTGGTGCGAGTTGCAGCCCAATCGGATAATAAACACCGGAGAAGAATTTTCAGTACTAGGCAGTTGGCTTGGGGAGGGGGGAAGCCACAGTGTATGCGGCCACTAGGGCGTATGCGTGATTTTTGATTTGTGAGTATGAATTTCTGTATGAGTATTGGTTATTGTTTGTATTTGCGTGTATATTTATATGTATAAGTGTATGTGTGTATGTATACACACATATGTTTATATGTATGTGCATGTGTATGTGAGTATATACATATATGCAGTTGGTATTATCGACGCCCAGGGCAAATCAAAGTACAGGGTCACCTACTGTCGGTTGCGTCCGACTGTAGCTTTCCGAGTTTTTTATTAATACGTTTGCCTTACGATTCTGTAGCCCACAGTGTAAAGCATTGGTCTTAAAGTCGAATGGTTGCGGGTTCGATCCCGCGGTCGGACGGTCGTACAAAAAATTTTATTTTTTTTATTTTCTTTTCTTTTTATATATATCAGTCAGTGAACAGTAAATATTTTCGAACTTAACCGACTTACAGAGAAAGCGTGGTATAGTCTAGGGTAATGGGCATGGGCATAATTGGGTGAACCTTGGTTCGAATGATTTCTTTTTCCTTTTATTTAACTTATGTTATTAAATTCTTTTTTCTTTTTTGTAATAAATCCCTAAATAATTTCTTGTAGAGATGGGCGCGTGTCGTGTTAATTCTCGTGTCACATCGTGAACACGACTCAACACGCGTGTTCGTGCTACACGCAATTAATTTTCGCGTGTTCGTGCGTGTCCGTGTTGGGCACTCCAGCACGAAAACACGACTCAACACGCCAACACGAAGCAACACGTTAACACGAAGCAGAAAATTTGTCTTATTTTTTTTTTTGCCTTATTGCAACGTCGCCTGACTGCAGTATTTTTTAGTGTATTCCTTCAGCAGGAATTGGCAATACTGTATACAACACATACGATCCTATTTTTTTTAAAACTGTGAAGTGACGCCAAAAAAATTCAAATCCGAGTGAAAATTCAAGAGGCGATACCGAAAAATGAGGACAAATACACATTAATTGAGAATGTGAATGGCAAAAGCCTTATTCGGCAGAAATTTTTTATTTAATTGCATGCGGTGGTGAAACCCTTAATTTTGTGTGCTGTAAAAAGTGCAAAGGTGTGCTTGCATACACCCCGAGAACTGGAACCGGCTTATGCAACAGGGCAACAAAAAATTTTCGTGTTGGTCGTGCGTGTTTCGTGCGTGCTCGTGTTGGACTAAAATCGCCCGTGCGTGTTCGTGTTACACAAAATAAATTTTTTCGTGTTCGTGCGTGTTCGTGTTGAAAAAATTAGACACGCGCCCATCTCTAATTTCTTGTATTTAATACGTTTTAATTAGGATAAAATAGAGTAATATAATTGTAGCAACACGAACGACATTTAATAAAGAGTAAAACTGCTAAGAAGTTCAATTTACATGTCCCAATTAGAATATTAAGAATGACACATGTGTTTACTTTTGCCATACAGTTGTTGCACTGTATTTTGGCACGCGCCATATTGTCGTCCCGGTCTTTTTCAAGGTTTGTTTTTTTACGTACTACTCGTTCTCCTAACATTCGCTTGTTCGTTTTGTGCGATTATTTCTTTGGTTGTTTATGATTTTTCATTGTGTTACTATCAAGTTTTCTTATTAATAATTATAATTACGAATGTTAAATAAAGATCCAGCCCAATCGGACAATAAACAATAAAGTTACGATGGAAAACAGTAATTTTTAATTGAAACATTCAGTTGTTTCTTTGTAAGTATGTATGTTGTTTGACAGTGAGCAGTAAATATGTTCGACTTTATCTGGCTGACAACCCGAGCGCGCTATAGCCTTTGGGTGAGGAGCTTTGTTTCAAGATCGAGTGGGTCGTGGTTCGAATATCAGCGAAGAGGACATTAATTTTGCTTTCTTTTTAATTTCTTATTTTTTAATTCTTTTTATTTAATTTATGTTTTTTTTTAATAATTCCTAAATATTTTCTTATTTTTTCTAATTTCTTAATTTGTTTTAATTTGGATAGTTTGTATTTCTTAGCAGCACGAACTTATAATAAACATTGTCCCTGCTAAGCAGTTCAATTTGCATCTCCCAATTAGAATTTTAATAATGTGTACAAATATGTATACTTTAGCCATATGACATATAGTCGTCGCACCCTATTTTGGCACGCGCTATATTGTCTCCCCGTTCTATTTCATGCTTTGATTACATTTTATGTTCTGCTCGTTCTACTTTTACTCGCAAGTTCGTTTTGTTCGTTCGTTTGGTTGTTTACAAATTTTCATTGCGTTATTTTTTTAAAGTTTTATAAACAATGAAGTTGTGATGGAAAAGTGAGTTACAGATTTTTCATTGTAACACCCGGTTATCTCTTTGTATGAACAGACATTGAGCAGTATATAGTATAAATATTCGATTTTAACCGTATTGAAACCATATGACTTCATGGCGTAGGGTGTTGAGTGTTTGTATCAGAACGGGTGGGATCGTGGTTCGTATCTTATATTTGTAATATTTATTATTGTTTTTTTTTTTACTCTTTGTTCTTGTTTTTTATGTTTTTTTTAATTTGTGCCTTTTTTAAATTAAATTATATTGAGATGCTAAGTGCAGGGTCTTCTACTGTCGGTTGACCCGACTGTAGCTTTCCGAGTTATTTCTTTTGCTCTTCTGACTGCTGGACTCTGGGTGGGCTCGAGGTGCATTTGCACCGAGCGCTCCAGCAAGATCTAGGCACCTCTAGGCGGAATCTGGGCAAGTCTGCGGTCGTCTTATGCTGACACGAGGTGGGGCGATCGCTCCCAAGGGCAATTTCGGCATGTGGATTGCACCAGAAGGGATCCGGGAAAACGTACTTAAAACGTTGTGATTCCCAGCCACGGCACACGGCAGCAATTAGAGGCGATAGCGAACGATCTTTTCCCGGTTGGGATGCCTTTTTAACGCGTATGGTTTTTGCGTTTTAGACGGATTAATTTTTAGACCCGCCAAGGTGTGTACGTTGCCACGGATATCGAGATAAAGAGAGCGACTCAGGTCTCTCCAAGTCTTATATAGGTTCTCTCACTAATCGGAAGTTCAAAAAACTAACTAAGTCGGCTGGAATTATCTTCATTTTTTGTCAGTATTTGCTGCTACCAAATAAGCAACATTGCAGCTCATTGCAGTTAGCTTTTTGTCTGCCAGTCGTAAACTAACGAGACTTTATTTATTTGGCGGGATAATATCAATTTTCAAAATTTCGAACTACCAATATTCTCAACGATACTAACAAAACGAATCAGAATTTTATTCAGTTATTAATTTTGGAAATATATTAATGATCAAATTTGCAACCAACGCGACCATTACATTACATACATTCAATTGTACACACACCACACAACAATCAATTGTACACATTCAATTGTACACACACCTCGCACACACAATTGTACTTACGGACAACATATTTCATCCATACACCTTCATATCATACACACACCGATCATACAAAACACACACATTGCCATAGCCTTGTTTTTAGTTTTTCTTTTCAAGCATTATTTTACTTTTCATTTAATCAAATCCTTTTTTTTTCTTTTTTTCGTTTAATCTAATCCTTGGCGTTTCACGGCACATACTTGAGCTAAGCCAATTCATTCACGATAACCAAATTGACGTTATGCTACTTGCAGAAACACACCTTACAAATAAATACAATTTCAAAATACAAGGCTACTTCTTCTACAACACCAATCACCCCGATGAAAAAGCACATGGTGGTACCGGAATTCTAATTAGAAACCGTATCAAGCTTCACTTTCGTAGCGGGTTCGCCACTAATTACTTGCAATCTACAGCTATAAATATACAATTGAGTTGTGGTAATGTAACTCTAGCCGCCGTATACTGCCCTCCTCGCTTTACAATATCCGAAGCCCAATTTATGGACTATTTCAACTCACTGGGAGATCACTTCATAGCAGCAGGAGACTATAATGCCAAACATACGCACTGGGGATCTCGTCTTGGGACCCCGAAAGGAAGACAGCTCTACAACGCAATCATAAAAGCAAAGCACAGGCTCGACTTTGCCTCCCCAGGTACACCTACATATTGGCCAGCAGATCCCAAAAAACTGCCAGACCTGATTGACTTTGCGGTTACAAAAACTATTCCTCGCAACCTGATAAGTGCCGAATCTTCTCTGGATCTATCATCTGATCACTCACCTATGCTCTTCAATCTACAGCAACGCCCGGAAGTTCCAGAAAAACCCTTCAAAATAACATCGAATAGAACTAATTGGCTCAAATATAAAAAATATGTGAGCTCACATATTGAGCTGAACCCCCGGCTAAAAAATGAAGCTGATATTAACAGCTCTGCAAACATCCTCGAGCCGGTTCTCGTCGCAGCAGCTCGCATTTCAACACCACGAATGCAAAATACAATATTAAAACCAACATACAGCTACATAAACCAGCAAATTGAACAGCTTGTTCGTGAAAAGCGCCGATTACGAAGAGAGTGGCAATCATATAGATCACCAACTGCAAAGCAAAGGTTAAAAGATGCCACACGTAGACTCAGAGAGGCCTTACAACTAGAAGAAGAAACTTCCCAACAGCGCTATTTACAGCAACTATCTCCATCTAGTACAAAATATCCTCTGTGGAGAGCACATTCACAACTAAGCCTACCGATAGAAACTGTTATGCCATTAAGGAACTCTGCGGGCGACTGGGTCCGCAGCGATAAAGACAGAGCCGATACATTTGCCGTCCACCTACAAAATGTATTCAAGCCCAATCCAGCTACAAGCCAAATTACATTATCTCCGCTAACAGATAACGCCATATCTTCATATGATCCAATTGAATTTTGCCCAAACGATATCATAAAAATCATTAAAGATCTAAAACCACAAAAGTCACCCGGCCGCGATTTAATTACTCCAAAAATGATTATTGAACTTCCGAATTGTGCCGTACACACCATCTGTCAAATCTTCAATGGAACAACGAGAATTGGCCATTTTCCGGAGAGGTGGAAAATGTTAATCATCATAATGATTCCGAAACCTGGGAAATATCACACAGTTCCCTCAACATATAGACCCATAAGCTTACTCTCATGTCTGTCTAAGCTTTTCGAAAAGTGCCTGCTTGCCCATATCATCCCTTACTTGAGAAGACACGACAGAATCCCATCACATCAATTCGGGTTTCGTGAAAAGCATGGCACCATTGAGCAAGTCAACCGAATAACATCGGAAATTTGAACTGCATTTGAAAATAAGGAATATTGCACAGCAATATTTTTGGATGTTTCTCAAGCATTCGACCGAGTATGGCTAGACGGTCTAATGCACAAAATCAAGACAATGCTCCCAACCAACACACACAACCTTCTGAAGTCGTACCTCTTCAATAGAGTATTTGCAGTAAGATGTAACCATCTTATCGAAGCTGGAGTTCCGCAAGGTAGCGTACTTGGGCCAACACTGTATCTTCTCTATACTGCGGACATCCCTACGAACAATAATCTGACAACTTCTACGTTTGCTGATGATACTGCCAATCTTAGCCGCTCGCGATGTCCACAACAAGCAACAGAACAACTTGCTCTCCATCTAGAAGCTGTGGAGAAATGGTTATCTGACTGGCGAATAAAAGTGAATGAACAAAAATGCAAGCACGTAACATTTACTTTAAATAGGCAAGATTGTCTTCCTCTTGCGTTAAACAACACTGTACTTCCAAAATCAAAGGAAGTAACGTATCTCGGCGTACACCTCGATAGACGACTCACTTGGCGCAGGCATATCGATGCTAAAAGAACGCATCTAATGCTAAAGGCGAATGGTCTCCATTGGCTTATAAACGCCCGTTCCCCCCTTAGTCTGGAATATAAAGTCCTGCTCTACAACTCCGTTTTAAAACCAATCTGGAGTTACGGTTGCCAGCTGTGGGGGAATGCCAGCAACAGCAGTATTGAGGTAATACAGAGAGCCCAGTCAAAGATCCTCAGGACCATCACCGGGGCACCGTGGTACGTTCGGAACGAAAACATCCAGAGAGACCTGAATATACTTCCCGTAAAAGAATAAATAGCCCTACGTATGGAAAAATACTCCTGCACCTGTCTCAACATTCAAACCACTTAGCGAGAGCCCTAACACGAGTTAGCAGAAGTTCTCGTCTCAATCCAGCGATAAATTGTTAGGAACGTGCAGCCTCAATACAGTCCCTATTGTGGTGTTAGTTAAGGTATTCCAATAAGATTTATAAACTTATTGTTAGTCTCATAGAGAGAAGATTCAATAAATAAACGCAAAGTATAAATAAAAAAAATCTAATCCTCATCTACACACACATTCATACATTAAATCCAATCACACTCGTTTCACATACACAGTTAACATACATACATTTCATATTCGTACACAGTTCTTAGGCACACACATCTCGCTTTCATATATTTTGCATTCACACATTTTTGTCATTCGCACATGTCACACACGTGAATAAATAAAATGATTTAAAAATGAGTTCAGTTCTTCATTCATCTTCGAGCAACTTATGTAAACAAACAGATCACAGCTGTTTGTATAGACCCGGCCATTGTGTACATACAGTACATACTAGAGGTGGAGAACTATCGATGGCAGCAGACACCTTCGATAGTGCCATCGATAGTGGCTCGATAGTGCCAAACCATCGATCTTACATCCCTAAAAAATTTTTTCTCGCATTTTCTGTGTCGACGTCAATTGCAAAAAACGAGGAAAAATTGAAAAACAAGAAAGAATTAATTAAATTAATATGGATCGCTTTTGGGAGCCTTTTCGCCAAATATCTTTGCATTCCGGCTACGTCCGTAGAGTCTGAAAGAACTTTCAGCTAGGCGGCTCGAAGAAAAAAATGTTAAAATTCTTTTGTTTTTAAATCGCAACTCTTGGCTGAAATAAAGCATATTTTATTGTATTCGTTTCATTCTTTTATTTTTAAATCGTAACTTAGTTAAAATAAAGCATAATTTTATTATATTTGCTTAAAAAAAAATTTTTTGTTGGGCTATACTATCGCGCTACTATCGATGGCACTATCGACACTATCGATGGTTTAAAATAAACTATCGTCGACTATCGATGGCGCCCACTATCGATAGTTCTCCACCTCTAGTACATACGTACGTGCCTAATAGAGATGAGCGCTCGTTGAGAAAAATATCGATAGGTTAAATAAATAAATATAGAATCATTTAGTGAATTATCGTGGTGAGGTCTGTTTAAACCGGCATAGAGCGTTCTATTACCGTGTTTATGTTATTATTTTTTCATACGGCGCAACGATCGGGCCCTTTCGGATGCACAGATGAGTCATGAACATTGTTGCATTTTGCGTTATCGAATATCGGAATTCGGTAATTGGGCGGGAAAATACGGTCGCAAGGTGGCAACGACGAGATGGATTACGTTGAACCGATTCGCTCAATCAAGTTGGAATCGACTTCCCTATGCCCTTTAAATTTGCCCGGGCACTGACCCCAGACTGGAAAATAACTGAGCCTCGCTCAATAGCGGACCACTAACGGATTACGTTGTCCCGCGATTAGGCGAGTTGGTTGGACTGTTGGCAAATGCAAATGAGTTGCCAAGCAAAGAAGTTCGGTTCCACCAGTGGAGCGTAATTATTAAAGAAAGAAAATAGAACAGAACCAAGTGAGTAATGTTCGGCAAAGTATATTTAAAATATGGTGACAATAAAGCGGCGTACGAGATAACTAAAACAACGTATTGTAATTAATAGGCGGCTCGGGCGGGCAGTGAAACGACCGTGATCTGCTGAAGTACCTCTATAGTGGCAGTTCATCGAAAGTAAAACCGATGAGTCCGTTCCATGACCCCGCCTCCCCAATCCAGAGTAACCTGGCGCAAAAAATAATAAATTAAATAATATTATTATAGACTTAGCGAATAATAAGAATAAGTTATAAAACCAGATTCAGAACTAGCAAGTAGGGCAAGGCGAGACCCGTTGCGAAATATTAGTATATATTTGTTTAAAACATAATCCGCTGCAGTGCACAACATTCGCAAAAATACGAATGTAAATTACGACCCTGAACTCCCCTTATAGAGCTCTTAAGGTAGGGTAACATAATCGTAAGAGTCAATTATTAGACCCTGTACTTTAAAAAAGTACAAAAGGGTCTATTAAGTTTGTGCAATGACATTTGTGTGCAACAGGCAGAAGGAGGCGTGGCAGACCCCATAAAGTATATATATTCTTGATCAGGACGACGAGCTGAGTCGATATAGCTCTGTCTGTCTGTCTGTCCGTCTGTCTGTATGAACACCTGATCTCGGAAACCATAAGAGCTAGTAACTTAATTTTTTTTGTTAGGTTTGTGTATTACATAGGCAGGTCAAGTTTGTTTCAAATGTTTGAAAAGACATCCCCCTCCCCCTCAAATTCGCAAAAATATTCCCAGAATGTACAGTTTTAGAGTCATTGTTTTCCTTTGAATAAAGCATGAATAAAGCTTTAGGTGCCTTGAATGTTTGGTGCGATTTGCAGCCCAATCGCATAATAAACACCAGAGATATTGGACAAACAATTTTCTGTACTGAGCATTTGGGTGGGGGAGGGGGAAGCCACAGTGTACTCGGACACTGGGCGTATGCGTGAGGTTTGATTGTGAGTATGAATGTCTATATGAGTATTGGCTATTGTTTTTATTTGAGTATGTGTGTATTTATAAGTGCATGTGTAAGTGTATGTGAGTAGGTACAGATATCCTGCTACTTTAATGGAGGCCCAGGGCAAATCAAAGTACAGGGTCTCCTACTGTCGGTTGCATCCGACTGTAGCTTTCCGAGTTTTATTTTGTTTAAATTCATTTTATTTAATTTATGGTATTAAATTCTTTTTTTTAATTCCTAAATAATTTCTTTAATATAATTCGTTTTATTTTGAATAAAAAAAGCTATATAATTGTATAATAAACAGTGAAACTGTTAAGCAGTTCAATTTGCTCTGCTCTTAAGTCCCAATAAGAATAATAGGAATATGTTTATACATGTTTACTTTTTCCACACGCTATACAGTCGTCGCACTCTATGTTGGCACGCGCCATATTGTCTCTCCGATCTACATTTACTCGTTACTTTTTAGTTTGTTTTGTGCGTTTCGCTCAAACGTTTACAAATTTTAATTGTGTCGGTATTTTCCAGTTTCTTTGTTTATGAAAATTTTGGGAAACTTAGGAGTTGTTTTAAGCAACTCAAGTCGACTTGTAGGTCCCCAAATGTATTTTGTGTTGTGACCCCATTACAAGGAGTATGATAATTAAAGACAAAGTACAGGGTCTCCTACTGTCGGTTACGCCCGACTGTAGCTTTCCCTACTTTTTTTTTTTTTTGCCTTCATCAGGGAGTCTGAATTTATGCAAAAAAAAACCGACATGATACACTACATGGATGCCATCCTTGTCGGCAGCTATACGTTTGAAGAGATGTTCAAAAAACTTGAAAGAATTCTGCAAGTGCCGAGAGAGTTAGTGTTAAGTTTTAAGAAATGTGAGCTATTCAAAAAGTCTATAAATTTCGTAGGTCACCAAATACACGAAATTGGAATCAGGCCTGGCGAAGTTAAAACAAATGCCATTGCCAAGTTCCAATGCCCGAAGAACGGTACAGAAATCAGCAAGTATTTAGGACTCAGTGGTTACTTCCGAAAATTTGTCGCTGCATATACCATCATATCATACATGCTTATACGCAAAGATCAGCCGTTTAAATGGGAAAAGCCACAGGCGTATACAAAGAAGCAAATACAAGAAGCATTTTTCACGAATGTCATGATAAATCTGGTCACATGAGCACAGATAAAACTCTATAGCGGATTCTCAATTTGTTTTGGTTTCCTCGCATGCGCAACTTTGTCAATAGGTACATCAAGTCCTGTGTAGGCTGTGTATTTTATAAGTCAGCAGAAGTACGCCAGAAGGTACAGTATCACTTCGATTACATCAGCCCAATACCCGGCTTCCATTCATATGGACCACCTGGGGCCGTTTTCAAAGAGTGACAAGCGAATAGAGCATATTCTCGTGATTGTCGATGCCTTTACGAAGTTTACAAGCCTCTGATCTGTTAAAAGTACTGCAACGAAACATGTCTTTGATGTTTTTCAGGAGCTAACTGGCGGGAATGCCCGAGCAAATCGTTGCTAACCGTGGGACAGCGTTCACCTCGAAAGAGTTTGACAAGTTCTGCAAATTAAATCGAGTCAAGCATTTATTAAATAGGTTTTCCTTTCAATGCTACTACCCTCTTACGAAACAGAAAAACGTTGGGACGCAGAGATGCATACAATCTCCGATCGGAGATATGTCGCTTTAAAACGACTTATGACGTTTTCAAACGACATATCTCCGACGCTTTAAATATGTGTTTTGCTGACGGCAAAACATAAGCGTGCCAATCGCCAAATCCTTTCTTCCCTCTCAACACTGAATTCGCTACTTTTCAAGTATCATGGGCAAAACATAAGCGTGCCAATCGCCAATTCCCTTTTTCCCTCTCAACACTGAGCAACTTTTTAAGTGTTGTGCGACAACGGTTTCGTTTTTGTGAGCTCGCTTGCGATCGGCACACTGATTCGAAACCAGACAAAATATAGAGCCACGAAACCCGTTATGTATTATTTAAAGCAAAACCAAAGAAATAAAAAAAAATTAAATTAAGATATTTATGAAATGTGCATAATTTAAATATAGTAATTTGCCTCTAAATTCATATATTGCTATAATATATGTAGGAGCCCAAATCTATAATAACGTATTTTGTTCCACTGTAAAGTAAGCGAATATACTAAAACCGGGTAAAAATGCACCGTTATGTTTTCTTCTCTGCTTTATGTCATTATTTTTCTTTATTCTGCGAATAGGCAAATGGACATTGCCGTTGTGAAATATGAACAGCAAGTCGGTCACTTGATTTCGTGCGTTCTAAGTGTTCTGACGTGTAGACATGGATTGTGAAAATTTAGACTTCGAGTTTCGCGAAGGAAGCCGTGCAGGCTCAAAAGTGTTATTTTTGCTAAATGAACAACAAATGTATATTAAACAATAAACAATTGAAGTCGGGTGAGACGACATTCGTCTGTCGTGTCGCAGGCTGTAATCCCAAAGTATATTTGGCTTTTGATGAAGCGCGAGTTTTCTCTAAAGTGGAAAATATGGCACATAATCATATGCATCAAGGCGCTGAAATGCAAAAGATTATTGCCTTAAGCGAAATAAAAAAAAAGTGCCAGAATAACACAAACACAGATACGAAAAAAGTATTTAATGATGTAATTGCTGAGTAAGTTCATATTTGACTTCACCGTTTTATTCTCGGATATATGTAAATACATATGTATGTACAGATATACTTAAATATGTGAAACAGCTAGCAAGCAAGAAAAAGCACCAAAAATGTGGTATAACTATTTTAAAAACATTTTTGGCGCTTTTTCTTGCCTGTATGTATTAATGTATACACATGTATACATACAGGCAAGAAAAAGTGTTTTTATGGAACATATTTAACTTTTTATAAATATTTTTAATGTGTTCATTTTTGCTTGTAGTATATAGTACATATCTATGTACATACATACATAAGTGCGCGATTTCTTGGTGTTGCATACACATTCAATCATCTCTTTTTTTTTAATTTGTTTATTTTGCCGCGATTCTTTTGCTTCCGCGATTTCTTGGTACTGCATTCATGTGTATGCATGTACATAAATGTATACAGGCAAGAAAAAGCTCCAAATATGTGTGTTAACTTTTTTCGTGTGTTTATGTCGACGAATGTACATAATATGTGATATTTCATTTTGATGTTTCTTTTTTTAATAAATTAGGAAAACAAATGGAGAAGAGGAGATCGACATATGCTATGATACGGTCAAACGCACTCTTCAAAGAAAGAGGCAACCCTTTTTACCCAAATCAGCAAGTACTCCAGAGGAAGTACGCGAAGCGTTCCAAGACGAAAATATAATGAATCGTTTTGGATTCACAAAGGGAAATGATCCAAAAAATTTCTTCAAGAAATTATATGTTTCAAGCAGCTTTTCATATTGCATATTCGCATCTGAAAAAGTGATCACCTTAATGCAAGCCAATATTCAAGAGCGGGATAGGCATTTTTTAATAGATGCTACTTTTAAAGTATGCCCGTTTGGAGACTTTAAGCAATTATTAATAATCTACATAAAGCATATGCAGAAGGTAATTATTTTTTTATTTGTTTAATTTCTTTAGGTAACAAAATATTTTTTTTTGTGTTTCAGGTAACACCTTTCCTTTTCGTTTTGATGACACGTAAAACGGAGTTATGCTACCAACATTTATTCTTGTATATAGACTCCAATATTTGCTGTTTAAATGGTGCATCATTTACATCAGATTACGAAACAGCGATGCGCAACGCGCTAAAAACCTTGCATCCGAACATGAGTTTCGTATCATGTTGGTTTCATTTTACCCAGGCTTGTAAAAGAAATGCAAGCAAAATTAACGGATTAGACAAAATGCTAAAATCAAATAAAACAGCTTATATGCTCTTTATGAAGTTTTTGTATTTGCCTCTTTTACCGGAAACTAAAATTGTCGAAGCATTTCAAATTCTTGAAGCGCAAGCAAATGCTTTAGATAAAAAAATATTTTATTCGTTCTTAAAATATTTTAAGAAGCAGTGGCTTAAAAAGGTAATACATAATTTCAATCGAATGATATTCATTTTTTTAACCAAAATATTTTTATTCTAGGAAGGACCTAAAAACATAAGTGTCTTTAAGCGCTCGACAAGGACTACCAGCTCTGTGGAAGCCTACAATTTGAATCTCGGCAACAAAATTCGAGCAAAAGGGCACTTCTTTAAATTCGTTTTATGTATTATTGATGCAGAATATGAGAAAAGTCGCGAATTTGCTCTGCTTTTTCAAAACGGTGGCATTGGTAATCAGGCACCATCAAAAAAATTACGTGTAAGTAGATACAAAATTGAACTAAATCCATAATATTATATATTAATATACATTATTTTCAGGATCGTGCTCAAAAAATTATGGATGCCATGGATCTTTTGGACAAGGGAGAAATAGATATACAGGGCTTTTTGACACGCACTGTCTCCCTAAATGACAGGTTTTCCAAACAGGACCTGTTCGATAATGTGCGAACCGAATCGAATTTGTCGGGAATGTTGCCCGAAATGAAGTCTTCCACATCTTCGCTTTCCTCGGATGCTTCAAATATAAGTCAACTGTCAGATTCTTCCATTGTTCAAATGAATCCATGTAATGTATGCCTTATCAGTCCAAAATCCGTTTTGTTGCGCCCATGCAATCATGTAAATATTTGTTCTGCCTGTTGGGATCAAATTCTTGCCCACAATGCGGATAACGATGAAAGTGTTAAACCAAAATGTCCAACCTGCCAGCAAGAAGTGCAAGAAGCAATTCGAAACGTTTTTATATATAATTAATAATTAAATTTAAAATACACATATTTGATTAAACGTTATTTTTCACATCATTTGTGCTATTATATTTGTAGTTTGGTAAATATAACGTTGGGGGACATAGGTATTTTGGGAAAATTTTCTATCTTACAATTTAACCTTAAAGAGACACATTTTTTGATGTCGGAGATATGACGTCTTAAAACGACATAACTCCGATGAGATCCGCGTCGGAGTTATGTCGTTTAAAAACGTCATATCTACGATCGGAGTTATGTCGTTTGAGAACGACATATCTCCGATCGGAATTATGTCGTTTTTTGAGCGTCGGAGATATGTCGTTTTGAAACGACATATCTCCGATGAGATCCACGTCGGAGATATGTCGTTTCCAAACGTCATATCTCCGACATTAAAATAGCGACATATCTCCGACAGCAAAATGTACTGGTCGGAGATATGTCGTCGGAGATATGTCGTTACCCCAGCATAGTAATCAAAATATTCTCTCAAAGCCTTGCAAACTTCCTGAGTACTAGTAGTCGTTACAGCATAAAGGCGGACAAATTTCGTGAAGGCATCAATTACCACTAGTATATGCTTTTTCTTTGATCGAACAGCAGGTAGCGGCCCAAAATGGTCAATATGAATCGTATCGAAAGGTACCGTCCCCTTTGGGATACTGTACAAGTTACATTCGCTACTACGCTTAGGGGGAGCATATAACACGCAGGGCAAACAATTCTTAATAAACTGACTAACCTTATTGGTCATATCTGGGAACCAGTAATTTTTCCGGATCTGTTCGCACGTCTTATCAACGGACAGGTGACCAATCTTCTCATGGAGCAACCGAATGATATTACTCTCCATTTCAACAGGGACACAAAGTTGATGCCTGTTCTTGTTATCCCGCCTAAAGATTATACCATCCACCAGGTCGTACCCTTTTACTGTTCCCTTCATTAGCTCATCTTTCAAGATACTGAGTCCTTCGTCTCGAGCCTGAGTTAGCTGAATCTGGAAATCCAGTTCTTGGATATCTACAATGGCAGCTACTATATGCCGACTGAGGGCGTCAACATGAGACATAGAAGTTCCTTTACGGTGGATTATGGTGTAATCATATCCCTGCAATTCCATTGTCCACCTAGCTACCTGCTTATTGGTACGGAAATTACTCAAGGTGTGTTTTACAGCTTCACAATCGGTGACGATCTTAAAAGGGATCCCATCTAGATAGGTACTGAAACGAGCGATGGCATACACAATTGCCATGGTTTCTAATACATAACTATGCAAATCCGCCTCGTGGTTGGTTGTAGCTCGCGAAAAATATGCAACCGGGTGAAATCTGCCATTATCTTGTCTCTGCAGCAACACGGCACCAAATCCCGCACTACTTGCGTCGGTATGCAATTCCGTTTCACGACTAGGATTATAAATAACTAACACGGGGGGGGACACTAGTAGACGTTTCAATCGATTGAACGCAGCCTCACACTGTTGATCAAAATGGAACTCAGTATTCTTTTGCAGCAACCGCTGCATTGGCTTAGCTATAGCGGAATAGGAGGGAACAAACCGTCGGAAATAAGAGAATAATCCCAAACAGGCTCTTACTTCATGCTCGTTAGTGGGCATCGGATATTTTTCTATTGCCAGAGTGTGGGCTTTACTGGGCTGAATGCCAGCTTCGGTTACTTTATAACCTAGAAACTCTACTTCCGGCCACGCTATGAAGCACTTTTTCTGTTTAACTTTCAACCCCTTTTCCGACATACGGCGCAATACTCGAGCAATCAGATTTTTATGGGACTCATAATCATAACTTGCCAGAATAATGTCATCAATATAAATAACAATTTCATTTGCGTCGAGCATATCACGGAAAGCATCGGAAATAAATCGCATGAAATTTGCAGGGGCATTCTTCAGTCCAAACGGCATTTTAACATATTCGTAATGACCATCCGGTGTCACAAAGGCGGTATACTTGATGGAATCAGGTTGCATTGCCACCTGATGAAAACCCTGGTCCAAGTCAAAAACAGAAAAATACTTTTTACCGTCTAGGTACTCCATGCAGTTGTCGATCAGTGGTAACGGAAAATTGTCCCTATACGTCAGACTATTAAGAGGGCGATAATCAACACACATTCGCTTGGATCCATCCTTTTTCTTTACTAGGACGATCGCACATGCATACGGTGATCGGCTTGGCCGGACAATTCCGTCTTCTATCAATTCTTTCACCTTCTGGCGCACAAAGACACGATCTACAAATGATAAAGGTCGAGGTGAGCAATATACTGGGGTTTCGCTACTTAGTTGAATCTTCATTTCGTAATCATGAGGTCTACACTTCAGGTCAACTGGTTGCAAATAATGGTCGTCCACAATACTCATCAATTCATCAAACTGACATAGGGGAAGCTTTGGATTTATCTTAAATCCCTTATCTTTTCCTGACAGATCGTCGCATTCAATGGCGAGCACACACCGATTGAAAGACCGGAATACTCGCAGTTTATCATGGTCGCTTTCAGAATCAAGGGTATTTTCACCTACAGAAACACTTTCCATACTAGAGATACTTCCAGAAGCAAAGGCACTTTCATTGACACTCAAGTCATCTTGGTCACTTGGTTGAGAACTATCATCATCATAGGCAATTTTGGCATTGGAATGGATATCGGCCACATAGACATTAGACTCGCCTTCAGGCACCCGCACACAAGGAATGTTCTTCTCATACACAATTTTAAATTTCTGACAGGAATCATTGTTGGCATTTTTCATCGGCAATTTTTCTTTTAATTGTATTAACTTTATTTCAAATAGGTTCATGAAGTCACGACCCAGAATTAGGGGCAGCGTCATACAACTTTCAGGAATTATGTACAGAACAATCGTCTTGATACAATTTTTAAATTTTACTAAACAGCTTAACTGGCCATAGACTGGAATGTTTTTACCACCGATTCCGTAGTACTGCGTCTGTACCGGAACCTTGGCACAATAAACTTTAGGCACCACCGCACTACTAATCCAACTCCGACTGCTGCCAGTATCAAAAAGAGAATTACATTCCTTGAACTTGGTATACCTTTTAGGTTGTA